>JAKTSX010000002.1:166173-732257 GCA_030580455.1 Barnettozyma sp. UFMG-CM-Y5996
TTTGTCAATAAAACATATTCGGTGTAATGCGTCTGTTAATTTTTGAATAATATTATTCGTTTTTTTTTTTTGGTCCTCTCCTACCCGCTCTTTTCTTTTTCCCCCCCCCCCCCCCCCCCGAGTAACAGGTTGTATATCTTGTGATGGATGTAGGCAGCTCTAGTCAGAAAACCCAGCCAGCAGGAGGTTTAGACAAAGAGGATTCTTTCAATAACACCCTTCAGTACGATGAAGAACTTTATAGTGATGTGCAAGATGAGAAGTTTGACTCGCAAACAGGAATCAAACGTGGTCTCAAAGATCGTCACATCTCGCTCATAGCACTTGGTGGTATTATCGGACCTGGTATTCTTATTGGAGCGGGCCAAACTCTATATTTGGGTGGGCCTCTTAGTTTAGTGCTGGCTGTTATCATCATTGGGCTGTTAGCTTTTGCCATCATGCTTTCTCTTGGTGAGATCCTCTCCATCTACCCTACAGGTGGTGGGTTTCCAACTTTGGCAAGAAGATTTCATAGTGATTCACTAGGCGCAGTAGCAGGCTATTGTTATGTTATTGTCTGGTTCTGTGTCCTTTCCAATGAGTACAACACACTCTCAAACATTATGCAGTTTTGGGATACAGAGAAAAAAGTACCAATTTACGGCTACATCCTAATGTTTTGGGGACTCTTCCTCGCTTTCCAGTTCTTAGGTGTTGAAGCTTTCGGTGAGGCAGAGTTTTGGCTGGCGTGGTCTAAACTAATTGGACTTTTCGCATTTTACATCTTTTCAATAGTCTATGTAAGTGGCGGTATTCCTAACAGACCTGCCTTTGGATTCCATTATTGGAATGATCCAGGTGCAATGGTTGATGGCTTCAAAGGTTTCGTCTCTGTTCTAGTTTATTTCTCTACATTCTTCTCAGGTGTTGAGAGTATATCGGCAACAACCAATGAAACTAAGAACCCGAGAGTGGCCATCCCAAGAGCTGTTAGACAGACTACATTTAGAATTATCTTTGTTTACTTCTTTGTGGCATTATTCTATGGTATGACTGTTCCGTCTAATGATCCAGATTTGAGCACCAAAGATGGTACTTTAAAATCGCCAATCAGTATCGCTATTGTCCGTGCCGGCTGGGAAGGTGGTCCAAATTTGGTGAATGCATTCATCCTCCTCACTTGTCTCAGCGCTTCTAACAGCTCCATTTACATTGGAAGTCGTACCCTCACTAACCTCGCTTCTGAAGGACTAGCTCCAAAATTTCTGGCTTGGAAAGATAAGAGAGGGGTACCCATTCCAGCAATTATCGCCATGAATCTCCTAGGCCTTTTATCACTAATGAATATTAGTACAGGTGCTGCCGAAGCCTATCGTTACATTGTTAATATATCAGGTGTTGCAGTATTCATTGTTTGGGGCATTATCTCCTTCACACATATAAGAGTTCGCAGAGCATGGAAATTACAAAGTTTTGACCTCGATCAGCTCCCTTTCAGAACAAAACTATATCCTGTCAACGCATGGGGTTCTCTTTTCTTCAATATTTTGTTCGCTTTGATACAAGGCTGGTCAACTTTCAAGCCTTTCAGTGCTAAAGATTGGGTTGATGCCTATGTTTTGATTCCATTCAGTGTTCTCCTATACATTGTTGTAGGTTTCTTCAAAGGATTCAAAGTGGTTAAACTGGATACTGTCGATCTCCAAGAAGGCCGCAGAGCTGATATTGATTTGAATTCCTCTGCAAATGGACATAGCGGCGAAGGTAATAATGATGAACAGGGTGGCGACAAGAAGAAATCTTTTTACACTTTTTGGAGGTATCTCTCCTAGCTTAGGCCTTTAAATCCAGCGTTTGATGAGTACCAACACATGCTTTATAAGGTCCAAGAATTAGCGTGATAATGTGTACATTCCGATATATCTACCGTTATCAATGCCCAAGTGTGGGCTGGTGTACCATATACATCATATTGTAGAACACGGCGTGTTTTTATAAAGAAATGAGGTAGCTAGCACATGTAAGCACAAACTCATAAGAAAGCATCCTTATGTAAACCAAGGAATAAAGCTCAGTTCGAACCGCAATCATATTGAGGAGGGAGATTTGTAGGAGAGTGAGAAACTAGCATGGCAACTTAAAGTCACCACCACCTATGCTAGCAGTGATTGTAGCTCATATTACCTTTGGTAATTGGCCAAGAGCATCTCCAATTTGTTTCACCAGAGATTTAGCTACCACCCTGTGGTATCACTAAGCATCACAAGTTGAAGATGATGGACTTTGCAATTACTGGAACATGCCACTTACAAGAATGTATCTGGTGACACTTTGAACTTGTTATATGCTACGGTTATGTATGAATACCCAATTCTCTTCCAACGGATATCCTTTACACTACCCTCATTAATTACTTTGAACTGGCTGATTCTCAGAGCTATCCTGTGTTTTGTTCCTATTCAGTAAACCATACCTAGAGTACAAGTAAATTCTTCAGAATGCTTTCTTACTAGTGTAAGTAATTTCCAATTATACATTTCCATGACAATTTAAGATATTTAACATCCTACCTATTCTTATTTATTCATTGTAAGATTTATCCGACGGAATTGCCTACAATTTAACATATAAAGAAAAAACATCTAATTTACATTACCGATTACATCTAATTCAGTAGTGAATGAATAATCAAAAGCATTTCAATTTGTTATTTCGAAGCACTCAAATGCTGAGTGGAGATTAGATTCCCTGTACAAGACACAGTACTGTGAATACAGTGGTTATTAAGTAATTGTTGGCTGGGAATACGCGTGCGTCATTTTTTTTTTTCTTTATATAAATAAAAATAGAAAAAGAATAACATAATAGCAGTTACAAATAACAACTTCAAGGCAACAGTGAGCAAAAAGATGTCTTCCACAAACAAGTCAGGTTCAGAACTTACATACTTTGAGAAGCAACGCGATTTGCTAATCTCAGAGATATCAGTGTCGATGGATTCAATTCTCAATAATCTCAACTCTCTCAACAGGTCAGTTGAGTCAACAATACAGGTTGGTAAAGAGTTCGAGAATGTTTCACAACTTTGGAGCAATTTCTACGATGGAATGAATCAAGTAGAGGAATTGAGACAAAGGAACCAGGAAGTAAACGAAGACGAGGAGATAGAGGTAGAGGGAGAGCAGGAAGTAGAGAAAGAGGTAGAACAAAGTACAGCACCAGACAGTGAGTCAAAAGAGTAAACGATGGAAAAGAAGCACGGAATTGAAACTGTCGATTCACGAAATGAAACACCCGTGCTGCTTCTTATTATATGATGATTTTCTGTTATTTGCATTTGGAGGATGAGGATCACATTGAGGACGATTAGAAGTATCTTTGGAGTCTTGCAAAATATCCGTTTTGATCTTTAGACGAGCTAACCTATTGAAGATACGATCAATTGACTCCAAATCTTTCAATGAACACTCCCAATAGTGGCAGTCCAATTTTCTTGAGAACAGATAAAATGATGCAAAACTAGGCATGGCTTTAGGTTTAGATTGAGTGTGAGACGTGATTGGTTCGCCTTTGAAAACTCTCTGCTTCAACTGTGCCTTTTCTCTGTCAATTCCTACAATAATTTTAATGACCTCTGGATCACAATATGTTTCGATTTCAGGGAGCCACCTTTCCTTTATGTTATTCAATGGAGTTTCATAGTCCAATAAGCTGAAATTAAAGCAGATCAAGATAAAATTAGCACTCACATAGAACTTTGGTCTCAATCTATCAAACATTTCATCACCTGGAAAGTCCCATATCTTCATATCAAGTGTTGTATTGTAATCTTTAATGAATATGGGTACTTGATGTGTTTCAAAAAGATTGATACCGTGACTCTGACTGCTACTGCCTTGATCACCCAAATAATTCAACACCATGGTGGACTTACCACATTTTGAATCACCAATGACCATGACTGTTGTTTGGTTTTTTTTTCTATCATTCCTCTTCTTTTCACTGTCATTCTCAACGCATTGTGAATGTGCATGAATATGTGATTGTGAGTATGGTTGGGGTGAACTGAGATATGGATTGCTTCTATCATAAGAATAACGTCCAGTGGTTGCTGGTCTGGCCAATTGGGAATTGCTCACATAAAGATTGTCATAGTATGTTTGTGGAGATGAGTTCAACCAACTGCTGTGTCTAGATTTTGGTCTGCTTTTCCTGCCTGCTGAGATAGAGACAGAAGCTGCAGCTGCTGCAATAGCCAAAGTTCCTGTTGTGCCAGGCCTTGAAGGCACACACCGGTTCACATTCAAAGGGTTTACATTCTTTGAACGGAACGTTCCTCTCCTCAATGTTGGAGTCATACTACTGAGAGGTCGCTTTACTGGGGAAGCACATCTTGAGCTTTCTTCTTCCTGAAACGGATTATAGTTTTCATCGTTGATGCTCATCTTCGTGGTTTGAGATACTCATGTATATATGTATACGATAATGGGGAGAGGGAAGTATGTGATAGTTGAACATAGACACGCGATTTTGTGGTTGTATCTCCTTGAGATGATTTAGTGAGTTGTTTGTGGGCGCAATGTTCCTAGATAATTTGCTTGCGGCTCACTGACACACACACACACACAACTCACCCATCTCTCAACCTTATCGAATCGAAGAATGCCACACAGGTTACCCGGTCTTACAACGAATCAACACGTATCGCCCGCGTATGCCGTGCTACTGTTTCAGCTTTCAACCCCACCGACCTCATTATTAGTAAGAAAAGTAAAGGTTGGCAGGAGGGACCATGTGAGCGGCGAAAAAAAAAAGAAATAGAAAAGAGAAGAAAAATTTCTTTCTTTCTTCGCTTCTTCCTCTGGTTCTTTGCTATTTGTTTACACATAACACTAGTAATTTACTGTTAAAGAACAAATAAAAAGAATCTCTGTAAAGATGTCCAAGGTTTTCTTCGAAGTTACCTCAAATGATGAGCCATTAGGTAGAATTGTCTTCCAATTGTACAACGATGTTGTGCCAAAGACCGCCGAAAACTTCAGAGCTTTGTGCACTGGTGAGAAGGGATTTGGTTACGAGGGATCCCCATTCCACAGAGTTATTCCTCAATTCATGTTGCAAGGTGGTGATTTCACTAGAGGTAACGGTACCGGTGGAAAGTCAATCTACGGTGAGAAGTTTGCTGACGAGAACTTTGCTAAGAGACACGAACGCCCAGGTTTGTTGTCTATGGCCAATGCTGGTCCAAACACCAACGGATCACAATTCTTCATTACCACCGTTGCTTGCCCATGGTTAGATGGTAAGCACGTTGTCTTTGGTGAAGTCACTGAGGGTATGGACATTGTCAAGCAGATTGAGACTTTGGGTTCTGGTTCAGGTGCTACCAAGACCAAGTTGATTGTTTCCAAGTCTGGTGAGTTGTAAATAGAGAGAAATCAAAGCAGGAAGGAACACAGGAGAAATTGAACTACGTGGTCAATTGGACTTTCAGGACAGAACATGTGTTGGGTACCTTGGCATTGACGAGCGAGTAAATTTTTTGTGTAATCTGTTTCAATTACATCTCTTTATTAGTTTACCCATTCAACCTTATTTTTGTATCTCAAGTTAGATTGGCTAAGCCCATTGTAGAGCTAACACATGTGATACATAATCATATTTCTCGTTCTATGCCTACCTTCCTTCCAAGAAAAGACGGAAATAAAAAGGAAAGAGAAAACAACATTTAAAAGAGTATTACGTCATAGTCATAGTGAATTATTTCGTTATCATAATAATTTCATAGACCGTGTATCAGTAGTGTCCACTTAACCAGAAACAAATTTATGAGGTCTTCATCTGCTGGCGAAAGCACCAGAGTAAGTCAAGGACCAGGTCTTCGATTGTCCATCATCCAAATATTGGTTTCTGAAATTTGAGCTTGCAAAAAAGTCATATGATGGATTTGGATCAGTTAGTGCGAGGTTTAAGTAACTGATACCTTTCCAACCAGAGTCAATTCTCTCTGCAACAGGTCTCATAATTTGCTCCCACTCTTCTTTAACAAAGGTAGGGGTTCTGAAGAAAGAACTGATTGAAGTGACCGGGATGGCATGAATCATTTGAATGTACTCTGTATTGTTACCGAAGTAGGTAGTGTGGTCGCACTTATTTTCAAATAAGATACCTGTGACTTTGTTTTTAATAAAGTTGGCAGGCTGTGTGTTGTTGTTATCAGCTAATAAAAAGTATCGGTTCAAAGATCCCCTTAATACACCTAGTTGAATATTGCTTCTACCTTCTAAAGCGGTGTCTCCAATTACATTACCCCAAATTTTCAAAGCATAAAGAGCATTATAATCTTCTGATGTAGATTCCTGATCCTTACCATCACCAGATTCGTATATACCCTTTGCCCAAGAGTGACCATTGTACCAGTCAAATGATCTATATGCTGGGAAATTAGGATCATTATCCTTAGGGGAGGCAAAGTCTCTGGCCAAGTCATTTGCCCAATTCTTCACACTGTTAATCCAAGAACCACCCAATTCTCTGTCGATCTTTCCTGTGATGGCACAGGCAAATATATGATAACCGTAGTGGAAGTGATGATCATTGTAATAAGAATTACCGAAGTCTCCACCAGAAGGTGCGGTGGAAACAATACCTTTCCAAGTTTGATCATAAGCTAATGGGAAGATTTGCCTGTTATTCGAAAATCTTTCAATAGCAGCCTTTAATTTTTGAAGAAGGTCTCTAGTCAATGCATTATCTTTTAAAACGTAATGTGTCACATACAATATCCAGGCAAACATGGCGAGCTTTTTACCACTGAAGTACATCGAATCAAGATTGGATTCGTTTGATGGATCACGGGAAACATCTGCACGAGCAGCTTCTCTGATTTTGTCCAAAACAGAGTTGGAATAGGATAACCAGACACCTGGTATAGAGGAATATGGATCTAGACCAATATTAGACGGAATAGTTACTCTGAAATCAAACCTATTGGTGATACAGCCTGTGGCTTTACCTTTAGTTACGGTTTGTAATACCAGAGAGGTCTTGGTGCTGTTCATGGAGTCTGTAAAGGAATCAATGTGATGTGGGAGGGCAAACATGGCGGTCTTACCAGAGTTTGATCTACCTTCAACTTTATAAGTAATGGAGTAATTTCCTGTAGTACCTGAAACATTACCTGAGACAGTTGCACCTGTTGGATAGGCACCTGCAGCATTATCAAAAGCATTAGAATCAGTAGGAACAATTTGGAAAAGACAACGATTAACCGAGTTGCTGGCAACAATAGTGTTTCCATCCCTTTTGGACAATGTCAAAGACTGACCGTCAGGCACAGTAACATAGAGGGTCCAGACTCTATTGTTGTTCAAAGTTATCTTGTATTTGTTGATACCTGTTCTTGGAGACGTCACACCAATAACTGAAGCGAAACCCACGGCACTCTTCAACTTAGGAATTAAGTTGTAGTAAATACAGGTAACGAAACCCGCACCTTGAACTAAAGGGGCAATCAAATACCCATGATTAGAGCTCTGAAGCTTCAAGTCAGCTGACAAGTGCTTTGGGCTTTCCATGTACAAAGAAGTGTTACTATTGAAGTCTTCCGATCCCACAACTAAAGATTTGATCCCATTAGGACCAAAGAAGAACTGGACTGGGTTGGCATTAGGGTTAGGTCCAGATACAATGTCTTCTGCTTGCACATGGTGCATTGCCAAACCTTCGTAGCCTTGATCCTTTGACCACCAAATAGAGCATGGCTGGAGCCAAGTAGGCAAAGTGCGATTACCCAGAATGAAGTTTGAGTAAAACTTGTTTGTAGCAATTGGACCCCCACCTGGAAGGTCCACATTTTGTGGTGTAACCTCATGTTTTCTTCTTGGAAACATGGCCATTGGTGGTGAGGTAGAGATATCCTTACTAAAGATATCGGTGGAACTCATGTCTGGTGAAATGGCTTGTATCAAGGATTAGCTATTTTTTTTGTTTTATTTGATTTGATTGATTGCTTGTCTGTTCTCAGAAAAAACGCTTAGATAAAGATAACAGTATATAAGCAAGACTTTGAGTGAAAGTAACTGAGGAATAGGTGGTTTGTATCCTTCTATCTCTCTCTATATATACAAACTTTGGTGTACCACCTCTCCTCCTTTCAGTTTTATGTTATTTTCCTCTTCTGGTTTGTTCCTTCAAAATTTGGACACGCATGGAAGGACAACACAAAAGGGGAGGGGGCACAATAGGCCTCACGGATTGTCTCTGTGTAAATGCGTACGTGTGTGCGTATGCTGTACGTACACTCACACTCCTCCTTTTGTGTTTGTGTTGTGTGCGTATGTGTGTGTCATAGTTAACTAACGTATTTGAGGCATAAGCAAGAAATAATTTACACAAAAAATAAAAACAGAGAGAACAAAACACAAAATTCCTAGTGAGTGGAGGTACTACCAGCGCTGTGACGCATGCTACTAACATAACCATTATCGATACTGCTATTATTACCACTACCCACTACTCGGAACTCTCCATCAACTAGAGCTGTAGCACCACAAAACAGAAATTTCTTTCAACACAGTTTAGTATTGACATCAACACAGGAATAGGGTATATGTGCTCACCTCTAGCCTTCGGAAGACCACCACGACCAGGACCTCCACCACAAATAGGGCAGAGCCTACTGTTTGTAACCACTGCCACCCGTAATACCAACAACCACACCACTCTAAATATTTCAAACCTTCATTACGTTCTCTACCACACAAAGGAGGGCGGCGCGCAATAGGACTTGTAGATCGGACAGATCAAAGTGCTTTTTTTTTAACTTTGACAGGAGAATTATAGTAATAATAATAGATATTATTACGATACAAAAGTAATAAACTAGGTATAAATAACCCATAGACCAGGCCAGACATGCGATGCCCTGGCGAAAAAGTTTGAAGCAGTCAATTTAGACAGTGAGACAGTCAGGCAGTCAGTCTGCAGGCCACACTGGTGGCTGTAAACTTTTTCTCATGCTCTAATACTCATTTTGTGTTGGCGGTAATTCTAAATGTGTCGTACACACCTCGATATCCAATACACTCAGATTCCCTTTCGACTTTTTTCTGTGAAATTAATTTTGTGCTTGTTTTGTTTTTGATGTATTCTAAAATTAAATAATCAAAAAACATATTAAGGTTTAGTCGACTGAGCCGACCTTTGTAAAACAAAACTCATTGGACTGACTCAGAGAGGAGAACCCACTTACTTTCTCTCCTTTCTCAATGACCTCATTGATTGATCTTCAAAGAGACCGTAAGTGCTTTGGGAGATAGATATTGGCAGAAAGACCTGGGGACACTCCAGCAGCACTTCTGAGGTCCATAGCCACCGCTGTCAGTAATTGAATAATTGAATACTAACAAATCGAGGTCAAATCTTACAGGTATATTAGAGCTTATTCAGTCAATCCACACAGATAATGGCTACAAAATATTGGTGTTGGACGAGCGCTCATCTCAGCTGATTTTTGAAGTGGTCACGAGAACTGAGCTTCTTAGTATCGTTACTGCCATAGAGCTTATAGATCAGAAACGTGAAAGCGTTTCCTCTGTAGAAGCTGTTTACATTGTTGAACCTTGCCTGTACTCAATTAATTGTCTTGCCACTGATTACAATGTTATACCTTCGAGGTACAAAGCCGCTCATATCGTGTTTTTGCCAGGTTTAACAACAGACCTCGCAGATATTATCAAGTCAAACCCTAATTTACATAAAAACATAGCCACTTTCAAAGAATTCAATTTGAAAATCCATCCGAAGGAGTCTCATCTGTTTCTAACAGATAATTCACAATCATTGGAGGTTTTTTACAACAAGGAATGCCATGACTTGGTCACCAAAACAGTGCATCACACGGCTTCATCTTTAGTGAACGCGTGCATACTAACTGGAGAGTATCCAATAATAAGATACTATCAGCCGAATGAGCATGACGGCTTTTTCAATGCGTCTGTTCTTCCGAAGCTCATAGCTATGGAGTTCCAGGATCAATTGGATGAGTATGTGAGAAGTAACCCTGATTTCATTCCAGAGTCCACTAGACAAAGAGCTGTTTTCCTTATAACAGACAGAACTTTAGATCTTTTTGCTCCATTGTTACATGAGTTCACTTACCAGGCAATGGCGTACGACTTGAAAGACATCAAAGATGATGATTATTACGAATACATCGTGGAAAATGAACGCGGGGAGAAAGAGAAAAAAGTTTCAAAACTGAACGAAGATGACCCAGAATGGGTTAAACTAAGGCATTCCCATATTCTTGACGCAAAAGAACTGGCCACCTCAAGATTGGAAGAGTTTTTGGCGAAAAATCAAATGCTGGTTGATAGATCTAATATAAAAACAACATCTGATCTGCTTACTGCTGTCGCACGACTTAAAGGATTTGACGAAGAAAGAAGAAGAATCGTTTTGCATAAGACTCTCTTAGAAGACTTAATGCTAACCAATGGAGAAAAGCAATTGGTGGAGTTGGCTGAGTTTGAGCAGGACCTTGCAAACTTTGGAGTAGATATCAATGGTGAAAAAGTGAAGCATATAGCAGATCAGCTTATCAACCTCTTGAGCAAGACCTATTACACAAATGAAGAAAAATTGAGACTTATTCTTCTCTATGGCTTGTATAGAGGAGGACTTATAGAACAGGACTATATCAAGTTATTCAAGTTTGTGGGAGGTGAAGCTCCCGTTGAAAAGATGTTGAATTATGTTAAAAACTTTGAGATAATCGGGTTCAAACTGATCAAACCAGATCTTAAGTCCAAGTCTATATTTAGACGGCAGTTTTTACATGAATCCGACTCCCAAAACTCTTATAACACTTCGAGATTCAGACCAAGTATGAATTATGTTGTTAAAAACATAATTTCGAACACATTGAGTGAAGAATTATTTCCTTATGCCAAAAATAAACCTGTGGATCTCAAGATAGACATCACCAGAACCACATCTACATCAACTGTCACATTAAAGAACCCTAAGCATAGACCAGCCTGGGCCAAAACCAATTCTCAATATAAGATCCCAAGACAGAGGATATTCTATTTCATTGCAGGAGGTGTTACTCATTCCGAAATGAGAATTGCGTATGAATTATCTAATACTCTAGGTAAAGAGGTTATCGTGGGATCAGATGAGATAATCACACCTAGTTATTTCTTGCAACAAGTTCACAATCTTGAATCGCAAAGGAATGTGATTCAATTGAAACAAGATGATGATGCGAATAAACCAACTGAAGCACCTGATTATCTACTAGAAACACCTAAACCTAGAGTTTCTGCAGCCTATATGCACAGTCAGCATCACCAAGAACCTCATCAGTCACGCCCAACATTGAATCAGATGGGATCTGAGGAGATTTCTAAAACTGAAAAGGAATCGAAACGAAGCAGATTCAAAAAGTTCCTGAAAGGTTGAACAATCAACTACACATTAATACAAACAGATACATTGGTTAAATTCTCTAAATTCAAGGTTTTTGTTTGATCTTGTAGTGAGTCAACCATACTAGTAATATGGGTCAATTTGACCAGGATAGAATGACTCAGGTAGTGAAGAAGTAGGGGGAGGAGGAGGAGGCGGGGGTACTGTTACAAAAAATTGATGATCCTGTTGATTGTGTACTGCTTGGGGTGGTATTTCAAGGTAAGCTGAGTTATCAGGCTTGAGATCACTGACAGATGCAGTGATGCTATTATTTGGGGAGAACTTAGGTGATCTCATCGTATCAACAGAGGGGAGATAGCCAGTGGAAGTTGGTTTTGTCATTCCTGGTGCATTAGTAAGGGAGTTTAGCTTGGAGAACATCCCATAGTGTGCCCATGAAAGAGGGAACTGTTGATGCTGAGTGGTAGGTGACAGATACACTGGATAGGACTCTCCTGACAAGGGGTGTTGTGGCTTTGTAAAATGAGTTGTTTCAGGAACAGCACTGATTGGTGATGGCAGGTGAAGAGATTCATCTACAAAACGCAGTTGCTGAGGCTGTTGACCATCATCGTAAAAATCTGCACTAGTGGAAGTGAGTAAATGATTATGCGATTGATGACCGCTGTCATACACTATTGGATTCTCTTCTCTTTGTTTGCGCGGTTTATAATAATCATCATGAGCCTTATGAAGTATTTCATAAGGAGTGAAAAGGTTTTTACGAGATTCCTCATCGATGAGGTCTACCCTCCCTGATTTCTTGTACTTCTTGTACTTACTTGTTTGAGTATACTTATCCCTAATTTTCTTCTCAAGTTTAAGCCGGATTACTTGTGACGAGTCTTCCTGAAGAAGGGAATCCCGCACAAGGATTATTCTCATCGCTTCATTTAACATTTCTTTATTGTCGAGTTTCATTGTTTATTCCGTGTGTTTGACACATTATCATTTTATTGAGGTGAATAAAACTCATCATTTTTTAGAAGCAGAGAAAAAAAATACAAAACCAAGTAAACAATAACCATTAAATAAACCTGTAATAAACAATTGATAGGAATTACTCTACCGATAATGAAAATAGCACAAAACTAAACCTTCAGAACGTGTCGAAGTTATACTTAGTTTTGCAATACTGAACCGCATGGACCCTCTAGGTCCATCATCTTCTAATATATCTCTCCTACACTCAAGAATCTCCACCAGAGCTCACCATGACTTCAACTTAGAATATGGCATATAAAAGCACGTAGTTGGTGTTCATAAGACTTTCATGACTCTTCTACCCCCAAACCACTCAACTTTCCTTTTCTGAGAAGCAGATCTCATTAATCTGCTTAAAATTTCAACAGGTGTGGCTTCTCACCAGACTTCAAAGAGAAGCTAGAAGCCAGGTATTGTTTCAATAATGGGGTTTTCTTGATCTCGCCTAAAAGCTGTCTGTCAATATCCTTTTGGTCTTGAACTCTTTCATCCTTGATTACCTTCTTTTGCTCTTCGCCAAAGAACTCTGACTCACTCTTCGAAGACTTCTTGATCTCTCTGGCAAAGTAAGCCTTATTGAATTTGTCCACATTGATTGAGGAGACATCAATCTTTGTAGAAGTGGCAATTACATATTTGGCATTGACTCTTCTTAGCGGAACACCGTTCACCTTGAATGGGCCGGACACCAACAGAGTGTTGTCCTCTTCTAAGTGCTTCAAATAAACAACTCTCTTGCCTCTGAAACGACCAGTTAGGATGATCAAGACAGTACCTGGTACTAATGAAGCTCTCAATTTCTGAGGAAGAGCTGTCTTTCTAGTCTTCTTAGGAACTGGTGCAGACTCAGCTGGATACCACTTTGGAGCTTGCGTAGCAGACATCTTTGGGATCTGATTTGTATATTTACGTTTAAGTTCAAATTAGTTTTGGTGAGAACTAATCAAAGCCTTGTTGTTCTTATGTGAAACTTGATCAATTTCTGATCTTAATGATTGTTTTTTGCTAAGACTCCTCTCACACACACCAGTGAAAAGTTTCACAACCCTACACAGCTGCGGGTTGTGTGTCCCCTTCCAGATGTGAGCTACTCACAAACTACAAACTCCTGTAACGTTTAACGCCGTTTGCTCTTAGTGTTTGGGGACACATATAGATATCAGGTGTCTGGGTTAATGCTTGCCACACAAAAACTCACGTGATAATAAAACAGTACCCTAAGACAGGTTCTTGTATTTGGTATTTGCACCCTTAGAAAGTTCTTGCAATGATTCCAAAGGAGTTTGGCTCACCTTTGAAGTTCCACACATTGTTTACTGGGATATAATCCAATGAGATACCTTGAGGTATCCTGGATTCAACTGATTGTGAGAAAAGAGTATAGTGGGTATGAGAATTGAATTGGAATGAGGTGAACTCCATCGAAGTGAGTGTCTGGGTTTCTACCACAGTATTATTTCCCACTAAGCTCAATTTGGTGAGCTTGCGTTCAAATTGTTCATCATCATCATCATCATCATCATCGGAATTGTATAGCTTTCGCTGTGGTCTACAAGATAACCCACTCCATTCAATGTGGGCACCTTTTGGAAGTTCATTCACATGAACAATGAGTAGCGAATGTAGAGGGCTATTTCTCCCTATGTCTGAATCACAGTAGCACTTCCAAACAGTAGAGACGAACTTCACATTGGATGAGTCTTTGATGTAGGCCACTGTGGAAAGTTGGTTTTTCGCTTCAACAATATCCTTCACACTGTTAAAATGTTGCAGAGACAAGACAATATTGTATAGAATGCCTTTATTGGGAAATTCCATAGATGCAGGTAGTAACGGAATTTGACCGCTGATTGATGCAGTACCACAATCATCCACAACAACTTGCGAATAGGGACCTATGTTTGCAGGAGCCCAAAGAGATCTTCCTTGAATATGTACACCACTTTTCTTTCCATTGCAAATCCCAACCACTGAAAGTTGGAGCAGACTATTCTCCGGTAGATTTGTTTCAATACATACTCGGGAGGATGGCAGTGGCTTAACGAAGTTCCTTGAGTAGTACGAGTTGATCTCTTGGAAATTAGTCATAGAAGATACCAGCAAAGTGCAGTGTTGAAGATGTTCAAAATGGATGCCATGCGACTGAAGAATTGTGTGCAACTGATCAAATATATCAATACACTGACTTTTAATTGTTTTGTCATTTGATAATGATCTGAGGTTGGAGATGAAAAGGAGATTTCCTATTTGTTTTATACCTTGACCTGGGTAGTGGTTCTTGAATTGGGAAGGCTGCGGAAGCAGTGGTAAAGAAGAGGGATAAGCGGGGGATAATGCGAGTATACGTAATACATCATTACTTATTTCTTGGAATGGATCAGACATTACCTTGATTGGAGCTATGAATTTTGACCAATCTGTTTTCCTGTCATGAATACTATGAAACTCACCATCCTCTGATGTTTTCGGAATAACTCTGAACTGTATCGGTTTCAGGTAGCAGACATCATTCCCACATAGTATGTTTTTGCTTTCAACGATTTCCAATCGTTTCACAAAGAATGGTGCATCTAAAACAAGGGACTCAAATTCTCCTCCTTCACCACAGATGTGAACTCCGAACTTGCGATCAAGATCGATCATTACTGGAAACATCTCCTTTAGATTCTTCCCTAAGTGTGATTGATTGAGACCAATAGCCGCCACTTTTATTAAACGGGCATCCATTGAAGAACGAACCATCTCTTGCATTAGTTCGAGCTGATTTCTTTGCCATAGGAATGCTAAAGAGACTAATCCCAGTCGAGTACATACATTCTCCACTCTGGTTCTCTGATAAGATGAGAGGATAGCTCCTACCGAGACAGCTTCCACGTCAGGATGATGCATTTTAACTTGCTCTAGAAGAAGAAGCAGATCTTCAATTTCATCATCCTCAGTCTTAGTGTACTCTAGATCTTGATTGGTAGATTTACCTCGTATTTTGCCTCTGTAGAGTGGTAAATCGCAACATTCAGAATAGTGATTCAAAGCATCATGTCCTACTGTTTGAAACATGAAACTATCCAGTTCCTGAACTTCGGGATCTTCAGGAAGGAGATTGGCGAGGGCTATAACTTCATGACCCTGCGCCAGGCAATAGAGGAGATTGAAACATGAATCTTTACCGCCAGAAACGAGCCCAACAACTTTCATGGTGTATGTACAAGAGAGAACGTAATGACCACTTTCTACGTAATAAGTACAACAAAACAACCAGAAAAAAAAATCTTTCAATCAATATCATCTCATCGTAGACGTCTATTATTAATTTACATAAGGTTTTGGTAAATTTATACTCTAAGTAGTCGAACGGCTTCACTGAGAAGATTTTTATTCAGAGTTTGAGTCGTCCTTGTGACTGTTCACAAGAGAATAGAATAGGCCGTTTCGGTTCTTCAACAAGTTTTGAGGTGAATCAAACTCTTTGACTTCACCTTTATCAAGAACGATAATTTTATCGCTGTCCATGATAGTGTTGAGCCTATGCGCAATAGTTAAGATTGTGCGGTCTTTAAACTCAGATCTGATAGTCTCCTGTAATATTTTATCAGTTTCTACATCGACTGCAGCAGTTGCTTCATCTAAAATCAAGATCTTGGACGGAATGAGCAATGCTCTCGTCAAGCACATTAGTTGCCTTTGACCAACAGATAAATTCGAACCACCCTCATTTAATTGAACATCCAGTCCCGTAAGTCCCTTCTCTCTGTTGGCACTGTCATTACTCATGGCTTTGATATGGTCTTTCAAGTGAGACAATTCAAGTGCATTCCATATCGCTTCATCAGTGTATTTGTTTGTAGGATCAATATTCTCTCTAACAGTCCCTTCAAACACTTGTGAGTCCTGAGGAATGATCGATAATTTATGTCTGAGGTCCACAAGACCAATCCTGTCAATAGATATACCGTCAATCATGATTTCTCCTTCAGTCTTTTCAATAATTCTGTAAAGGGCTAGTGTTAAAGACGATTTACCAGCACCAGTTCTTCCAACAATACCAACTTTCTCTTTTGGCATGATAGTCAGATTGATCTTCTTCAGCACTAAATCCAAATCATCTCTATATCTAGTGGAATAATTCTTGAATCTGATTTCACCCTTAGGTGGCCAGTTTGCTGGTGGTCTAGGATCTATAATCTCGGTGGCTTCTGATTCAAGTTCGCTGTACTCTTTCACTCTTTCCACTGCAACAATGTTAGTTTCAACCTCAACTGTCATTCTAACAATCCAGTTTAAAGCTTGTGTGATAACCAAAGAGTAACTGACACTCAAACCGACAAGACCAGCACTGATCTTCCCGAATTTCAAAGTCAGGATGGCTAAACCAGAAGCTGACAAAATAATGATGGATCCCAAAAATTCTAGTCTTACTGCCAACCATCTATTAGCATTGACACTCGGAAAATATGCACTCATGTTATTATCAACTCTGGATTGGTTTATATGCTCAAATCTTGAAGTCTGTGCAAATCCTCTGATTGTGGAAGAACCTCCTAGGGTCTCTTGGAAATGAGCAAATATAGGGGATCTAGTCAAAGAATCCAATCTTCTCAATTCTCTAGAGGTCTGCATGTAGTAACCTTGGTAATAGACATAGACGATCAGCACGGGCACCACAATAAAAACAAACTGCCAAGTGGAATACATGATGACTAAAAATGTAAAGGAGACTTTCACACTGTTGATCAGAAGTTGTGAAATAGTTCTCGCTAAGACTTCATCAATTTTATAGATATCGTTGGAAAATCTATTCAAGATTCTACCAATTGGTGTGGATTCAAAGAAAGACATCGGAGCTCTCAGAACACAATTCACCATATCATTGTGTAGTTTTTTAGAACCTTCAATTGAGCACAACTGCCATAATATCAAAGCTTGGACAAAAACTGCAATAGCAGAACCAACACCAAGTAATGTATACACCCCAAGATAGTACAGAGAATGAGGGTTTTCACCAATTTCGGTGTTGACTTCGGACCAATGTTTCAACCAGACATTAGTGGCGACACTTAGTAACTGGGGAACAAATATGAATGCCGCAAGGAACGACACATACTTGGGATTGCATGCTCTGAAGTAACTCCAGTAGATGCTCCATTTCACCTTACCTTGCTGACGCCCCTCTCTCTGAGTTTCTTTATTTTCTTCATGATCATCTGAAAATTTGATAGTTCTTAGGGTAGAAACTGATGCTCTTCTCAAACTGGCGGCATCACCAATGCTCAAAGAAGAACTCTCCTCAGAGGATATAGTTTCATGGACCTCTTCTACCGGTGGTTGATTATCGTCTAGTATATCTTCAATATTTTGCCCTGCTTCTTTACTTTCATCTACTTCTTCTTCGGATGAATTCCCAAATTCAGAGATCAGTTGACTGAGTCCTGATTCAGGGTTTTTTGTAACTTGTTCAAAAGAACCCTTTTCAATAATTACCCCATCCACTAAGAGATTGATTTGATCAGCAATTGGCAAAACAGATATCTTGTTGGTAGCAAGAATTTTAGTTTTTGAAGCCAGCAAGCCATTAGGACCCAAGACATGATTGATTAAGTGCTTGCCAACATGCTCGTCAACAGCAGCTAATGGATCGTCTAATAAAAAGATATCCGCACGAGAGTATACAGCACGAGCTAAGGAGAGTCTTGCCTTTTGGCCACCGGATAAAGAAATACCCTTTTCCCCAACCAATGTTTGATCACCATCTTTCAATATTTTCAAATCAGAAACCAGAGCACATGCTTTAAGGGTTTTTTGGTAGAATTTCTCATCATATCTGTGACCAAACAAAATATTCTCCTTAACAGTACCATTCATGATCCATGGAACTTGAGAAACATAAGCAATATGATTACCATATACTTCTATAGACCCATCAATTTTCAATAAATCACCGAGAATAGCCTGTATCAAAGCAGATTTACCAGATCCTACTTTACCAACAATACAGGTAAGCTCCGCCTTCTTAGCCTGGAAGTTTACATTAGCTAACGCAACTTTGTAGGATGGAATTCTTTGCCACAAAAAAGTACCTTTGGTAACTTTCACAGTCACTTTGTCCTCCTTCATTTCAGACTTATCAAAGAACTTTATAGCATCACTTTGTAACTCTTCTGAAGTGAGGAAGGATGTGAGTCTACCAATGGCAACTTGGGCTTCCACAAAAGCGGTAATAGCCATAGGTAGTACAGCTAATGGAAATGAGAGTAAGTTGAACAAGGATAATGCAGGGAACACTAAATCTGTGGTTAAAGGCTTCTTCTCCCAGAATACATAAACTGCAAATGTCGCACAAGATACTAAGAACGGTGCCAAGGTGAACTGAAAGTTTGCTAGTGCGGAAGTTAAACTCATCTTTCTCAGATTCTTTAATTCCTTCTCGTTTCTGACAAAATTCAATTTCGCCTTGTATGGCTGTTCCCACCCATAAAGCTTCAACGACTTAATGTTGTTCAAAATCTCTGAAATAACTCTCGTTCTCTCATCCTTATTTCTCATTTGAACTTTCTGTAGTTTCTTCATCACTCTCATGATCATTGAGTTGACAGGAATACAGACAACCATGATGATAACACCAACCCACATAGAATTTCCTAACAGATCATGTAGCAAGGCCAAACATAGCAATATCTGGAATGGACCTGATATGATAAAGGTACCCATGTTAGTCAGTTCTTGCAGTCTTTGGGTGTCTACAGACATTAGGTTAACAATATCACCAGTTGCTCGTCTTCCCCTTTCCTCATTTGATAGCTTCAATGATTTTTTGTATAAACTAGCGATCAATGCAGATTTGATATTCATACCCACATTAAATAGATTCCAAAAGTACTGATGTAAGAAACAAGTTTGGATAACTGAAAGGGAAAACATTGCTAAAACAATCATAAATCCTTTCGTAATAGGTTCTGGATGATCTGAGTTATAAGTGTTCACAAATTGGATCAAATATTTCAACAACAAAGGTTGAGTGAACTGAAGTACATCTTGTAAACCTTTGAATATACAGCCAATGGTAATTTCAAATCCAAAGGTAGATAACAATGACCAACCAAGAGATGGTTTGTTGTACTTTTGGATGATTTTCTCCCACCGATTTTCGAACTTTTCAGAGTTGAATTTTGACTTAAACTCTGTTGATAGCTGCGGCAAATCGTCTTCATTTAAATACTTGGTATAACCTTTTTTCATCAAAGGGGTCATCCAGCTGAATGTAATCATAGAAAACAAGTCAGCATAATCATAAGGGTTTTCTTCTTTCAAGTTATTCAAACCTTGATAGACCAAAGATTTCTCAGGGAGCCAGTTGACTAAAAGAGTGAAAAGTGATAAAAAGACGGCGAACACCGATGGGATGAAGTATGACTCTGAGAAATGTGATCTGAAAGACAGGTTCAGAAGTCGCAGGCCATGTAAAAGAGTCTGAACTAACCAAAAGAGCAGCACATATGAATTAGTTTGAAATGATTCATTGAATTCGTTGATTTGAATGTAGCAGATAACTAGTAGAGATATATTCTGCAATAATGGTTGGATGAAGGGCCAATCACCTACCGAACTGTTACTTTTGATACTCTCCACAACTAGGAAAGCGTACACCATGAAGTGAGTTGCAATAAGCCAGATTCTTGAGTGATACACCCAGTTTTTCTTGAACTTGAGTTCTGTGGCTGAGTGTTTCAGGTTCCAAAGGATTTTTACACCAGCGATTAGCGTCACTACATTCAGGAGTGTGAAAAGCCCTCCATTGATGAAACATATGGTAAAGTCTGCATACTTTGAGGACAGTGGACCCCAACCTTCCTTATCTGTGCAAAAGTAGCATAGAGGCTGGATAATAGCTTCTTTTTCTGATAGGGGTGTCGCTGCGACACTTGAAAGAGCCCCAGTTACACCACTTGCATCTACTCCAGATAGGATGGCGCCATCCCCCAATATCTGGTTCACAAATTGAAAGCTGCCCATTCTTTACTCTAATTCGACTAAGGAATACACACGCACTTCAATTAGCAAACTGTACAATACAGTAAAGTGGCAAAAAAGCAGACACACTATCGAACAACAACAGTACCAATTCTAATGTTAAAGTTTATATGTTTGAAATATTATCTCAATTGCCCGCCCGGGATTATAAATCAAATTAGGAAAAAAAAAAAAGAACTTCTTCACAGAAATTATTTCCGAAGATTCGGAAATAAGAGGTACACACGCAAAAATAGAAAGGTATTAATGAAGAAGTATACAATAATTGACATGAGTTTGGTTGGACAGACGGACAGACGGACAGACAAACAGTGAGAGGCAGTTTTGATTGCTCTTTTATTTGTCTTTGATGTTTTTGTTGTACCAGCCCCATATTTTAGAGGAGGGACTGACGAGCTTCTTAGATTTATCATCTGACAGGTTAGTGTTTGAGTCTGTCTTTACTTTGAGGTTTTCTTTGTCCTGTTTTTGCTGCTGCTGAAGTTGTTTATTATGTAATTGAGTTTGCTTCTTAGCGTCTTCTGATAGAGCAGGTTTCTTGTTTTCATTGAATTTGAACATTTGGAATCTCTCCGTAAGAGAAGTCCTTAGGTCATGGGATTGTTCGGAGTAAATGTGCCTTGGCTCAAAAATATCAAATATGTGATCATCTGTTCTTTCGTTGAAGAGTTGATAGTTCACAGTATTTTCCCATTGTGCGATAAATTGAGGGTTGAAGTGTTTTTGTTGGTTAGTGTCGTAGTCTCTGTACGGCTGAAACTGTTCAGGTGGAAGATTACCACTTTGGAACCTGCTCAGCAATTTACTGAACTTGACAGTTGAGAGAAAACTTATCAAATAATCTTCAAACTGCAATCTGATATAGTCATCAGACCCAATATATCCAGTGTTGTACGAGGAGATGGATGCCGCGTTGTAATGCGTTGATGCGGAGACAAGTTGTGAAATCCATTTCTTATCATAAGATGTCAGATTTAAAGGCTGGATTAAGTCTTGCTTTAGAATCTCAATAGAGGCAGCATCGATATTTACTAGAATGTCAACCCCAATCTTCACCTTATTGTTCAATAATAATGCATTGGAAGTACCGATCATGTAATGATTTATATTCTTGAGGGAATCAAATTGTTGGAGGGGGAGATATGGTTGGAAGACACCACCCTTTCCAAAGATTTGCAAGGGTAAACCTGCAAACGAGAGTACAGAATTCCTATCACTGGTCTGAAATGAAGTGGCAGGTTTTAAATTTTCAAAATATGTGTTAAGTTGAGGGGATGAACAGTCCAAAAGATTATTGATCAGGTTAGGGATCAATGAGATAAATGAAATCTCAAATTGGCAAAGTTTTGTTGGATCAGAGGAATAAAATGCAATTTTCTTTTCTAGTAAGAGGGCCTTCAGGATTACCAGAGTGTTTTTCTTAAAGTTGAGAAATATATCACCAATTGACAGATCCGAGTAGAAGTCCATCTCTTCGAGGTAATTTGTTTTTTCATTGTATATGTTTTGTAAGTTTCCAAAAAGCGTTTTCACGATATTGGTGTCGTTGAAGTTCTTTTGGGCAAAGAAGGCATTAGTCACTATACTCAACTTTGTCTTGATCTTTCCGAATATCGGTTGTCTGAGAATTAGCACAATTGCCTTTTGAACTGATGATCTCGTAACATCATCGTCTCTTTCTAGTAATTGATCTGCCTTTATTTGTCTCGAGCAAGAGATTGCAAAAAATGTAGTTTTTTGATAATTAAGGGTGAAATAACAGAACGTTTCTTCATAGGAATGAGCACCATCAGGCAATGCTTGGAAAGGCAGATTTGGCCAGTTTTTCACTACATCAAAATCTTGGACACTGTCGTCAAAAAGAGAGTACTCGACTTCGGGACCACGGAGGTGATGGAAATTCACAATGCAAGTACCAAATATGAGTTCATTTACCGAGCCATCGATGTAACTAATCTTCCTAACAGGTGGCGGCATTGCGACAAGTTTAGGTTTGGAAGCTTTTCCTATTGGTTTCTGTGGACCATTCGCTGGTAAAGGATTTACAGTATCTGCTAGTGATGCCATCCTCGTCGTGATAGGCGTTGTTATCCGTTTTGAGTGCGGTGGATCTACTGCACCACCACTTTTAGTTGTCTCTATCACAGGTAAGCTGTCACTTTGCACGACCTCCACCCAGGGATTGTTTTGCTCCAGCGACTCATGATCAGCTGACATGACTCGTACAGGAGGCAGACCCGATGAACTAAGTAAAACAATTTTTCCCCAGTGGTCAAAACTTCTCTTCCCTTTCAGTCCTGAAGTCAGTCAGTCTGTGTACTCACTTCTTTCATAAAATATGTGCGGTTTTGGTGTCCTGATGTCCTTACTATTTACTCTTCTCATTGCCATTTTGCGAGTATGTGATACTGAGAGAGAGGAGAGAAGGAGAACAAGTTAAAGAGAAAATATCCACGAGTTTGAGGTTTACCTGTTACAAGAACCAACAGTATAGGATATGAACGTTCATGTTATGGCTGAACTGGCATCCCTCTTCTATTTTTATTGCCTTGTCATGGAATCAACTCAACAGAATGGGACTGTATGACATCATTTTTTATATAACATATGACCATCAATCAATCACCCCGAAAAATTGTAAATAAACCAAGAAGGGAAAAACCAAACTACAAAACAAGCCCCCAAAGCAGAAGCCAAACAAATCCTGACAACATAGTTCAGCAATCACTCTTCCATTTTCTCGGTATAATATTTGCAGCTAGAGAGAAGAGATTGATCTCATCTGTACCACTGCTCTCCTTCTTCGATTGATATTTTTTAGTCTTTTCATCCACAACGATTTGCTTTTTGCTTAGTTTTAGGACCACATTGTCGACAACCACCAACATTATCTACGGATCCTTATCGTCTTTTCTCTAATTCTCCCATAATGTCACAAGAAGAATTTGTTAGAACTCAGATATTTGGTACTGTATTTGAAATCACCAACCGTTATGAGGAATTGAACCCTGTTGGAATGGGTGCGTTCGGCTTAGTGTGTTCAGCGAAGGATAAGTTTACAAACCAAAACGTTGCCATCAAGAAGATCATGAAACCATTTTCAACCCCTGTTTTGGCCAAGAGAACTTACAGAGAGCTGAAACTTTTGAAACATTTGAGACATGAGAATTTGATAACATTAGAAGACATTTTCATTTCTCCTCTTGAAGATATCTATTTTGTGACACAGTTGCAAGGTACCGACCTTCATAGACTCTTAACATCCAGACCACTAGAGAAGCAGTTTATTCAATATTTTCTTTATCAGATTATAAGAGGGTTGAAGTATGTTCACAGTGCTGGTGTGATCCATAGAGACCTGAAACCTTCTAATATTTTGATTAACGAGAATTGTGACTTGAAAATATGCGATTTTGGTTTAGCTAGAATTCAGGACCCACAGATGACAGGCTATGTTTCCACCAGATATTACAGAGCACCTGAGATTATGCTGACATGGCAGAAGTACGATACCGAGGTGGACATTTGGTCTGCAGGCTGCATTTTCGCCGAAATGATTGAAGGAAAACCCTTATTTCCAGGGAAGGATCACGTTCACCAGTTCTCCATCATTACTGAACTATTAGGATCACCACCAGCTGATGTTATTGACACAATCGCGTCTGAAAATACATTGAAGTTTGTTGTTTCACTGCCTAAGAAGGAACCTGTTCCTCTGTCTGAGAAGTTTCAGAATGTAGAACCTGAGGCAGTGGACCTTCTGGAAAAGATGCTGGTGTTTGACCCGAAAAAGAGAATCACAGCTGCTGAGATTTTAACTCATCCATATGTAGCTCCTTACCATGATCCAAATGATGAACCTGTTGCAGAGGAAAAATTTGATTGGAGTTTCAATGACGCTGATCTACCTATTGACACATGGAGAGTTATGATGTACTCTGAAATTCTCGATTTCCATCAAGTGGAGAATACTCAGTACTGATGAAGAGAGAGCGAGAAAGAATCAAGAGCAAGAACCACTTCTTGTAAAATGTATAGACTCAGTTATATTAGTAAATTGTGCTGTGGTGTGGGCATTGCAAATCATATGTTTACCTGTAGACGGAAGTGACGAGGGTGTCCGCAAAAGCGCCCTCACATGTTTCTCTGGCAGTATAACCCGTATCCATATATTCCCATTATCCTGAATCCCGCCAGTTAGAACCCGCGAACGAGCAAAGCGGCTGGTTAATGAAAAGATGCGTTTATAGTAATTATATCACTAATACTAATGTAGATTATCTTTCGTGCTAATGTCGTCCTTTGAGGAAGGGGTCTCTACTTAAAGAGAAACTATCAATACTAGGAAGTGTCCGCACTGCAATTACCAATCGAGACCCTATTATTCGCAAACCTGGAACATATCCGCCAGCTCATAATAACAGTGCTCTAGTACGGCATTTCCGCTGTCCGCTGTCCGCCAATCAACAATTCCACATATCTTCATATTCAGATTTAATTTGCTCGTTTTTTTGCATGGATTTTTTTTGAGCTGCATCGATACCTGCAGTACTCTTAGATTGTTTGGTTTGTATATAAGGGACTAGTTTTCAGTGAGATGCAGCTACATTAGGAATTGTCGTAGGTTAGGCAACTTCTTTCTTTCCTTTGAGTGAGTGAGGGACTGCTTAGTGTGAGTCTGTGTAATAGTTTCTAACAGATAATGAGAGTATCACACTTATTGGCCTTTGGTATACCCTTTGTGTATGGTATAACGATTATCGACTCGATTTTGGCGACAGAATGTGTTTACTATTTAAAAGGTCTGGATTGGGGCTGTAACACCACTTCCAACAATGCTAAAGCTTATAATTGCCGTTGTCGAAATGTCAACTGGCTGGGTTCTGTTACCAACTGTTTAGAGTCCGAAGGGGAGAGTAGATCTACTATTGACCATGCTTATGAACATATCAGACAGCGTTGTATTGATAAAGCGCATCTGGACATTCCTGTTGAAGTTCTCAAATGGTATCAGAAGAATGCTACTTCGTATTTACAAGAGGCTACAGGTGATGATATCACAAACCCCATTTCACACCCAGTGTCTGTTAACCAAACCCAGTTTGCATATACCTATCGGTCTTTCAATCATATATATGCACAAGTTGTTAGATCTCAAGGATTCCAATGGGGGTTCATTTTCTTTTGGACCTTTGTAATTGCGGTTGCGACAGTGTTTAATTTCTTCCGCTTGTTTGTCTTCAAGTTTATTAATTCGCAGAAGTCCAAGTTCACTTCCAATTTTATCAATAAACTGCGTTACTATTTGACCGTTTCTAATCTTCTGTCTACTAGATCCTCTTTCAAGTTGTTTGGGTTCTGGCCTGTCCACTTGCCAACAAGGCTTGATGGTGTGATTATAGTATTTTTCATGATATATCAAGTCTTGGCAACTACAACAGGCTTCAAGATTGACCTTCCTAATCAGTACCAGAACACTCATATCTTTCAGCTGATGGATCTTCTCGGGTATAGATCGGGTTTGAACTCTTTTGCACTAATCCCTCCAACTTTCTTCTTTGGAATTCGGAACAACCCGTTCATAAAACTCACAGGCATGTCTATATCCACCTTCATGCACTTCCACAGATGGTGCGCCTACGGAGTAGCGATTCAGGCGATAATTCATTCTGCAGCCTGGACTCATTATGTTATAGTTGAAGGCTCGTACAAAGCGTGGGCTATGGATCCATATTGGCAATACGGAATTGCTGGTACTGTAATTGTGTGTTTGATGGTATTCCAGGCGAGCCTTGTGATCAGACAGACATCCTACGAATTCTTCTTGATTTTGCATAAGCTTTTCGGAATCTTCCTTATTTTCACTATGTGGTATCATTGCAATATAATTGGATGGTTGCAATGGATCTACGCCACCATTGTAATTTGGTGTTACGATCGTGTCTTAAGATTCCTTCTTATTTTGTGGAATGGTGGTGCAAAGACTGCAAAAGTGACTCAGCTTGAGCAGGGGTTAACTAGGGTTGTTGTTCCAAAGCCTGATAGCCACAATGACTATTACTTTCCTGGGTCTTTATTCTATTTTTATTTCTTGAATGGAGTAAGAGGTTATCAATCTCATCCTTTCTCAATGATGAAGTCTAAGAGGATGGGCGAGGAGAATTTCCATGTTATTGTTTTCAAAGCCCACAATGGTGTAACTAAAAAAATTGCACAGAAACTCGAGAGTTGTGAAAAGCCTTCCATTCTAATGAATGTTCTGACCGAGGGGCCATATGGCAATCATATTCCACTGAATACACATGAACAATATGTGTTTTTATCTGCTGGTATTGGCTTTACACCGAACTATTCTCAGGCTGTTGATATCATTGAGAGAAACCAAGGGAAACGCTCCACATTCAAGCAAAAAATCAAATTCTGCTGGGTTGTCAGAAATGTTGAGTATTTCCAGATTTTCCTGGAAGATATGAAGTACCTCATTGAGAATGATGCAACTCTTGACATCTATATCACTAACGGAAACAAGGAAAATTTGGAGAATATGATTGAAAGAGAACCACTGCTTCAGTCCAAGACAGTGAGGTTTTCGTCTTTGAATAACGAACGACCATCAGTGCAAGCTATTATAGACGAAACTGATCTTCAATTTTCTACAACTTTTATTAGTTCGGGACCAACTTTATTCACAGACCAAGCAAGAAATGCTGTCAGGAACCTAATCAAGGAGTCTGAAGTCAGAATCGACTACTACGCAGAGTCTTTCCGCCATTGATAGCCCGTGGACAATTGTATATAGAAACTATTATAGAAATTCTTATAAATAGACTCGACAACCTCCAGAAACCTCGATGCTATTCAAAGGTATCATGCGTTTACTATTAGTATCAGTATTATTTTTATTTCAATGTCTCGTTAGCTATAGCTATGTATGAGAGGCTCTCGAATGATTATGAGTAGGTAATTTCAACCACCTTCAATGGAAGTGCGAACAATAATCTACTGGTAAAATAGATCACGATCACTTAAAAATCAGGACAAAGAGTAGTAAGTTATCAAATCATATGTATATGTGTGAACGCGGTTTAATGTGACAGACTTTATTTTTTCTTCTGCTATATTGGCCTCAAAATCAGCTAAACAACGATCAAAACCCTTTTGATAATCGCTGCAGTTTTTGGTATGCCAGTTACTTGATAGTTTGAAGATAGCTTATTGGCTGTATTTGAAATGAAGTTATGACAGGTCGATCGTTGGAAGACCGCTAAAACAAATTATTGACTTCTATCGTTGCATCAAGTATATCTAACAAAAAAGCAAAAGTAGAACTTAGCACTGCTCCAGAGAAATACATAATTGATACATTTGGTATTTGCCACACATCTCTTGCCTCCTTCTGGTATTCCCTATCTTTCTCTATTTCTATCCTTTTTTTTGCTATAGTTTCTTTAGCCCTTTTGTTTCAAAAGTTTCATCGATTTTTAACATCGATGAAACTTTTTTATCTCAAACAACTTAAATCAATTTGATTAAAGAACACCTCTCAATTAGTGTGTTTGGAACCAGTAACATGAGTTATAATCCACCTAAAAAGAGCCTAGTGCAGCAGAGAGACCAGAAAAGGGTAACCAGCAAAAACAAGACAAGAACCAGGACTCTTGTCACACCGGGAGTGGCAATTCTGAGCAGGCAGAGATTGTGAACAGTGCCTCAAACATGTCAAGCAATGACTGACAGTGATGATAGGTTGTCACAGAGTGGAGTACCCTCCCCTGGAATATGTCCAATCTCACCTTCAGCAGGGACATCAAGGAGTGGCACTGAACAACGCAGGGATGCACTTCCCTTTGATTCTGTGGACGAAATGTTTCTTGTATATTGGAACTGGGAACGAAGGGGCATTGGATTATGTTACCGATACTGTCACTGTGGAGGGAAAGCCCTCTTTTACCACAACGATGAGAGCGTTGACACTGGAGGAGAAGTTTGGAATCAAACTTGTTTGTCCAGGCTCTCAGTTCGAATTAGACAGACAGATGGCCAATATTATGTTTATGTCTTCAAAGATGCTTAAACTGAGTTTAACAGAGTTTTAAGCAAGTCCAAGACATATATAGATGATTCTTGGGAAAATCTGAGTGGAGAATCAGAAAGCTTACCAGTTGAACATCTTACTTTCAAGTATTACCGTCCTGGAACTCTTTATAGTACGTATAGCGGAATAAAATATGAGTGGGATAGCTTCAGCTCTTTCACATGTCATGTTTATGAGCGGCATCACTTGAGGGAATGGAAACTCTTGAAAAAATCTAGAAGTACAACGACAGAACTGATTTATCGTCGTCCGAAATCATCGCTGTTCCAAAGATCTTATTCAAAGGATGGCAGTGATACTTGAATCTGGGTCTGCCGGGAGATGAAGATGATATGGGATTCTTTATGGTCATGGAAGAGCTCAAGCAAGAGGGTGGTCGGTGGAGAAAGTGTTTACCCCTTTCAGAAACGGTGGTCGCAGATGCATTTAAGCAGATTGAGGTGATGATCAGGAAGGTTGGTGTCAGACATAATACTTGAAGCTGTCAAATCTGGTTTACACTAACGGCTGTGTTCACTTTATCCACTTTGGACTAGGTTAAGAAATTACTGGAAACTATGTTCCTGAGGAATTAGACCAGTTGGTGACTAAAGATCAACAAGAACTCAAACAATTTCTGTTATGATATGATATGTTACCCAGTGTACCTGATATGCCATGGCTGATATTTTCGCGGCTACTGTAGGTATTGCATTGGAACAATTACAACGACTGCAGATCATGCTTGCCATTGTGGCACACAAGCAAGGATAGTTGATTGCTTAGATTAAATATGCTTCAATTTTTTTTTGCATTTGATCGTAACATTCCACGCGTATAGTTAATTTAAAAAAACAACCAAAATATACAGACGTGTACAGGCATAGGCGGAAGTGTTGAAATCAGCGGCAAGATCCAGTTCGTGTGGTAGTGATCATACAAGTAAGGCTTGTATTGTGTTTTCAGTTGAAAGTAATGAATTATTCTCCTTCTTCCAAGAAAGTGACACCATTAGAGTTCGCGTATATAGGTAAAGTGGATAATGATGATGAGGGTGTTATACCTGAACTTACATTGCCAGGATTTACGGAAAGACACAGACGCTTCAAGAGTAAATATCCAGACATCAAGTCATCACCAGTGAAGAAGTCGTTAGCTAGTTTTCAGTTTGATGGAAGCACTACAACTAGTTCAAGACTATTTCGTGTACTTGGGGATACACCAGTTAACAATAACTTCAAGGTACAGAGTAGCATGATTGACAAACTAATAGAAGAGAAGAAATCACTAGAAGTTCAGAGTCGAGAACAGGAGCATGTAATGAGTATTTTGAGGGAGAAATTGCAAAAATATAAAACTACCAATGAAGATATGAAACGAGAGCTCTCGCTAGTTACACAAAAGAATGCCTCATTAATGAAGGATCAAGATAAGCTACAAAAAGATATACAGGAGATCAGAAAGGAAAATGAATCAATGCAAAAATGTATAGCTGAGGTGAGAGCCGATACCTCATCATCAACAATGCCGCTCTCTCAAACCAGCGACAATCAACAGAGCGACTCGGCATCCACAGCGGATAAGAATAACGAAGATGTTAAGTACACAATGAATTCACAGCTGGAAACGAAACTCGATTCTTTCTTAGGCGAAATTAAAACCTTGAAACAACTAATACAATCAAAAAAATGCCAACCCCCGAACACAGCACTCTTGGAAGATAGCATCGAGCCTTTGGTTCCCAATGACATTGACCAGATTCTTAAAGAGAGCGAAGAACTACAGGTGTTGAAACAACATGCAGAAGATTTGAAAAGGAGACTATCTATTCGTGAAGAGAACCATTTGCGTAAATACCAATTGAGGCAAGAAATTGCAGAGTTGTCTTCAAAACTGGAGTATGATGACCTCCCCAAGATCAAGAAATCATCACCGCCAACAGAGATGAAAAACGAGATGGAAAACCAGGAAACCGAAACGAGAGAAGATAAGTTATTATGTCGCACATGTCAAAGAGCGGCCTGTCTTGATACGAACTGTGTAAATAAAGATATTGACGTTGCTAAATGGTACCATTAAGAAGAAGCAAAGATTACTAGCAATTAATTCCTAATTTGACAAACTCCCACTAGTAACCAAAGTAGGAAATTTTCATACATTACATAATGGTATCCACACCTAATCAATCACGTGATTAAATAATCAGCCGAGGCACAGGAGTTATCAAAAGTTGGAGAAACAAACCCATTGAATAAACAAGGAAGCAGAAAGCCTTCAACTTCAAGCTAAACTGTGATAGAGAGAAGTGGTAAAGAGAGAACAAAAGCGCTGTGGCTGGATAGGTAATGGATTACTACTCCTCGCTCGACTCCAGATCTCTGGACTCAACACCGACAATTTTCGAGATCATTTCAGCGAATGAGCTAGAGAACTTACTCACCCCATCTATTCGCTACTTGATTGTGCACTACTCAACCAGATATCCCAAATGGTTACTGAAAGTGGCATTAAACTTTGATGAGATAAACCTGGTGCTTAGGTCACTGTTAGAATATAGATTTCTCAGTACTTGGAACTCCACGTTCACAGAAAAGTTCTATGGGTTGAAGAGAACCAGCATGAACAACTTCGAAGTCAATGATTTTGACAATAAGATCGGCAGTCTTATTCAAGCCAAGAAGAGATTGAAGAAATGGCAGATACTCTCAATAATATTGGTGAATGTAGGAGCAAAGATCTACTTGAAAGAGAAGCTTGATATATTATACGAGAAGAATATTCCTCTCGTATTGACGAAGAAATTGAACAAGAAGAGCTGGAAGTATTGGTTTGTAAAGCTCTACCCTTCACTAACGTCCTTTTTCAAGCTAATTGATATTATTTACCAGATACTATACCTCAGCGGCAGAATGAAATCTCCAACCTTTGTGGATGCTCTTCTCAAAGTTGAGTACTCAAGATTAAACCAATTCGATTATGATTTGAATGAACCACAACAGCGGTCAAATACGAACACCCTCCCGCCCCAAAATCAATTACAAAATGGTCTCATTACTAAACGACCACCTACATTCGGCCAACATTTGGCTGTGGCACTATCGGGTTATTATTCACCATTCCAAACGCTTTTATCAAGTATTTCAACAACAGTGTTCCCATCTGCCATATTCCTTTTGAAGTTCTTAGAATGGTGGAACTCCTCAGAATTTGCATCAAAACTAGTAAAGAAACAGCAAAACTTTATTGATAAAGAGATCCCACCTCCAAAAATCACGGGGAATACTACTACTTCTAATTATCATCAGAACTCACAGCATTGTCCAATTTGTTCTGAAGTGATCACCAACCCTGCAATTATCGAAACAGGATATGTTTTTTGTTATCCTTGTATATATAACTGCTTAACAGATGCTACCGCAGAGAAGGGTGGTAGATGCCCTATTACTGGGGTCAGATTACTGGGATGCAGGTTTCTGAATGAGAAACAATCATGGAAAGTTGATGGGATAAGAAAACTGATGATTTGAGAGCAGGTCTCCCATGCACAGACCAGCTAAAAAATAAACGTTTCATCTTATTTATGTAAAGGATATATGCATATATATATATATATATATCATTGTTTTTATATCTAGAGTATAAGAAAATATAAAGTCAGATAATCACAAATGATGAGTATAGAAAAGGGATTGAATTGGGCTACTCTAACGGACTGGGATATATGAAAGTTATTCACTAAAGGGGTACTTACCAATAGGTACAAGAGGGCAACGACTTAAGCTGAAACAGTTAAAGTAGGAATACCATCAGCTACAATAGTTTCGGCATATGGGTCTCTTTCAGTGAACTTTAGAATCAGGTCATCTTTAGGGAAAATTGTTGCAAAAACCTTGATTTCCTCAGAGAGAGGTGTAACCTCATGATAGAGATCATTAAACAACAACGCTTTCCCTAACAAACCGGTGAAAGTCATCATGACGTAAGTTTGCCCCAAGCAAACGTGTGGACCAGTGCCAAACACCAACCAATTCTTCTTGGCGGCATTAGCCTTTGACCCCTCTGCCCAACGTTCAGGGATGAAATCATCTGGATGCTCGTAAACTTCTGGGTCATGAAGAGCAGGGTATAGAGTTGGAATCAACATAGAGCCCTTTGGTGCAGTGTAGGATTCATTTACAGCAAATTTCTTCTTTACAACGTATGGAACCATGATGACAGGGGGTCTATATCTCAAAGTTTCTTTGACAACTTGGTTAGTGTAGGTCATTTTCTCAATTAATTCCCCAGAGAGGGGAACATTTGGATCACCATTACGAACAGCCAATTGTTCCTCTCTGACTTTTTTTACAACATCTGGTCTATCAGCCATGAGTTGGAACAACCAACAGGCCAATGAAGAGGAGGCATCTTGAGACGCAAACAAAAAGGTAAAAATAGCTTCAGAAATTTCCTTGTCTGTGAATTCACGAATCAGAAGTTTAGAATCTGGGTCATTGGCCTTCTTTGTTCTAGCATCTTGTTGAACCTTAATCCAGTTATCCAATATACAGGTTGGTTCACCACCGTTGGCGATGTACACTTTAGCTTTTGCGGAACATCCTGCAAAAATATTCATTGTCATATCAGCAGTTTTTCTGCCGTACCAAGTTTTAGTGTATGGAATGATGATTGGGAAATTAACTAGTTCCATAGCGGCAGTTACCAGATAGTAGTCGTCGGCAACCTTCTTAATCTGAGCCTCTGTGATGTAGTCACCGCAAAATGCCTTCAGCGACAAACCACACATCATCTCTCTAAACTCATGGAAAAAGATGACTGGCCCATCTTTGGAGATTTCTTTAAAATGGTTCAGATACTTGTCCATAACCACCTCCTGGTTAGGGATATACTGCGCAAGAGCTTGCTTGGTGAACAAACCGTTCAGACCCTTTCTATAATCAACATGCTCCTTACCGTCTAGAAACACCCAGTTCTCAGGTCTCAAAATCTTTTTCGCAACATCGACAACACAAGGCTTGACATACTGTGGGGATTGAAAGATCTTTCTGGATAGGTCTCTATCAGAAGCGAGAATAACAAACTTATGAAAGATAGAAACACACGACAATGGCCCAGAATACCATTTAGCCTTGTACTCCTCGAACTTAGGATCAAGGGATTCTAGAAACGGACCAATAATCGGCCAGACCTTGTACTTCGGTCCTGCGATAGAACCCTTTTTTATTTGGTAAGATATTTGATCCCAAACCAGGACAACTGCGATGGTGGTAAACACAACTTTCCACCACTCGATACCTTGGACAACTGATACAACGCTATCGATAGTCAAGGTGCTGGGAAACTGCTCCTGGAACGACGCAAAGCTACTTATCTTCTCTAGAGTTGCCATTATCAAAGCCAATAATCAATAACAAATCAATCGATAGATAAACTGAGCACAAGCAACAAAATGAGACCAAACAGAATAACTAATAATTATAATACTTTCCTTTTCTAATGTTTTTTTTTTCCTCCTTCTCCTATTACGTATGATAATTCTTTTTCTCTCCTAAACGAGAGAGATTAAAAAACAAAAGAACAGCCACTTATGTAAAAAGATTACTAAACGAGTTAATATGCAAAAAAAGCAGAAAGAGATAAAGAAAAACATTGTGTGCTACAAGGCAAATAGAGGGAGGCCGAGGGTGCTTGCAGGTGCGGGTATTATGTCTGATAAAACACTTCAGTATAGATATGTCATCACACACCTGGCAAATTCAGACGCTCTCAGTGGGGCGTACACTCTTAATTTCCAGAAAGGACTAGAAGTAAGAGGGTTCAACATGCACGATAAACAGTCATATGAGTATTGCCCAAACTGCTTATGCACGTTTATACCAGGCGTGAATCTGAGAATGAGATGTGTGTTCACAAAGAGGCGTTACCGGGGCCACAGAGGGAAGAATGTTATCAGAGGCATGGACTGGAAGGCCAGAGGTCGTGCATTACGATATCACTGTTTGTCTTGCAATACAGATACAGATTATGAGGTTATGAGACCCGACCAGAAGCAGCGAGAGGAAGCGCGACGGGAGGCAGCAACACTAGCATCAGCATCAACAGCTTCTGCGCGTCACGATACTTCGACCACAAAGAGTAACACTCACACTTCAGCTAAGGAGCGCGCGAAAAACAGAAAGAAAAAGAGTAGCTTGTCAAACCTGATCAATAATAAGAAGAAGCAAGAGAATGACCAGAGTTCACATGGCCTTTTCAGTTTAGAAGCATTCATGAAGTAATGATCAATGCTATTGATATCATCCAGCGTTAAACCATGTAGCTTAGTTGTTGATGGGATAGCTCACTCTCATGCAACTTCAGTGTCTTTTCTGCTTTTATTCTATCAATAGCCTTTGACACATTAGAACCTGTGTCATTCCCTGCGCAAGTTCCACTGGTTACGTTGATAGTAGCATTATTAGAAGAAACAGTAGTGCGAATTTCTGGCGTCAGTTCAATGTGCAGAACTCTCTCAACCTTTCTGAGTAACCTCCTTCTCCTATAAATAGTCTGCTTCGGTGACATTTTAATATCATACACAAACTTACTTTCAAAGTCGATTCTGATGGAATCCAGAGTTTTTGTTATGACGTCTCGGCCAACCCATCCTTGTGGATCGAGATCTGCAGACCATTTAGATCGTCCTTTGAACTTCCAAGAATGCGGTGGCACTATATCACGCAACTCCCTAAGAGCTAGTGAAATAGACCCCACGTGCTTCTGAGACTTCTGCTCTTGCTGATATGATATATCTGGAGTGTTAGGAACATGGGTTTCCTCACTTTCCGTAGTGGTATTCTCATCAAAACTCATATCAAAGATACTGGAAGAATTTCGCTTGGAAGAGTTAGACTTCTTATTGTTCTTTAGCACTGCATTCTCATACAGAGTCCTATAAGAGTCATTATTCCAAAATGCAGAGGGTCTAAATCCTACAAAGCTCCATTCCACATCATTTTCATCACGCTTCCAGATCTCAAAAATTTGAACCTCTTTCTCATCTTTTCGAGGCTGTGTACTTCTATTATTAACCTCCGAAATGCAAGTTCTTTCACCACTGCCAGTTCCAAGCATATCTTTAATATTATCCCCGCTGTTATCATTACTTGCTGGAAGGATTTTGTCTGAAACGAAATCTTCTAGCTTGTTCGTTTTTTTGAGAATGTAAAGCCTTGTAGATTCAGAATGAATAAAGTCGTTAATGGTATCATAAAGTTTGGGATGCAAAGACAGTGTGAACCCCCATACGAGGGTAATCAATACCACCTTGAATAATGGTTGGATCACTTCTAATATCAAGTCTCTGAACGTAAAGTTTACCACGATGATAAGGACCAATGACACAAAAATCGATGCAGATGTAGTTTCGTTATTCCAGGTGACAAACTTGTTTAAAACTTTAACAGAAAAGTCCCAGGCATCGACAAAAAGAAGCATGTGGTTTTGTAAATCTGTCAGATTAAGAACAAACTCCTGAGAGATCTCAGAAGCAGGTTTTATAGGCTCAACTCTATGAATTTTTACATCAGAGAGTTCCCCCAGGTAAGAGTTTGGGTCTGGCTTATAAGTAATAACGTAGTTTGGGACCATGAAACTTAATAATATGACAGGAAATGAGCCAAACAACAAAGGAACTGGGTTTATCACAAAATGTGTCATTACCAGGAGAGTTGTCAATGTAAAGGATGGGTCCTTCCACTTGAAAAAGTAGATTATGTTGTTCACCAGAATGAACGCTGAAGATAGCCTGGAATTTAACTGAATAAAGTTCTTGCTCATGGTCTGTATGGAAAACGGCGGCCTCTCTGCACTGGAAATTTGTCTTTCTTTCATTAGATCATTACCATCAATGCTCAGCGTTGGGGGTAGTGCCATATTAAACAGCTTTTCAATCAATTTGTCTGTGAGTTGGAATGAGGAGCTTTTATCACCATCATTGCTACTGCTACTAGTTGTTTTATCCTCAGCTGCCCTATCTGATTTCTTTACTTCTTCGCTGTCCCATTTCAGAAGCTGGGACATGTCCATTTGCGGAGTGTGTCTGTTATTTCTATGACGGGATAGTTCCCGTTTGTGTTTTTCGGTGTGAAGTTCTTCGTTTATCCAAGCACTTATAATTGACAATTAGGTTAACAGTTTCAAACACGCTACACAGGCACTCTCACCTGCTATCTCTATTATCCAATCCCTCGTTTAAGAAACGAAACAGTAAAGAATCGTACACAATTGCTTTCTGATATATCCGGGGTGGGTTTGAAAATCCGAGGTATACCGAGGTATACAGCCAGAAACAATTTCTTGGTGATGTCCAACTAAGGCCTGTAGCTTTCACGTGTGGAAGAACTTGTAGGAAGTTCTGTGTATGGAGGACCCCACTGGTTGGTGTGGATTGTGTACATACAATTAGCAGTTTTATGAAAAGGGGCACCTACATAGTTGCGAGTGGTGGAGAGGGAATGGAAAAAGAAGTAATAATAGCTACCTTATAGTAGATGAGATCTTCATTTCAGAGCCTAACTGTATGAAAGATCTATAATGCAAACTTGCAAGATAGTAAAACAAGCCAGGATCTCTGTTCGATTGGAGAACCCAGGATAAAGTACTAGTGGTAGTAGTGATACACCAACCAAGTAAGAGTGGTTAAGTATGTAGTGCACCTTGAAAATCGATAAAACAAGTCCGTTAATTCTTACTCACACCTTTCAGACAAGCAAAACAAAAGGCAAAAGGAGGAAGTGAAAGTGTGAAAGCTGGCAGAAGTCAAGAAGGAGAACTCATACAGAGAGAGAGAGAGAGAGCTATGTCTCTTTTACTCTTTCTTGTACTAAGTCAGGTTCTCATCAGGGGAGTGGTGGGAGTGTACGTGCAAACGTTTAGATGCGGGACGGAACGACCATTCCCAATGGACCAAGACTCACCACTTGCACAGGTGGTGATAGCCAATGATCTGATGGTCTACAGGATCCAAATGACTGCAGGTCATGATATTGAGGATGTCAATGTAACCACAAATAGCTACTCCTCTCTTCAAGTCCAAGCTACATTTATAGGAGGAGGAGTTTATGATCATAGCTTTAGACTCTGCGACTACCTTTCGAGGGTCAACACTTCAATAGAAAGAAAAGATGACTCTGATGATTATGATTATCTTATGTCACAAGTTCCTAACTTTCTGCAACCGTTTGGTGATGGACTAGCAGGACATAATATCACAATTGACCCTCAAATATTACAAAATGTACAGTCTCAAGGGAAATCGTGTCCTATTGGAAAAGGCGAAAGATTCCAGCTTTTGTTTATGGCAAAGATAGATAAGCGAAACTTTTTTGGCTCGTACAAGACCAAATTCACAGTATATCCTGCCAACCTCAAGCGTGAAGATATCACTTGTTTAGAAGTCATTGCTTCTCCTTATCACCCTAAAAGTATAACATATGTTATCACCTTTTTCGTCATATTTGTTTTCATAGTGGCAATTGTTGTGAGTTTCTATGTTTATCACTACAGCCCTAACCAGGAGTCAGAGAACATGTTTCTTATCATGGCGTCGAGTATCTGCAATGAACCACTTCTCAATGACTTAACACCAGATCCGTCTATGTCTTTGAATTTTTTACAGTTTATCGTCTTTGCGGATTCTTTGAATCTTGTTTATCCAGGATTCCTTCAGCCAATTATAGCCTTTATGAACTGGTGTGTTTTGATTAGAATTGACGTCTTTACAGGTAGATTCGTTGATACCTTGTCCAAAGATGGTCTTTACCTGAATTGGGGGCGTGAAGGTTTGATAGGAATATTTCCACAAGCAACTCGCGTACCTTCAGAGAATGCAAGCGCACTCATGTGGGCTAACTTCATGATTTGGTTACTCATATGTGTTTTCGTGACTGTCCTTCTTTCACAAGCTTTTCTATTCTTCAAGAGCAAGAAGAAATCAACGAGTTTAATTCACAGCAAGGGATTGTTATACGCCATGGGAATTGTGATTCAGTTCTTTTATGTCTATTTCCCTCTCCCATTTGTCACTTTTACTAGTTATACGATCTTGTCTTTGATTAGACATCAACGAGTTGGGGTGGCAGTGCCTGTGCTATCAATAATATCATTGACAGCTTGGATTGCAGTGATATCGTGGTTTACAGTGGCTGTATGTTTACGAAAGAAGCATAAACTCTACTCTTCGTTCAAGATTGTGTCCATATTCAGCTCTCTTTACAATTGGTACAAGCCTTCCTGCACATTTTTCGTTGCGTACTCTTATTTGAAGATTGTTCTTGATGGTATTGTATTTGGACTCATTCAGGTGAACGGAACTGTACAAGTTATACTGCTTTTGATTTTTGAGCTTAGTTACCAGGGTCTTTTGATCTGGCATCAACCTTTCTTCAACAAAGTCAAAAATTATTGGTATGTATGGCTAAGCACCGCAAGAGTTATAGTGCTAATTCTGAACACAGTTAATATCGGAAGCTTGAACGCATCAATGGCGGTAAGATCAATCTTAGCTGACTTCCAATTGGTTATTGTGGCTTTAGTTCTGATTATGTTTCTAATATTCTCCATCCTAAGGTTAACCCAGATTATAATAAGGAATAGAAGGAAGTCAAGCTCAGAAAAAGTTTCCAAGGAGTTGAACAATACGAAAGTCGATACCGATGCTGAATTATGTCAAAGATCTGATCATGAAGACTCACTGCAGAAATCAGGTATTGTGTCGTCTCCATCAGATGTCTGGTCAGAAGAAAATACCAATCTAGAAGAAGCTGCATCTACCTTCTCTGATAACTCTAACAGTGAGAGTACCAGCTCACCTTCTATAAGGAGTTTTGAATCTTCTGAGATCCAACTGACTGACAGTAGAGTTTTGCCTGGCTTATCTTTGAAGTATGTCACTGCGTCCTCTTTAAGTTACAATAATAAGCCTGAAGGGCGGATCATATCGCCAATTACGGAGGAATATCTGAAGAATCTCCGGTTTGACTGGAATGATGAAGATTATGAGGTTCAGAACTTATGGGAGGCTAGGTTGAGGAGATATGGGCATAATGTTTCCAGAACTAGTAGTGTTGTGAAAAGAAGTTTGAGTGGGTTGCGTAAAGTTAGTCAGGATGATACATCTTCCACGACAAGCAATGATAAAAAGCCACAGGGAAGGCTCAGTAAGTTAACACATTCATTTGGATTAGATGGTAGACGTGCACTTGAAGAAACTGGGTTTTCTGTTCTGGGACGAAAGCCAATTATTGTCAAGAAAGAGATTTCTGATAGTCTTGAAGAATACAAGGAACCGCGGAAAGAAGGAAAGATGAAGGAAAGAGCTACGAAAGGAAAAAATAATACCAGAAATGAGGAAAGGTTTGTAGTTTTAGGGAGAAAGCCAATTGTGGTTGACCACGAAGCCAAATTAGAAGAGTAATTTGTGGTGTTTTGAATGGGATTGGGACTATGGGTTGATAAAAGATCATTAAGAGAAAATGCATTGGACATGTCAGTTAGTTATTTACAATATACAATTAATGGAGTACACGGGGAATGTTCGTGTGAGGTTGTAATGAACACGATTTTCATGTTCTTTGTCTCTTGCAATGTGACTTTGACTCTGTTCCGTTAAGTTTTCTTTTGAGAATGTTCCTATTCAGCTTATCATCAGGAATGAGTTTGAATGTAGAACACTGGTGGAGAGATTTAATACAGTTCTGCAATGACTGAACCTCTGATTTCAAAACACACTCGCTCATCTTTAGCTTACTATAATGGTCGTTGAAAAGTAGAGGCGGTGCAATTTTTCTAAACGCATAAGAAGGATAAGAGGACAATCTATCCTGAACGATCAGTTCGAAAAGTAGAAGGGCTCCGCTTGTTATATACCCTGATTCTAACAATTGGTAACACTTCTTCAAGACTCTATTCACAGCTTTGGACATGGCTTCAAGCGACATGGAAGTAAATGGTTCTTTTATATTCATTTGAAACAGTGTTGTTAGTGCTTGAACTAAAAGGGTCAGCTGTGGAAGGATATCACCATCAATGTAAAGATCGTAGGAGTCCAAGATTAAATCCTCTTCAATTTCATCAACTGTATTCTGTGATATCAGTTCTATTATGTTATCTATAATGTATTCTTTTGGAATGTTAAAATGGCCAATTAATGCCCTTTTGATATTCTGTAGAGTAATTTCTCCAAAATCATACTTTGAATAGTCCCATTCAACATAACCGTATCTTCTCAGAAGCTCTCCATTAGAATGCTCTCCATATATATTGAAGACCTGTTCTCCTTTGGAAATCGGTTTTATAGCTTTCATGAGTAGAATTTCAGTCTCATAAAAGAGATTTGCATTGCAACGCTTACTATCTGCATTCAGAGTATCTGCCAGGGCGATCATTGACTTAAAATACCCATCAGATGCAACAATTTCATCATCTTCTTCATCTTCGTTAAAGTCTGGTCTCTCTACATCGAATGAGTACGACATAATAGTACTGGCAACTTGATGAAACTGAGGCAATGAGACTTGTAAATGATCAATGCCCAGGTCAACTAGTGCATGGGGTATCAGTTTGCGGTATGTTTCCTCAGCTTTACCTTTACCTATTCTAGACGGTATCAGCGATGGATACAGGCTTTCCAGATCCTCATCTGACCAATACATCAGTGATTGAAAATGGTCAGGCAGTACTTTGAAGTATGGTGCCCACTTCGACTTTTCTCCTAGTGATAGCTCAAAAAGAATAGTCAAGATGAGACCTTCCCAGTGGTCATATTTAGTCAGAAGTTTCTCTTTATTAGATGGGCTCAACTGGGACAGCATCCCCGTATCAATGTTTAGTAACACGTTTCTAGGAATCTTGAAAAGAATCTCATCACTTTCAATGTCATCGCTCGCTACTAACCCTCGTCCTTGACCTTGTGACCTCAAGTCTTGAATAGATATTTTGGATGAGATGCCATAGCCTGACTGAACCAACCATTCGATAAAAGCTTCTGTCGCTCTTTGATAGTCCATCTTCAGTGTTTGATCCAGTCTTAGTGGCAATATCTCCTCACCTTGTATATTTTTTCTTCTACATCTCTTCTCCAGGATAAGATTATATTAACTTTTCCTCTTAATACCGTACTCTAAATTTTCACCACACATTACATAACAGCATAACACATTAAAAATATATTACACAATAAATTACATAATATAGTGTTTTTTTTTCTAGAACTTTCAGCATTGTGCTTATAAAAATTTCATCCCCAAAAGGCGCTCGTTTATATAATTTCCTTCTTCCTCACCAAGATCCTCATTGTTGGAGGTCATAGAAATCGATAAAACAACAAGTAGCGTATTTAAAATGTCCACCGCCGAAGATTTTAAAGCTCAAGGTAACTCTGCCTTTGCAGCTAAGGATTTCACCAAGGCTGTAGAGTTTTTCACACAAGCAATTGAAGCATCAGCTACCCCGAACCATGTTCTTTATTCTAACCGTTCAGCTGCTCATGCGTCTAATAAGGACTTCGCAAAGGCTTTAGAAGATGCTGAGAGGACCGTTGAGTTGAATCCAAGCTGGGCGAAGGGATACTCCCGTGTTGGAGCTGCTCAATTTGGTTTAGGAAGATACGAGGATGCTGAGAAATCTTATTCCAAAACACTTGAGTTAGATCCTACCAACAAGCTCGCCAAAGAGGGGTTAGATACTGTCCAGGCTGCAATTGCTTCACAGGCTACTCCTGACTTTGGATTAGGCAAGATTTTTAGTGATCCAAACCTGATTGAGAACTTGAAGACGAACCCTAAAACAGCAGAGCTGATGAAAGATCCTGCTCTGGTCAACAAAGTGATTCAAATGAAGAGCAATCCACAAGCTGCTGCACAGGATTTCTTATCTGATCCAAGATTAATGACTATCATGGCAACCCTTTTAGGAATTGATCTGAACAGTGATTCATCAATGGGAGCTCCATCTGCTCCTACTTCATCCTCCAACACAGATAAACCAACTCCTACTAAACCAGCCGAGCCAGAGCCTCAACTAGAGCCTTTGTCAAAAAAAGACTCTGATGGCGATGAAAAAGTCAGCGATGTTGATGCTTCTGCTGAAACTACTGACTCAAATGATCAAGCGAAAAAGGAGGCGGACGATGTCAAAGTGGAAGCGAACAAACTGTACAAGTCCAGAAAATTCGATGAAGCCATTGGCTTATACAATAAGGCGTTTTCTATATACCCAGATGTTACGTATCTGAACAACCGAGCTGCTGCGGAATTTGAAAAGGGTGATTATGAAGCGACTTTAGCGACTTGTCATCAAGCAATTGAAAAAGGTAGAGAGACTAGAGCTGATTACAAAGTTATCGCTAAAGCACTTGCCAGAATTGGTAGTACTTATCTGAAACAAGAAAAATATGATCTTGCTATTACATCCTTTGAAAAGTCATTAACCGAGCATCGTACTCCAGAGGTTCTTACCAAATTAAGAAACACTCAGAAACTGGTTAAAGATTCTGAAGCTAAGGCCTACATTGATCCTGTCAAGGCCGAAGAAGCAAGACTAGAAGGTAAAGATTATTTCACCAAAGGTGACTGGCCAAACGCAGTAAAGGCTTATACAGAAATGGTAAAACGTGCCCCACAGGATGCCAGAGGTTATTCCAACAGGGCTGCAGCATTGGCTAAATTAATGTCCTTTCCAGAGGCAATAAAGGATTGTGATATCGCTATTAAGAAGGATCCGTCATTTATCAGAGCCTATATCAGAAAAGCTAGTGCGGAAATTGCAATCAAGGAATTTTCAAAGGCAATCACCACTTTAGATGAAGCCAGATCAAAGGATGCCGAAGTAAACAATGGTACAAATGCAAGAGAGATCGATCAATTATATGCCAAGGCATATTCACAAAGATTCCAATCTTCTGATAATGAGACACCTGAACAAACATTTGAGAGAGTTTCTAAAGACCCAGAAGTGGCTGCCATTTTGCAAGACCCGGTGATGCAATCCATCTTGAACCAGGCAAGGGAGAATCCAGCTGCATTACAGGAACACATGAAGAACCCAGAAGTTGCAAAGAAGGTACAAACTTTGATGGCTGCTGGGATTATCCGTACAGGTAGATGAATGTATAAGATGAACTGACTTTTAATTTGCACAGAAATAATAATTATATAATTATTGTAGTTATTATGTAAAGAATGTACCTCTATTTTGATTTGGCTTGTTCTCTATTAGTTAGTATACTTCCTTGTGCAAAAAGATGACTTTACCGTGGGAAGCGCGCTGTTCAGTTCTGAGGTCAATTCCTTCAGCAAGGCCTTTCTTGGTGATTTTCGGGAGGGTTGCTCCACAGGACTTGGATATGAGTCTTCGAACACAGTGATTTTCCTCTTTTTAGACGGAGAGGGTGTGTCGAGTACAGAATTCGTAGTGATTTCGTTTTGATCAGTCTTCTTTGTAGGTGTGGATTTTGGAGTTTGTAAAATTCTTTTCAATTGTGGAGTACTTAGTTTATTTGGTGAAGGTGTGTTGATAATGTACCTGATTCTGGTTTTAGTTGGAGTTGTAGGAATTTTCTTTGTAGTGGCACGCATTTCGTAACTCTGATACTGTTCGACAAAAGAGTCACAATCAGTTTGAACTTGATAATCAATATATCCATTCCAACCTGTTAATATATCTCTGTTTATTAGTATGACCTTTCCTCCTTTAGCATGAACTACTTTACTCATTGATTTGACAAGTTGTTTAACCCCGTGAACTTTCAAAGATGTGCCCATGATAATGAAGGTATCTGGACCCTGTTTCAAGTCTGAGTTGAGACCTTTCGAGATGATATCAGAAAAGGGATGATTTTCTCCATATAAGACTATATTAGGTCTTAGAACACCAACAGTTCCGGTCATTCGTTTACCCCTTTCCACTCTTTCTCTGATAAATTCTAAACATCTAGGGCATTCAGGCAGTTCACCAGTTGCAAGTTGAGACAAATGCCACTTGGTCCATTTAGTGACTTTACAGCATGAAGTACAGGACAACTCGTTTAAGTCCCCATGAAGCTGAACAACATGCATCGACTTCCACTTTTGTAAGAGTGTGTTGCATGCCTCGTTGTCAAATTTCATATTGAGACCAAGCCTTGCCTCAAGACCATCTATATTTTGCGTATAACACCTTATTACCTTGTTCTTAGCTATCTGACCATTGATAAACTTGTGTGTGCTAGTTGGTTGGGCTTCCATGGTGCTATGGTAAAGATTGGACATCAATACAGAGAAGCATCTGACAGTCTCTGCGGACTGGAACAGCGATATATCAAAAAGATCCTTGCCCTTAAGAGATCCAGATAGACCCTGTGTCATATTATAGAGACCATCTGACGATCTGAAATCAGGAATCCCAGCGCTGCAAGAAATACCCGCTCCAGTTAAGAACACTAGCTTTTTCGACTTGTAGATTTCATTGTTGATCTGGGAAAGATCATGGCTGAGATTAAGCACTGTGGTAACTTGACTCCTACTACTTTCCATCCTTGTATTTGAGCCACAAGCTCTGTCTCAGTCCGTTTCCAAGTTCCCTCTACCAACAGTAGTACTGTAGGCTTCTTCAAGGTTAGTCTTTTTTTCGTTTTTGCGTAAAAATGGAGACAATTGATCCAAAAGGGAAAAACATAAACAGTTCATTAACTACAGTTACCATATTTACTTTACCTGATTAGGAAGTAAAGATAGGTGATGACGCGTGTACGCGTCTCAGACAGGCTAAGTAGGTGTCCAGATGTCAAATCTCCACTCAGGCATAAATGTAACGGGTTTTAATCATCAAATTGTAAATCAAATTTTGAAACATTTACTCACTCACTTAAAAAAGATCATTGATACAATATATATGCAAGTACTCAAGGGGTAGAATTATAGATCAACTTCCTTGACTGTTTACAGCCAACTCCATGATGAGTCTCGTAGCCAAATGTAAGAATGGATACGCACTGAAACTGCTGATTTCGTCGTCATTCTTTTCTTCTTCATTCACTTTTATTACTGAACCATCGCTGCTTTCCCATCCATCAAACTTGAAATCTACCAAGTAGTTATTTGGCTCCAGCTGAAACAATTGGATAATCATATTCATCATATCCGGAATATTGGCTTTAGTTGGATCAGTGTCTGTAGAATTAGGAGAGTATCTCCAACGGACTCTAATCGTCCAGAGTTCATCCTCTTTGGGCTTGGTCCATTCCGCTCCCAGGTTCTTCAATGCTCTGTAGATTTCTCCCATCACATCCAGAGGGTAAGATCTGGATCTAATACCAAAATGCCATCTGGTCTTGGATTTCTTGGTACTTATAGGATTAATTTTTGACTCGGTTATATATTGGGCCATGTTCGCCCTATGAATCTGTGGTAGTGAGGAGGGCAGAATTGCAATTGTGCTTTGAAGATCTTTGTTTGTGTTAGAGTTTGGTGATAATGCTTGGTATGTGACTTCAGCTTTCGATTTTTTCTCAGTCTTATCACCAGTGGACTCTGATTCAGAAGTAGGTGGCGGGGACTGATTGAAAAAAGTTTCAAGCTTGTCATGTTCGTTGTGACCCTTTTTCTTCAAATCATCAATCAACTGTTTGTTCTCTTTGATCAGCATGTAACCATCCATTATCTCATTCTGTGTGTGGTTCTGAAGGGTTTCAAGAATATCCTCACGATCATAGCCCATTGTGTGGATTAATGTATTCACTGCATGTTCATCAATTTCAGCGTTGCCATTTTTACCATGCTTTTTTTGGACCTCAGTTGGCAATAAGTATTCTGCAATATTTGTATTGAACCATTCATCCTCCATTATCTCATGGATTGTGATTCTATTAAGAGGATTAACGACAAGCATTTTGGTTAAAAGATTTTTGGCTCCTTGGCTCAGATAGTTCGGAATAGTATAAACACCATTGGAAATCTTTTTGAACAATGCAGGAATGAACTCATCATCAAATGGTAGCCTCCCACACAACATAACATAGAGAATAACACCACAAGACCAAACATCAACCTCAGGACCAGCATATAGCTTACCACTAATCACTTCAGGTGCTGCGTAGTTAGGGGACCCACATGATGTTTTCAAGAAGTTACCGTCACTCATAAAGTTCGATAAGCCAAAATCTGCTATTTTAACATTGAGTTGATCATCAAGTAATAGGTTTTCTGGTTTCAAGTCCCTGTGAACAATTTTGTGCCTATGACAATACTCAACCGCCGAAATGATTTGTTGGAAGAATCTTCTTCCTTCATCTTCCGGCATCTTACCTTTTTGAACAATGTAATCAAAAAGTTCCTTCCCTGCAAATTCGATAACCATAATAATCTCATCTTTCGACTTGATAACGTCGTACAGTTTGATGATATGGGGATGTCTGAGTAGCCTCAGATACGAAATCTCACGCTCAATACGACCTTGCATGTCTGACTTTGCCAAAGTCTTTCTATTGATAATTTTCAGAGCAACTTTTTGACCTGTAGACAAGTGATAAGCTAACTTCACTTTGCCAAAAGAACCCTCTCCTAGTGTTCTGATGATTTTGTACTTCCCAATCATACTATTGGAGTGATGGGTATCTCCCCTTTCCTCATTTTGATCGGACATAGGGATGAGAGTTGAAAATCACTGTATATATTCAAACCTCTACGTTACTCTCTCAGGCTGGGGAACTTGTTGTGTACTTCTATCGCAAACCCTTCTTGAAGGTCGTATCTTCGAATTAGTTCCTTTTCAGTAACTTACTTATAACCTGACAAGTTTTGTTATCTTAGGTTCTGGATTTCTTAGCTGTTGTATTTCTGGATTTAGTTGGTCACTGGTGTTGTAAAGCTGGTGTTGTATTGACTGGAGCAACTGTTCAAGGAGAAAAAAGTGTCCTACCAAAACACCCAGACATACGATTTTGTTAGTGAACCGGAATAGTCATTATCATGTGATAGATCTCTATATTCACAGCCACTCCAAATCTTTTTCTGAACTTCGCGAACAACACAAAAGCCAACAAGAAGAAGAACCAATAACACAAAACAAAACAAAACAAAACAACAAAATCTCAAGTATCAGTACTAAACGAAAACATCTTACATCGACAACTGCAATACTTTCAGCACCTCTGAAGACTATAATTACATCAAGTTCAATTGAGAGAATGGATGAAAACGAGTATCTCCATCCAGGTAAGTTGTTACACCGAATTATTTTTTCTATGTACTTGCGCGCAAGTTCTTGTTTGAGTGGATCCCGATTGCTGACAGTGTGACAATGACATGAAGATTTTGATCCATCAACTTACAAAGTTGCACAGTTGAGAAATGTGCTACTGCAAAATGATATCTCATATCCCACAACTGCTAAAAAGGCACAATTGATCAAAATATTCAACCAGGAGATCAAACCCTCAGCATCGGCGAGATTGAAACAGCTCAATTCAGTAGTTGCAAACGACAGCGGTATCGAATATGTAGAAAAGAACAAATCCCCCAAGAAGAGATCCTCTCGTGGCACTACTTCTCGCAAAATCACAGAAGAAGACACACAGTCCACTACGAAGAGAACTTTAAGAGCAAGATCCATGTCACCTGATAAATCCAGTTCCCGTAAAACTGGAGAGAGAAAACCTATCAGAAGCAAGACGAGCGAGCCGGAAGAAGTATCAATGATTTCCGAGTCTTTGTCTGAAATCCCCAATCTCAAAGCGACTAGTGGTTCTCGTAGAGAAAGATCACCGATCAGAAAGTCCACTCACACAGTTTTACAGAAGGAACGCGAAATATCACCCTCCAAAGGTATCAGATCAAGCACAAGGTCACTTAAAAAGAAAAACGTTGATGAGGATATGGAGAAAGATACAGAAGCTCTTCTGTTGTCACCGAAGAAAGCTTCAAAAACTAAGAGAAAAGTGAATAACAAACCAGTCTCCTATGATTCAGGGAGCACTGATAGTGGTAGTGATATTGAGGTGGTTAGCGAATTAGCGTTTTCCAAAGTAATGAGATCTGTTAAACCGCAGGAAGATGCGGATACATCATTCTCCAAGGATAACGTATTTCAATCACCTTCTGGATCTTTGGAGTTTCACAAAACTATTCCTAAGAAGCGTGCTTCTGAGTCGCGAGAGTCACCAAAGAAAAAGTTCATGAAAAATGCCTCTTTCGCTTCGTCTCCCTCTACTCCCTCTACGAGAGTTCGACCAGCTTCTCCAGTGAAGAAAGAGCTACTACAATCAAAATTTGAATCTTCATCACCTGCTACAGACCATTTTGATAATGAACCGTTCAATTTTGGCGACAGAAAAGTTGAAACTGGATTTCACGATGAAGAGCATATAGGTTCACCGGTGAAGTCTTCTGAATTATCTGAATTTGCTACGCCAAGGTCAAATGTAAATGAAAATTCGAGCCCAGTTAAAAGGGAGCAAACGTCTAGAAAGACGCTACTCCCAGATTTCTCAAAGTTTAATGTAAGCGATCAGTTTGCAAAATCTTTGAAAAGGAACCTAGATACAAAAAACGACGTGATAGATGCAGATTTGGAGAAGAGAAATGAACATGATGAAGAGGACAAAGAGTTACTAGAAGAATCTGATGACAATTTGAATGACTCTGAGTTACTTAATCTACAGAAAGATATTGATGAGGCGAAAACTTCTATTTTGAAAGAGGCAGAGGAAGCAGTTAAACAGATCAATGAAATCTTCAATGAAGACGACCAGGAAGATTATCAGGCTGGTGGAAAGGAAGAAGTTCAGGTGGGAAATGTAAGTACTGTTAACTTTATTTCGATACTGAATTTTATGGGACAGTGTTTGACTTTCCTTGTTATTGTATCTTTGGTCATTGCAGGTCTATGGTTCCGTGAACAGCGAATTTTGATTGGTTATTGTGGATCTGAAATTGACCAGAAGACATTTCCAAACACAGATAATGAATACTTGGTAAAACTTGATTCTTTCTTACAGACGGTTAAACCTCAATGTCTCGAATGTCCTGAAAATGCATTCTGCCTAGCTAATATGAAGTTAAAATGTAAACAAGATTTCACTGTGCACGAGCCTTGGTATAAGTTGTATGGCATTTTCCCTTTCCAGGACTATTGTGTCAAGGACCAGGAAAAGGAGAATATAATCAACGAGATCTTATCTAAATCCTTAGAACTTTTGAGAACAAGAAATGCAAATTATAAATGCGGTGATGGTGACGATTCCGAAGTGGGCATTAGTGATGAGGAATTATACGGTTTTTTTTTCCATTCTAAAAAAGCCTCCATTAGTGATGAAGAATTTGAACAACTATGGAGTAGAGTTTTGAGAGATTTGGAGAATGAATCTGAAATTACTGTAAGGCAAGTTTCCTGATTATTTTGATATTTCTACAAGATATACTAACAACTTCAATAGGTACAACGCGAAGAATATATCGATACAAGACCTTCCACAGACAGCTTATCCTCAGATGAAGTGGAGAACGAGAAGACGTATCTTCCAGAGAAGATCGTTTTCAGATCAACTTCGACTGCCAAATTGAGTATTGCTTGCAAATTCCAGAAGGAGGTATATGAAAAATTCCAATCAAATAGAAAGGTTATCATTTGCTTCCTAATAGGAGTGTTTTTTGTCAGCTCAACTTACCTCAAAATCAAAAGTTATCAAAAGGAATTATCCAAGATCAATGAATTCAGTGATATTGTCATTGGTAGATTACAGAAACAATCAAAAGCTGCAATTATTGACCCAACTGGGTTAACCAAGCGTCACATCAGTTCAATCCAACTTAGGGATGAACTCCTCATGGACTCCAATAAGTTCAAACTTTGGGATTTGATATTGAAGAAACTTTACAAGAATTCGAATATCAGATCATCGACGAAAGAGATCCATGGTGAGATTGTAAAAGTTTTAGAATGGATTGGAGAGTAATTATTCACTCATGTTAGTCCATCATTCTAATGAGTGTCAAAGAACAACAATCTTGTACTAACTTATGTATAGATATAGATATATGTCACACCTTCTAGTATACTATACCAGATAACAAAATTAAAGTGTTTAATTAAACAATAAAAATACACAAACCAATATCAAGTGAGTAAACCTAAACCAAAAAACCAATATAACCACCATAAACAACACATAATACACATACAAAATATTTTACCATATAGTCCATTAAAACTTCTTAAGTTCATAGGAACTTTAATTAGAAGAGTCACCAATTATTTAAATTCTCTTGATCAGGGATCTGCCTCTGTGCAAAAAGATCTTCAACTTGAATGAAAGATTGATTTGAGGTATCCGGGAGTTCATTGATCTTAGAATTCCCATTATTGACAGTCTGTATATTCTGTTCGTGAGGGAATTGCTCGCGCAAAGGAGAGCCACGATTGGCAGAATGTTGAGAGGGCTGATATGAAATATGTGTTGCTAGTTGATCCCTTTGTTGTGGAGTCATTGATGGTAACAATGAGTGACGGGAATGAGTATCTCTGAAAGTATTACCGTCAATCTTCAATTCACTTTGCGGTTTGAATGATGGTTGGAGATTTGACACTGCTTTTGTATTGGACGTAGAATATTTTGTTGTTCTTGCTACGTCTTTCGATTTAGTAGCCAGAACTGCTGCTGGTTGAGAGACAGATCTCTTCAGAAGTTGCTTTTTGTTTACTGTTGAGCCCTTTCCACCGGTAGTTGAGGTACTTGAACTGTTATTGATCTGAGTTGCGGATCGAGTTAATGTCTTCTTTTTTTTCTTACCTTTTGGCTTGGAAGCTCCAAACGTGTTATAATCAGACATGATGATTTGGAATTTGTGCTGCCCTCCACCTTGGTTTGAATTTTGCACAGACGAATGCTTTGCACCAAGCCCTATTGGTTTGATGGTCTTGATCTTAGGGATCTCTAAAACTGGTGATGTTTTTTTAAAAAAGCCCATTTTGGGGACCACACCTCCAGGTAGACTGTTCGAAGATGTGATGGGAGATTTTTGTAAAGCTTTAGAGGCAGGTGTAGGAGAAACTTGTAAAATCTTACTTGCATTTGGGGCCGTGTCGTCCTCTTTTACAGCCGAGGAGTTTATCTTGATTGTGGTTGGTGATGAGTTTAATGTGGAGTTTTGAATCTTTTCGTTAGGCGTCTGGAACATTTCAAAGCTGGGAGTGGTTCCAGTATTGCTTAAATTGAAAATTTGATTCTTCAGCGGGGTTATGCTATTCTTAAAACTCGGATTATTGCTGTTACTAGTATTGGCATTAACACTGCTATTGTTTGAAATATCCATGGTTTTCAGGAATAACGGAGTGTTGAAGGTGCTGTTAAAGCCTTTCATGGGTGTTCTCCCAGAGTTGAAGTTTATCATCTGAGGTGTTTTACTCACAATTGGGGATTCGTCAATGACATCTCTGTAAAACCTGTCAGGTGAGTCAAAGAAAGCATTGTTTGTATCAGGAGTAGTTCCGGTAGTGAATCCAAGGGAATTAAACGAAGTGTTTGCCTGGTGATGAGCCATGGGTGTACTTCCAACACACTGTAGTGGGGTATTAGATTGTTGAAAAAACAGTTGAGCATATCCTTGTTGTTGTTGAAAGTTATGGTTGTGATTGATTAAATGGTGTGATAATGGAGTATTCTGAAAAACACCATCCTGGATATTACCCAGACTGTTCATCCAAGATTCATAATCCTGAGAATGACTGGTTGGAGTCCCAGTGAAGTCAGATTGATTTGGACTCATGTCGAAGCAAGCTATTTTGGTAAAGTGAACAAGCAAAAGAGGAAACACTCACAGCTGGATTTATGACACCAACTCTAGCTCAACCAGATAAATCTATTGAGAAAGTTGGCAAAGCGAGTGGTTTTGTACAGAAACAACCAACTGAAAAGGTAAACCAAGTACGTATCACTTAACTAATCGTACACTCAGATACCCCCTTCGGCGGATAATTTGACACTCCCGGAAGGTAACTGTTAACAGGAGCTAAATCCAAAGAAGGGAGAAAGCTGCTGCCTCGACGTATATTTTTCTTATTTCGTCTATTTTTAAGCACTTGCTTTGAATGCTTTCCTGGTCTTCTTGTGTCTTGTTTGGTTTTATGAGATTATGTAGTTAGGAGCTCCCTTAGTTTTGTTTGTTTTGTTTGTTTTGGCTTCTTGTTGCAGACGAGAAAAAGTTTCATTTGATTTTCCACGCGACAGTTCCGAGGACAAACACCAAAACAAAACAAACATATAGATCGATTACCGAGGGTACTGAGAGTTCTTTTACTTAACTTATACACAAGGGTCATCATTTCTTAACTTTGCGTTTCTCAGGATAGAGTCCCAGTCGGGATACAAGAAGACAATGTAGAATTGGGCTAGGCAGATAGCCACCAAACCACAGACAATTCCCAACCAAAGACCCTCAAGACTCAGACCAAATTTAAAACTTAACAGGTAGGAGATAGGTATACCCACACAGTAAAATGCAAAAATGTTGATGTAGCCACCAATCTTTTGGAGCCCTTGGCCTCTCAAACAGCCACTCGTACAAGAGTTTAAACTATCTACAACCTCCATTATGGAAATAACCCAAATGGTGGTCTTCGCAGTACGAATGACATCCACATCGTTCGTGAAAAAGGACACAATATAGTCCTGACTGTACCAAACCAACCAACTATTGAAAACTCCAAACACAAGACCAAGATGAACAGAACTGAAACAACAAACTTTGGAATTTTCCCGCAATCCTGCGCCAATGAAATTAGCAACTCTAGTTGCTGTGGCAATGGAAATACTGAATGGAATTTGGTAAGCTAGAGAACAGATTGATGAGATAACAGATTGTGCAGCAAGCTCTGTCGTTCCCAAGTTACTTGCCATTAATGTGATGACTTCAAAACCTAGGAATTCAGCTTCCACCATGACCACACCAGGTAATGCTAACTCGATGATCTTACCCCAGTTCGTAAAAAGCTGTCTATAATTTAAGTTTTTGGGCCAACAGATCAAAAATTGGGGGTTTAACAGTGTGAATATCAGAAGACCTAAAGGCATAATCCAGTAGTTCAAAGTAATTGCAATCGGTGCTCCTATGTAACCCATCCCTAGTTTCCAGACAAACAACCAGTTTAAAAAAATGTTTAGAGGTGCACAGATTATTAGGACAAATGTAGAAGCATGGAAACAGTTCTGGGACTGGAGGAATCTCTTTCCACATTCGAAGAGAATAAATCCTGGCATACCCCAGCATACCACACGAGCATAACTTGAAGCAATCTTCACTAATTCAATGTCTGGTACAATCAGTCCTAAAAGAGGTTCCATGCCCACTTGCCATACAACACCAACTGGGAAAAAGGAAACTATGGCAAAAACTGAACATCTTAAAAAGCAAAGACCTACAAGTTCATACTTCCCCGCTCCATAGGCTTGAGAGCACAATGTATCCAAGCAAGTAGTAAGTCCTTGGATAGCCGCAAATCCTGTAATGTTGGCTGTCATTGCACCAAGTGTGACACCTGCAAGTTCTGTTTTACCCAAATGGCCAGCAGAGTAAATAGATGCTAATGAGAATGAATACTGTAGAAGAAAAGTGACAATCATGGGGAGAGAACTTTTCAGTAAGACTTTAGTCTCCAATCTAAGAGATGTTTTAATAAGTCCCTTGGTAACTGCATCTTCCCAGGTTGAGCTTATTGAGGAATCTGACCCAGTTGCTAAATTGTTATCTTTAAGGAGTTGGCGCTCTTGAGCCATGAGCTCCGATGCAAAGTAGCCGTCATGATGTGTATGAGACTTTGTTCTATGGTGATTTGGTGGTCCCTCAGTGTATGGAGAGGTCAAGGATAACGATGATGATGATGAGAATGTTCTTGCTCTGGTGTTTGCACCCACAAGAAGAGGTGTTTCTTCATTGGTATCTTCGAAAACATCAATCCCTTGCTGTGGAATGTACATTGCCTTCCCTTGTGAGCCATACACAACGGAGTTTGATCTCTTCTGATTGGTGGTATACTTGAACCGATGGTCACTGTTTTCGTTGTAGCTCATCTCCCTCAGCAGTTTTTGAGCAATAGCGACTTCCAGGTTAAGAGCAGGGATTGAAAGCAAGATTGGAAATTGGAACCACTGATAATTTATGAGCAAATGGTAACTGGTAAGTGTTAAGTTAATAGATTAATAGTTGTAGTGCCTAGGTGGAGTCAAATAACCGTTTCCTCAAGAATAATGAGAAGTTAAAGATGAAAAATACAAAAAACACGAAAGGAACTGAAACTCTAACCACTATTCACACACCAAAATAACAATGATATAGCTAGCAAGAAACAAAATGTCAGGTCGCTCCAGGGAACACTGACGAGGATTATAGTTACAGGGAAATTCTATCTTTCCTTAGTTTTGTGTAATTTTTTTCCTTTTTTTTCTTTTGTTACAAAGAGCAAAAACAGAAATACACAATTTCCCAAAAGGGTAAAATAGCAGAGGGTATTGTGACACATTTGAAGGTGCGGCAAGAGGCTAAGGAGGACAAAAGGAGAACTTACGAGAAAGTACTGTGCAGGAGAAGATCTGATAACTAAAAAAACGATATCAAAAGAGACATCATATTTGGGTGCTGTTATGGATTCAGTATATATTCAGAGAGTACATTAATCCTCATCAGGTGTAATGAAAGCAATTTTGCGGGCACCCTGCTTCTCAAATAATTCATACGCCTTTGCAATTTCAGCCAAAGGCATTTTTAAGTCGACAAAGTTGTCAAACTTGGATGAGATCTTCTCAAAAGTTTTGAATGAGTCGGAAAAGATAGATCTCACAGGACATCTTCCAAACTGCAGTGAAATATTCTTCAAGTAACACTCAAGTCCCGACATCGGTAAAGGTTCGTGGTGATAGCCCACCGAGGAGATGAAACCAGCACTTCTCACAGAGTCAAATGCTGTTCTCAACGCAGCAGCATTACCAACAACTTCAAAAATAGCATCTGCACCTCTTGAATCTGTTTTCTCTTTTATGAAAGAAGGGAGATCGTTAACAGTTTTGAGATTAATTGGAATAGCACCCAATCTTGCAGCTTCTTCTAGCCTGGATTCAACTGTGTCAGCAATGTACAAAGTTTCTACACCAAGTTCTTTGGCGACAGCAACACAGCATAACCCCACAGGTCCTGCCCCTAATTGCAGAACAACGTTGTTCTTGATCTTTCCAGGGTCGTACTGTATTTTCTTCAAGTAATTGTTCACACACAACCATCCTGTTGGAAATATATCACTCATCAGCAGGGCTGTGGTTCTATTCATTCCATTGGGCATATGATACAAGACGTTATCAGCGTATGGAATTCTAACATATTCTGCCTGACCGCCATCTAATGCCCAAGTTCCAAACACTTTTGAGTCAACACACGATGAGCTCAGTCCGTCCTTACAAGCCCAGCACATGCCACATTGCGATGTAAAGGTTGAAATAGCATCGTCACCTACTTTGAAATCTTTGACATCAGTACCAACTGCAACTACTGTGCCATTGAACTCATGTCCTGTTATATAACCGGTAGACTTAGGGATCACGTCACCTCTATACATATGAAGCTCTGTGCCACAAAGTGCAGTAGCTTTAACCTTGATGATCGCGTCTTTCGGTGATTGGATGGTAGGAGTGGGCACTTCTTCCAACCTAATATCACGAGGGCCTCTGAAGACCGACGCAATCATTTTCTTTGGAATATCGACTGACATTCAATGAAGTTTAGAGTTTCTAGTTGTGTATATCGCAATTAGCCAAAATAGGGCTTCCGGTGGCCTTAAGAGAGATATTTCTTGCCTAAGATAACAAGTCTGTCATCTCTGAAAAGGGGTAAAACATGTACCTTATATAGCTAAGTATTTCTCCACACACATAGCTTAGCCGCATTGCCTAATAAGGTAACGCGAGCAGATCAGAAACAGTGGGGAAAAAGTGTTCGCATTGGCAAGATTGTAAAAAGACAGAGAGTGCGAGTAGATAAACATTATCTGGAGAAACCAAGAAGTCAAATCACATTGCTACAGATATTTGAATATGACTATGATGTAGTCCCTATCAATGAGAGATACAAAAACATGGGGGAAGATAGAAAATTTGATTTCAAGAAATGTCTTTTTTCTTCTTCCATGTTTTTCTCTCTTCTTTTTTCCCGATCTACGGAGTAATAGCAAATCGCTCGTGTTAACCAGCGAAACAAAACGTGCAGAACCAGTTGAGAAGTAAAAATAAAGCGCTTGTTTAGGAGTGATGGCAAAAACGTAATGTGGTAACCATCTAACTTGTGAAATATCGTCTTCTGTTTGTGCATAAGACTGGGAACGTATTTGATGAAAAAGTGAAACCGTTTTGTGTCAAAATACAAACCCGTAGCGACGGGAATATCCTCGGAGGAGGGAGGGGTGCCTATGCCTAGTTACCCGGATGAGACTTCCACTGGCAAACAGAAAAAGCCGCTGAAGAAAAGTTAACAAAGGGGCACACTCCTAGCTCCTCCCTCCTGTTAAAGAGAAGAAAAGATGGGCAAAAAACACCACAAAATCCCCAAAAAACCACCAAAGTCCATCTACTAAAAAACACAAAAGGGAAATACTCGTATTTCCATAGTTGAAACGAGAGGAGCATACAGTGACCAAAAAAATCACCGCTGACCGGAGTCTCAGTAAGGTTTCATTCCAATCATCTGTGCTGGCTTGATCAAAGAGTAGGAAGGGTATACCTTCTCATTGGTTTTATCATCAATAGAATAGAGCGTTGGCAAATGTCTACCAATAGAAGACCGTCGATGGCGGAACGTTCCACTACGGAGAGAAGACCTTCTGTTGTCCCGTACCTGGCAGGATTGGAGAAGCCCATACCAGAAACTATTCCAGAGCAATGTGATGTTGTAATCGCGGGGACAGGGCTTGTGGAGAGTGTTTTAGCTTCTGCCCTAGCGTGGCAAGGTCTGAATGTGTTACATGTTGATTCAAATGACCATTATGGCGACAACACAGCGACGCTTACAATCAATCAGTTGAAAGAATGGGTAGTTAAAGTTAATGAAGGCAAAATATTGGGGTACAAAGATGCAGTCTTGTATCTTCCTACAGGGCATGATAATTTAAAATCTAAGGATTTTGGCATCGACTTAACACCTAAAATCCTTTTTGCCAAGTCAGACTTGTTAACCCTGTTGATAAAGTCAAGGGTGTATAAATATCTGGAATTTTTGTCTTTAAGTTCTTTCCATGTGTTTGAGAATGATAATTTTGAGAAAATGTCAAATTCGAAACAGGATATCTTCACTAACAACGAGTTAAGTTTGCTGACCAAGAGATCTTTGATGAAATTTATCAAATTCGTGTTGAACTATGAGAATGATGTCAACTTCTGGATCGAATATAAGTGCAAATCAGTCGAGTCGTTTCTCATTGAGAAGTTCAAATTGGAGAAGACCCAGATCACAGAGTTGATCTTTGCGATTGGGTTATGCAGTACAGCAGATATACCAACACCTGAAGCCTTGTCACGTATAAAGAGATATTTGATCAGTTTTGATGTTTATGGAAACTTCCCGGTGATGTATTCCAAATACGGAGGAGCTGGTGAAATATCTCAAGGTTTCTGCAGATCTGCAGCTGTTGCTGGTACAACTTATAAGCTCGACACAAAGCTTGAGTCTTTTGACCCTGTTTCCAAAATTGCAAAGCTCTCTGACAATTCCAAGGTTAAAGTTAACGAGAAGATCATTATCTCCCCAACCCAAAGTACAAATTTGGCATGGCCAAAGATCCCTGCACAATACGAAATCCAAAGATTGACAGTTGTAGTGAAGAACAGCTGCAAGGAATGGTTTGAGCAAGGTGAATTTGCTTCTGTCATTACGTTTCCAAGTAATTCCTTGAAGTCACACAATAAATACGCTGTGCAAGTCATTATTATGAATGAAGGATCTGGTATAACTACATCCAACAGTTGTGTTTGGTATCTATCCACCATTGAACCTGGTGAGAAAGGGCGTCAGGACCTAGAAGAAGCTCTGACAACGATGGAGAAGTCTCTTCTCAGAGAAAGTTCTATTAATGATTTCATAAATGAGGCTAATCCAACAACAGCATTCAATTCTGTCAAGCTTGGCCAGTCCTTCAAAAACTTCGTTCCAACAGAAAAGTTACAGTATTTGATGAAATTCTATTATGTGCAATTCACCTCAATTCCTCACCATGGGATAGTTAACCCACTCCAGTATAGAAAGAATTCCGTCCATGCCACCAGCGATTCCAATAATGACAATTCTGAAGATAACGTAGACATTGTCTATTCATCCCTTCCTTCTTCGGAGATATCATATGATGGAATCGTCACAACGGCTAAACTTCTGTACGAGAAAATTGTTGGTTCTGATGATGATTTCTTTAGAGATGTGGATTTTGAAGATGAGGATGATGATAATGCGGCCTCATCATCATCCACAAAGCTAACTGATAATCTAGAACCCCGTTCTGATGGCCAAACCGACAAGCACGACAGTTCAATCGACGATGCCGTTGAGTTTGTTGATGACATGGAACTGTAAATAAATATACTCCTGATTCTTGCTTATGTTTGAGGCCTTCCTATCATCACCTAATTATTCCTTACTGTATATATGTATGATCCAGGACAGAGCCTCACCTCATAGAAGACGCAATCATATATAGATGTTAGCGATTAATGATTAGGATACATAAGGGGATACCGATCCTAATTACATAATACTTCAACCAATCACTTAACTAGGGTTATGTCCAGGTGTTTTTCGATCGGGTAACTATTTGATAATTTACTTCCTGGTTTGCCCACGCACAATATTGAAACAAGCGGAAAACTTTTTTCCTCCTCTCCACTCACTCAGCGAGGGAAAAAATTAAAAGTGAAAAATTTCACTTCTTCTTACCTCTCGTTGTTTCTTTCAACACATTCTTTAAGAACTGAGCAGGTTTCATATCCCGTCGAAGAAGTCTTAAACATAATAATACCAAAACAAAATGTCTGACACTGAACAAGTTGAACAAGTTGAGCAAGTTGCTGTTGAGGAAGCTTCCATCACTATCGAGGATGCTTTGAAGACAGTCTTGAGAAACGCTTTGGTCCACGATGGTTTGGCCAGAGGTTTGAGAGAATCTTCCAAGGCTTTGTCCAGAAAGGAGGCTCAGTTGGCTGTCTTGTGTGAATCCGTCACTGAAGATTCTATTGTCACCTTGATCGAGGCATTATGTAACGAGGGTGATGAGAAAATCCCATTGGTTAAGGTTTCTGACGCCAAGTTGTTGGGTGAATGGGCCGGTTTGGGTAAGATCGACCGTGACGGTAATGCCAGAAAGGTTGTTGGTGCTTCTGTTGTCGTCATCAAGAACTGGGGTGTTGACTCTGAGGAGAGAAACATCTTGATTGAGCACTTTGCTAACTCTCAATAAGCGGTTTGAGAAGGCAAAAATAGCTGGGCCGGACTTCTAATGAACGAATCTTAGCGTCTTTCATCCATTCTGTAGAAATGTGTTCTATACATTACTTGCCGATCTTTGGTATCTATAGAAATATTGGGATATCGATTGTCGCGTTGTCCATTATGCTCTGTGCCATTTCTTCATCCCTTACTTTGGTAGATGTGCCAGAGGAACTGGCGCCTCCAATGTTCAAGCTTGTTTCGATGAACTTCCTGATTAAAAATAGGTCTTGCTTATCACTCACATTCTCAAATATCTTGAAGTTAATTACTGTACCTGAATAATCTTTCGGTAGAACGGAGGCACCTTCATTCTTGAAGCAAAGTAAATTTAAACTCATCAGATTGTTTCTATTCTTCTGAATTTTGCATTTATTCGATAGCCTTATTGCTCTGAAGCACATTTGGAACAGTGAAAACTTGAAAGCTGAGAGGTGATAATCCTGCTCTGATCCTTGGAATATCTTAAGCTTCTCTAGAATTGATATTTCGTTAGGTAGACTTAGTAAAAAATTGCCCATCATGGATCTGGATACGATGGCAAAAGTTCTAGAGCTTTTATTTTCCTCTTTTCTGGATTTTTCCGTAAAATAGATATAAGCCTCTTCAGTTTCTAGATCTTTTAAATCCTTGAGAGCATCAAAGAGCACGTCTGATTTGATAATACACTCTAGTGTTAGTGAATTAGGATCAATCTCAAAACCGTCATCCTCTTCATCTTCATCGTCACCTGCACCATAACTTTCGTTCCTCAACAAATGGCCCAATTCAACCTTAAGGAAAGTAGAGAACTCACAACGCTCTGAGATTTTGGCATCTTCAAATATTAATACAAATGGTGAATTCTCACTTTGGTAGGAAATAACACATTGCACTGATGACGAAGATGTCATCGCGTTTGTCTGTGCTAAACTAAGACTCTCAACTATAGGTACGAGATCAACAACAAATGAAACTGGTGGAGTATTATCAATACCGCTTTGCGCGTATGAATAAGTGGTGAATAACGCCTTCTCTAGAGTTAGATCCATCCTGCATATATGGGAGTATTCTGTAATAAACTGTATTCCCTCATTGTCAATAGATACTAATACATGGTTGTTCACTGGCAGTACAGCTTTGAGAATATTTGCTATATGACTAATAGCAAATGTGGTTGCTGAAAACAAGTGATCACTCATCCCCACAGATTGTACACTTCAATTAACTTCATGCCAGAAAACACGCGCCATCATTCAATTTTAACGAAAAACGCAACTGTGATGATATTTCCAAATAGAGTATAGTTATGAGCTCATATGATGTAGGTTCAAAAGCGGAGAACTGCAGGAAAGAGAAAGCAAAGGGCTCCTGCCTGAGAAGACACTTTAAGACCTAGCCAGTAAACTCACCCACCACATTGGAAGACAATAGAGTGGAAGGCTATCGGTAATCAAATTCTTGAATATGAAAAATTGCAATAGAAGAAGGAATATAAGGGTAATTGGTGCAGTAGGGGCAGTAATAGTGGCAGGATTTGTCTTGTACCAGTTGTTCACTAGACCTACGAATAGCGACGGGGAACTTGATGAAGAGGAGGCACAACAGCTTCAAAATTCTATCCGATACACCAACAGACCTATAACCATCATATTGTCAGAATCAATACTTTCATCGAAGATTCCGCTGGTAGAAATATTGAAAAAGACAGAGAACATAGTACTTGTAATCCCACCAGACTTATCAGTTGAAGATCTTGAACCGATTGACGAGTCAATAGGCTACAAGGTGATTGAGTGCGATACACTCGAAGGGTTGTGGTCAGTGGTGAAACACTTACAGAGTGAAGTTATGTTTGTTGTTACCGATGATTTACACACTTCTAGAGTGCCTTATGATGTGGCCCGCTACGTTCAAGAGATCGTTGAACTTGATCAAAACAATTCTGAGATTAATGGGAGAATTCTGTCGTACATAATAGCATGAGAGCCGTATAAGGTGAATTAGCTAAAATTATTGGTTTTTTGATGAAGAATGACTTGTGATATCTCTCCTAGACCCCAATACCACTCCTTGTGAAGATTGATTAGCTCCTTTCATGTACCCATACTCCACTGAACTCCATGGAGAGTTACTCAATTTTTTTGATTTCTTCGGCACTGATGGCGCTTGCTTCTTGCTCAATTTGGGGCCAATGACAGGGAACCGCTGTGGATACTTGGAATTGACATATCGTGAAAAAGAAATGATCGCTTGCAACACACTGGCTGGATCACGTTGCTCGTACAAATCTACTGTTTGAAAAGTTTCATCTTCAGGAACACCAATCTGTTTAGAAAACTGAATAAAACTGTGAATATTCTCCATCTGAACAAAAGGCATTTTGCTCTCTTTGTATTTTACTGACTGTGGTTCTATTATATTTGCCACTTTACATAGAACAACACCATCTTGTAGAAGATCCATCAAATCATTGTTCATAGGCGTCGTCTCCTCGAGAACACGATACAACCACTCTTTAACCTCTTGAACTTTATTGTTGCTGTATTTAGCATCCCGAAGTGCCTTTAAATCAGCATCCAGTGATGTCACTCTGACCTTTTCGTCTGTCATGATTGGCACCTTCCTATCAACAAAACACTCTTATAAACTATCTTGACTTGCGATTTTTCTTCAGGTAGTCAAAAAAAACCAATCAATAATCTATAATTAAACAGCCAAAGAAAAACAGCTAACCGTTTTCAACATAGTTGATTACTAGTCAACAACTAAATCAGGTGATTAGGGACAGAGAGGTGGATGAGTGAGATAGTACAGCTAAGAAAATATTTATGGGCGTGTGACTAATTGTATCGGATCTGATTTCAAACATTTTTGCATATATATAGAATTTGTGTGACATATATGAACATCATCAAAACACTATGGCCTACACCCTCAGGCGATTCTATATCAATCCCTACACACATTGAAGGGGAACAAGAGGACTCTCTTGATCTGAAAGTGAAAGCTTTGAACTATCTTTTTAAGCGGTTTGACATTGCACACTTCCCTCCATTTATACCTACTAGTGTTACCAAAGAAGGCGGATATTCTCTAGAGAATGGAGCTAAGAAGGACCTTATTAATGGTAGATTAGACACTGTATATAACAGAGAGGCATTTGAAATATTGATATTGAACAATGAACATCGAATTCTAATTGACTGGGTAAAGAATCGGTTTAGATCACTGTTGATTCTTTCATCCCTACCGGACGGAGCACCAGAACATGAAGAAATTGGATATTTTGGCCGTTGCGACACAGCAGGGTTTAGAATTTCAGTACTAGAGCCGGATTCTAGTGATGAAAAGTATATCGAGTTGCTCTCACAATCGAGTATATATCAAGAGCATAATATTTCTTTGGAAGTAAAGATAACGGCAATTGAAAACATCATCAAACAGCAAAGGGAGTTGAAACCAAGCTTCAGGAAAACATTCAATAAAGATGATAGAGCAAATATCATTCGAAGATATGTCGAAAAACTTAGTGTGCACGTTCAAATTGATCGTATATACAAAGCGAGTCTTATATCCAAGATAGATTCAGATAACAGACACCCAAAGCTAAAAGCTGAACCCATTACGCTCAATAATATCGACGACAGCCTTCTAGAGAAGTCTAGAAATAGATCAAGATCACCAGCTAAGTTAAGTAGCTCTCCTGTGAAGATGGGGACAATATACTCGCTGAATACTCCGACTCAATCCTCAACTTCACTGAACTCAGTCAGTTCCATTACCTCCACTTCGAGACCACCTTCTGCGATGAGATCTAGATCCACCTCACCTATCAAGTCTCTGAAAAAAAAGCAGTCTATGACGCTGGTAAAAATGGATTCAAGTTTACTTCAACAAAATAGGCGCAATTCCTTTGTATCCGACGAAGGTAGTGACATCGTCACGAAGGACGAAATGGAAACGCTCAAGAAGAAGGCTGAACTGGCTGTTCTTTCTAGACTTGAAAGGGAGAGAAAATATATGCCCGCTTTGTAGCAATACAATTAACTTATAAGAAGTAAACATCATGAGAAATTTCTTCATGTATTTTTTTAATTAGTTCTGATAAATATACACATGGCTCAGATTTTCAGGTGGTTAGATTTTATGTCTAGCAGCTGCATCAACATGGAATGGAGACCAAATACCTCTAATACTTTCATTCAAACTTTCCACCTTAGAATTTCTCTTTCTTAACTGTTCTCCACTAGAGTCTCTCAATAGATTCATCTTCTGTTGAACATTATCGATATTGATATTTCTTATACAAATAGCCTTTTCTCTTCCATTTATGTACTCACCTTTAATGACAGGATGTCCCGCTTTTTGGACAACTCTGAACTCTATCTTCGGATTAGCTTTTGCATAGTTGTCAAGTCTCAATTTGAGAAAATCACGAATGCCTTGTGATGATCCACCAGTCTTGTCAAATTGCAAAACTATACGTTTACAATGAAGCACAAACGCCCCTACCCCATTCTGCAGTACTGGAAGGCGGGAAATTGGTTTAATAGGCATTTTCTTTAATCTCAAACTGTTGGTAAACACCCCTTCCTCTTGTGAAGAGATCAATGTGTATCTATCGACATCTTTCTTATATGTGGTTTTTCTTTGATTTTTTAAGAAAACTTTTACTGGACTCGCGAAAGGTAAATGTACTTATTGTCATCTGTTCCTTTGCATGTTCCAATGGAAATGTAAACGATTGCCGTAACTCAGAGGCTACCAAAAGTCGAATGTATCTCAAATGCAGTTCAATAGGTATACACAAAGGATAACGATTGGGCTGTGTACTGCTACAAGAAGCTTCAGCACTGCCAGAATGGCGAATAAGGAATCAATTATATCATCACTTGATATTCTTTCAGGAACTAGACAGCCCGACAACAGCGTTGAGAGGATCACCAGTGATAGCATAGTGTTCTCAAGCGGTATTTCTATTGACAACAAACATGCAGTCCTTCTTCTATCTAACAAATTACTTCAGTTCAAGCCTAGGTATACACTTGTTGCCAATAGATTAGTTGACTTTGACCCTAAATCATTGGAGTTTTTGAAGACAATTAACCCTCAACCAGATCTTTATGTGATCGGGCTTGGTGTAGGAAAAAGTCGAATTTTGGGTGAAAAGACCTTATCCCTGTTCAGAGAGCTGGGTATAAGAGTCGAAGTGAGCGATACCAGAAATGCCTGCAGGTCCTACAATTTATTAGCTACAGAGAGACCAGGACAGGTGGGTGCCATATTCCTTCAGCAGTAAAAAAGAGAAGATCCAGTTCAGTTATCATATTTACTACTGTATAGATATGGGTAAAAATGTATGATTCACCTCAGAATGAGCTCCAGATCCAGTCTGGTGGTACGTTGTTTGCTGTTTCGGTAATTGAAGTTTGTGAATTTCGTATTCCAATTCCATTCTGACTTTGCTTCTGTTGCTGACGCTTTGACTCAGACTGCCGCCCTACATCACTCATATCTTCGTCATGTTTGAACCTCTCAAACACAAATTTGCCCCACGTTTGTCCACACTGGAAACACACCTTGCAAGCAGTTCCGGACATATCAAATTCTGCCATCTGAGTAGATTCATCATACCGAAGTCTAGCTCGAGACGCAAGACAGCTTCCACAAAATATATCTCCACATTTACGACAATGGTGTCGCCGATTAATGATACTAAACTTGTTTTTGCAACTTATACAGCAGATTGTTGAGTTATTAGGTTTCCAAAACGGTTTATCTGACAAGTCCTCTTCATTATTGCTATGGATCAAAGGTATTGAACGAGTTCTTGTCAACTTGTTTGTTACACACTCTCTATTGACCCCATCAGATAATGATGCAAATGTGTTAGAAGTAGTACGGAACACACATGGAGAATATGTTAACGTCTTGGGCTCGTCTAATGGTTTGATCGGAAACATACTGAACCTAGGTTGTTTAGAGCTCTCAATGAAGTTGAAGTTAATACTGTCGTTAGATGGTTTGGCTGATGTGAGAGGCGTGGTTATTGTTGACGATGTTGAAGATGATGTAGATGATTGGTTCCTGTGTGTTGTATAATCCATGTTGAGATTGGATATTACATGATTTGAATGCTCAAAGGAAACAATACTTTGAAGAAAATCACTTATACTGGAGACACGAGTTTTTGGTATGATGTTGTCATCTTCATTACTAGATGTCATCACTGTGGACACATCAACATTTGCAGGCTGATATTTAGCATTTGAATACCTTTTTCTTGGTGCAAATAGATTGAATGATGGAGGCTTATTCTCTGTCTCGGAACTCGACATTATCAAAGAGCTCCGTCTCCGCATATCATTCGTCATCACTTTTCCTATATTGTCTGATAATCTGTTTGTTTGCTTCAACTTGGGAGCTCTAATTTGCTGGTTATAGTCAAGAAAGGGATCGTCTGACTTCACTTTTTCTTCCACTACATATGTAGAAGACTGTGAAAATGTTCTCTCTATTTTCCGTCTATCGCTTGGATCAACTGGAAGCTGTGCTGAAATGACAGACAGCCTTTGACCGATAGGCGAAGATATAGGCTTTTTTGAAAAGGAGAACGCTGATTCTTCCATATTTCTCACCACTTACTTACTGCAGACAGAATTTTATTCAAGGTCAGAATATCAACTAACCAACTCAATCTTGCTCTTTTGTAAATAAAACTAATCAGCTTGGACACTGAGATAGTGGAACAAAAGAAAGAACAAATAGTTGATGTGTAAAACAGGCGCAGATATCAACAGGTATATCGACAACTACTTCTTGGAAGAACTCTCTTAATCCACAAACAAATATATTATGTACCCGTTCATGTATCTTTTATAATCTTGATTGGCAGGCTGAGGTAAGTTCTTGATCCTACTTCTACTTTTCTTTTTCTTATCGTTTCACTTTTTTCCCACTAACATAATTCAGGGTGTATTAATCAAAGTTTAGTACCTAAATCAGTACACAGAGGCATTCCTCTCCTTATCAGAGACAAGAGACAAAATAGCAAATCAGTAGATAATTAAATCAAGAAAAATGATAATCAAGTATCTGGTTAGGAAAATTTCCGATTCAGTGAAATTAATATACTGATAAGAAGGTCCGACAAGAAAACAAAATATAAATTAGTCACGTGACTTAAAGAGAACGAGGTCTCTGTTTGGTCGGAAATGGAAATACTTTTACGATTGTGAAGAAAAAACTTTCCAACACAGTAGTAGTAGTTATTGCCCTCTGTCTTACAACAACTGTATTGTAGTCGTGGATATCTTCGCGTAATGCTTTCAAAGGGTTCAAATGTGGTTCTGAGACCAGTATGGAGAGGGGTGAGAATGCAATCAACCGCAGCAGTTGGAGCAAACGGTCCGATTGAATATCCCCAACATTATGCTGTTCCAGAAATAGAGGGAATCAAGCAATTCAAAAAAACTGGTATACCGGGCCTTCTTTCTACCAGAGGATTAGATAATGCATATTACGCACGTGTATCAAACCACGTTCAACAGTTGAATGAAGAGGTCACGAAACTTTCTCTGGGTGGCAGTACTCCTATCGACGTATTGATTCAACAAAGTTCGACTAATGTCAAGCAGAGAAAAGTACATCAACACTCTTCACTAATTTATAACATTGCATTCTTTATGAGCTCATTGGGTGAGGTCAGAGGTGTGGAGCCAGAAGCAGGATTTTTCAAACCTGATGAGAATTCGTATTTGGAGAATCCAAATCTCACATATGCTATTACGAACGCCCCTTCGTCGTCTCTGGAGAAAGTTTTAAGTAAATCATTTGGGTCCCTCAACGAGTTCAAGACCTTAATACTGAATTCTGCTAATGCCATCAATGGGGATGGGTTTACTTGGCTAGTCGCTAGAAACAATAACTACTTCAAAGAAAGTACCAACTTTAGAAAGAAGTCACCAGGAAGTTTCGATCAACTTTTTGTTGTCAACACCTACAATGCAGGCTCACCAAGAAATAGTGATAGAGTTGGACAGCTGGATGAGCTGAAATTTAAGGCTCAGCAATCATCCAACGAAAAGATTGAGTTAACTGACTCCTCCTCTTCAATTCCATCTTTTGAGGATGCCCAATTCACTAGACACCACAATGTAGAGTACATTCCACTGCTAGCCATAGACGTCTCATCGAAGGTTTGGCTACATGACTATGGTGTGTTTGGTAAGAAACAATACCTGAACCAAGTCTGGCAGGCTATTGATTGGAATCTTGTAGAATCAAGATTGCCTGAGGAAATCCACCATGTTTTGTCCTAGTGTCAACAAATTACTTCTGTACATAGACTATTTTCTGGAATAAAATGGCACACCAAACCGTTAAACTTCACATGTATAAGCATTTTCCCAGTTCGCTTTCTTCGCCCTTCTATAGAGAGTGGTAGTTTATAGTGATTTTCGTCTGTTTATATTTTGCCAAATCAGGAAATCATTAAATGCATTTTTTAGAACAATGTCCAATTATCTTAGAGTTGTAATTATAGAAAAAAAAAGGAGGGAAAGAACCACACAGACACACAACAATAGCAATTGAAGTACTCCTTTAACTTTCTTGTTCACTGTTGTTCTAGTAAAATTTTCTAGAGAAGAGTAATTGAAAGTGAGGAGAGACAGTGGTTGGGAAGAAGAATCAAGAAAGAATATTGGCAGTTGTGTGAGTTTGGTCTCTGCGAAAATGAGTACTTCATCTTCCTCATCCTCCACTACCTCAGATCTTCTTCGCAAATCACGAAAAGAAGATACAATTGGTCAGTTGGAGGAATGTGCCCAACGTGATCAGAGAAGAATTAGTTCACTACTGGATCAATATAAGCACACAGTGGACAAAGAGTCATTGTCACAGAGTGCTTTAAATTGTAGCTCAAGCGAACAGTATGATGATGCTGATGAATTCATTGCCAATAGAACTAAATCATCTGATATTGGTACTCCGAAAGATAATAACTATAACACCAATACTGACCCTGGAACCGCTGTTCTCAAAGAAGTTCGACTGGAGTCATCGAGAGATTACGAACAAGAGCAACATCATTATAACCTCGCAACAATGCTCACTCCTGACAAAAAGTTTGGATTTTCTCAGCCTATTATTGTGCCACAAGTAGAGTTTCAAGATGTGGAGAGCCCTAGTTCAGAAGGAACAGTCAATTTCAGAAGATCTATGATCTCAGAGTACGCAGCTTCCATCCACGAAGTTGAAGAATCTCACAAGGTTGCATACATTGTGGACCCGACAATTGAGGAAAAAGTCAAATCTGTAGATTCAAGTGCTCAAGTTTCGCGTATGCCATCTGTTGTTCGAGTTAAGAAGAGATCGTCTGGCTTAAAATCAACGCTTTCAAGTCCTTCTGCTGGCCGGCCTTCAAGTCTTTACGAAATGCAGGGTCTATCTGTATCACAGGAACAGTTCCGAATCCAATCTCCATCAACACAATCTCTTCCTCTTCATCAAAACAAAGAAAGCATTTCATCAGAACATATATCTACCTCAACACAATTGACGGGATCGTCAAGATACCAAACAAGCGTTAACTCAGATAATATATCTTCAAATTTTCGGTTCAGCAATGACATGAATTCTGGAAGTTCTTTTACAAACCATGATGCAAGTGCGAGTCAGTTGAAAAAAGCATTGTCTCTACGGGATAAAAGAAGGGATAGTGTGAAATCAACCGATTCATTGAATTTACAAGAAGGGGATATTCTCGAGACAACGAGACATACCCAAAGCTCTCACAACTATAAACCGGCTGATATCTCTCTTGATGTTGATTACGAGAATTTACCTATTCCATCAAGGTCACCGAATAGACCAATAAGTGGGATATTCACTCAATCACCTAAGATAATTGACAATGAACTAGGGTCTGATCGTAGTGGGTCTAAGCACTTCGATGAGTATTCAGCTAATGTCAGTGGCCAAGAAGATGCGGGTGTGATAAGCGAGGTTGAACCACTCATTATTTCGCAGCAAATATGTGAGAATAACACCTCAGCACACCCTGTTACACCTCCTGAGCCCCATATCAGATCCAGTTCTATCCAATCAATTCCAAGACCATTACCTCCTCCACCATTACCACAGCACTCTACTCCACCAATCTCATCTAGTAAGTCTCACAATATACCAACTGATGATGAAAATGATGGTTTCGTCACAGAAGATGATGATGAACAGTTGACATCCAGAACTTCCAAGCTCAGACCAAGAAACTCAACAATTAGACAAAGGCAAAAACAACAGAATCAACACTACAGCCAGCGTAAGCCAGGCAAACTTTCTCACAACAATCCTTCTGATCATACTGGCAAAGGTGATGGCTTCAATAAAACACATATTAGCCATGACACTTTAGTTCAAATGCTAAGAGTGACAAACGGTACTATAATTGGACAAGAATTCCAGGATTTGGGTCTTCCTGTCCAAGAGAAACATCTCCTAGAAAGGCTTGTGGATTCCTTATCTAGATTAACTGCTGATATGATAGTTGATGATGATAGACATGATGAAAGTATTAAGAGATTAAACAAGGCAATCAAGGCGCTTGAAGGATTCTAGTTCGGTCACGTCACTGATACTGCTAGGTTCCATATATATCTTTTCAGTACTTATGTTGTAGTGGCCTTACCAGTAGTAACCTATCAGGAAAAAAACATCGGCAAAAAACAAGGAAAAAAATCAACTGTACCAAATGGAGGTATAGAGCTATTGAAAGCCACCTTTATTGTTAAGATATCATGTCATCGAATAGAGCCGCTGTAAGACTTCCTAAACTTGAAAGATTGCGTGTCAAGAATCCTGTTGTCGAACAAGGAGTTTCTCCTTGTGTCATTCTAATGTCATCACTTCTGAATTGCTGGGCTTCAAATGGGGAGAGTGCGCAACAGTGTAAACTAATCGAAACAAACTTGAAAAGCTGCATGGAGACTAGATCAAAGACAAAGGCTGCTAGATCTTCTATCAATTTCCATGCTAATAGACTGTTCCCAAAGATAAGTGGTAAGCCACACGATTAGTGGAGGAAGCCAATATCAGAAGAAAGTTATAGGAGTAGGGAACAGGAAGCAGTAGAAGAAGAAAAAGCCATGCCATGAAAGCAAACAGAGAGAGCTCTGGAATCTTCTCCCATCTAAGCATGCCATCCCCATATCTCATCCATGTATATATACATCTTCGTGTATGCCCACGAGTGCGACGGTATCTTCTGTTCGGCCAAGCGTTCAATCACTACAAAATGGCAGCAGCTGAGTGACAAACTTCTTTTCTACAAGTACATAGCCTCCTATCCCATACTACGTCTTGACTGTTTTTATGTTATTTAATGAACGACCTATTAGAGAAAAATCAGGACTCCTAATGTACTTATCTACATAGCTATTTCGACCAAAAGACGTAATTATCCCAAATATGGTAACTACCGAATTAGGGAGATTGAGAGGAAATAAGAGAAAAGAAACTCTTTTAGACGAGAAATATTTTTCCTCGGTTCGTATAGATTTTACGTAAGATTATAGAAGGAGATAAACGAGGTAAAATAGAGATAAACGAGGTGAGGTAAACGAGATTCCAACGCGTTGGCTTCAAAAATTATTTAATATATTGGCGTCGAAAATTTTTCTTGTTTATAAGTAGACAGAAATCAGGAAAAACCACGACGGTATTGTTCAAATTATTTATTGTATTATTGTTTCAACAACATAATGTCAGCCCAAGATTTGAAAAAGAGCCAAGCTGAGTTTTCAAAACAATTGCATGGTGAAAGTGCAACAACCACCTCTGGTCTTGGTGCTGTTTTAGGCAAAAACAAGAGCGCTCAACAGGCTGCTGTCGATGACTACTTGAAGCACTGGGATGGTAAAGTTGACACTGAAGCGGAGAATAGAAGAATAGATGACTATAATCAATCTACACACTCATACTACAATGTTGTGACTGATTTTTACGAGTACGGCTGGGGTACCTCCTTCCACTTCTCCAGATTCTACAAGGGAGAATCCATGACACAAGCCGCAGCCCGCCATGAGCACTACTTGGCCCACCAGATTGGTATTAAAGAAGGCTGGAAAGTTTTGGATGTCGGTTGTGGTGTTGGTGGCCCAGCTAGACAGATTGCTAGATTCACTGGTGCTCATATCACCGGTTTGAACAACAATGACTATCAAATTGAAAAGGCATTCCACTACGCTAAACTTGAGGGGTTGGAAGACCAGTTGAATTTTGTGAAGGGCGATTTTATGAAGATGGAATTTGAACCAGAGTCCTTTGATGCAGTATATGCTATCGAAGCCACTGTTCATGCACCAGTGTTGGAAGGTGTTTACAGCGAGATTTACAAAGTGCTGAAACCGGGTGGTGTCTTTGGTGTCTACGAATGGGTCATGACTGATACGTATGACGAATCCAATCCAGAACACAGACATATTGCTTACGAAATTGAACTAGGCAGTGGTATACCAAAAATGTTCTCTTTGGATGTTGCCAGAAATGCATTGAAGAATGTTGGTTTTGAAATTGAAGTTGAGAAAGATTTGGCAGATAACAAAGATCCAATCCCATGGTACTACCCGTTGACAGGTGAATGGAAATATGTTCAGAGTTTTTACGATGTTGGCACATTTTTCAGAACTTCCAACATTGGTAGAAAGATCACAACCAACTTGCTAGGATTGTTGGAGTTTGTTGGTATTGCTCCAAAAGGTTCCAAACAAGTCACTCTGGCGCTAGAAGAGGCTGCTATTGGTTTGGTTGCAGGTGGTCAGAAGAAGATATTTACTCCAATGCAACTTTTTGTTGTAAGAAAACCACTGAACACTGACAATTAATAGACCCAATCCCCTCACTACACACTTATATAAGTAAGTTTATGAGTTATTTTGTGTTCAAGAAGAGCAGCTGATTAAATAAATAGAGACGCTGGGTGGAGGAACGAAATATTCCTATATATGATATGACCGGAGTTTGATCGAATAAGTTCTTTTCACAATTCCATTATTTACGTAGGGTAATATCTTCTTCCAAGTTGTTCCACTGATTTTCAGTCAATGGACGGGGGCAGTTAGACATTTGAAGATACAGTCCCTTAACACCTCATATTTCAATAAAGATATAGATAAAGATAAGATAATAACCAATGCTATTGATTACGCGTGGAGCTGAATTCAACCTGAAACTACTGTACTACTTCAACATGTACAATATGGTAGATCTGTTACCCTAGCGTCTTGGACCTGAAGTGTTTTTATGGATTTATCTCTTTGCCTCAAATACACGCTTCTCCCTTCAGCTTCTCTGCCTAGCTCCCCTTCTACTTTTTCGGTTCCCGGAAGGAAAATTATGAAAAACAATTGCCTACCACAGCCTATCTGGGCCAGTTGCTACCTCAGAAACGGCGCACTTTTTTTTCCCGCCTGGCTTCCACCTGAGTGGGGCGCTACTTTTGTGTTTTCCCGTATTTTCCCCTAGGCTTCCTTCTAGGAGAAATAGAAAAAAACTGAAAAAAGAAAGCTAGAGAAAAAAAACACCGTCACATACACACTCTTATTGGGCATATTAAAGCAGGCCTCACTTCTTTATTAGAAGAGTGCTTCTTCTGGTAGCATTTTTTGCCTATCTCAGGGCACTCAGAAGTAGAAACATGAAGAATAATAAACACTTGCTTGAACAACCCTCAGAGGATGAGCAGCCATTAGCAAAGGTTTTTGTAAATTCGCATAGGGTGAAGGTTCCCTCTAGTTTTTCTTCTGGAAGGAAATACGAACCTGGTCTAGGCGGAAGTCCCGTGGAAAATACGGCCGCCACTACTGTTCCCATCAAAACATCTTCGCCAGCACTTTCTCAAACAAAACACAGTGATACTGTACCTATACGGAAGACTGAAGTACCATCTCGCTTACCTCAAGATACGTTCTTGGGTGAAGATGGTACCGCCATGTGCACGAGTTCATGTGAAAACCAATCTGATACAAGATCATCATCAACCTCTACAAATGGCCCACTTCACCGCAATAGACCAAAAATTCGTAAAATTGACGGTCAGTGGATATTGCCTGAGTGTTCCATGGAGGAAGTGTCTGAAGCTAGAAAATTTCTTAAGAAAGAAGGATACATTGCTTTTCTAAATAGATACCTTCCCGACAATCCTAAGGGTTCAGACCTCCTCTATGTCATTTGTCAATTGGGATTTTTCAGTTTCTCTTTCTCTGGAGATTTAGATGATGAAAAGAACTTGATGGGCATAGTCAAACTCCTGCAAAAGGCAATGAATAAAATTACTGAGATGCGCACAAGATTGGACAATTTTAATACATTTCAAGACGCAGTTGATGCAATCCAAAAAGCAGAAAGAATCATCGTTGTGACAGGTGCAGGAATATCCACCTCTCTGGGAATACCTGATTTCAGATCATCTCAGGGTATATATAACCAAGTTCAATCTCTCGGACTGACCGACCCTCAACAGGTTTTTGACTTGGCTCAATTTGATGAAGATCCAGAAATATTCTACAGTGTGGCGCATATGGTGCTCCCACCAAATGGCGCTTATACACCTTTACATGCCTTCCTCAAACTTCTACAGGATAAGGGAAAGCTTTTGAGGAATTACACACAGAATATCGACAACCTAGAGGAATATATAGGACTGTCCCCTTCCAAGTACATACAATGTCATGGATCCTTTGCTCGTGCTACTTGCAGGACATGCAAATTCAATGTTGATGGATCAAAGATCTTCAGGTATATCAGAGAAAAGGAATTACCTCTATGCCCTCACTGCTTTCAAAAGAGAAGAAAGATAATGGATAAGAATCCAAATTTCCAGCCACAATCATTTGGGGTGATGAAACCTGACATTACCTTCTTCAGAGAGGATCTACCTTCACGCTTTCATGATAACTTTAAACACGATGCAGCTGAATGTGATCTTCTTTTATGCATAGGGACTTCACTTAAAGTTTCGCCTGTTTCGAGTATAGTTAAGAAAGTTCCTGATCACGTTCCCCAGATTTTGATCAACAAAGATCTCATAGAGCATTGTGAATTTGATGTGAGCTTGCTAGGTTATTGCGACCAAGTGGCCACTTACCTCTGTGATAAACTTGGCTGGGAATTGAAACACGAACGTATAATGAAGATCAAGGAGGAAGGGCTGCATTTAGAACTTTTAGACGAGAGAGTTGGCGTTCATGAAATATTTAATGATAAGCAGCATCTTGACTACAAATCGAAAAGGAAAGAGATTTCAGCAGCTGCAACAGCATCTGCAACATCCTTTGAGTACTGAGGTATAAAGTTCACAAAAAGGGAGATAAGGCATAATACATAGAACAAATCTGTCATAGTGATGTTCGAAAAATATACATACGTTAGATTTGGAATGGTAGAATATTGCTTTTGTTAGCTTTGTCCAAGTTGAGGCACCACTCTTGAAGTCTGAAACCAAATTCTAGCCGCTGCACCGGACCCAATCAAAGTCTTCACCAGTGGCTTGTCTTTGGCTTCGCCATTTCCTTCAGATGCTCTCTCTTCTGGATTGGCATCGAACGCCTTGCTCTCACCAAATTGCTCGCAATATCTCTTATGGATTTCAGGGCTAATACGAAAAGCCTCAAACATTTGAAAGTACAAACCATCACTTGGGTCATAATTATAGCGCCTAAAAAAGTCTAAATGCCTTTGGTACTCAACCTTGATGGCATTGATTGTTGATTCAGGAGCATGAGAACCGATAATCAGCATATAATCACTAAGGCCTTCAATTAGCAGTTGTACAAAGTATGATGGATCCCTCCAGTATCTTCTCTCCATCTCATTGTAATCCCTGCAGAAGAGTGACTTGTTACGATCGATAGCCGCAGCAGCGAGTTCATTTGACACATCCAACCATTTCCTATCTCCAGTGAATTGATAAAGATGTGCAGTACAGGATAGCGTCATACCAGTGTTATAAGTCCACTTCATTCCATTAGGTCCATTCTTCGAATTCTTGTCAATTCCATCGAGAATTAACTTGTCATCCTTGTCCTGTAGATTATCCAATTGCCATTGAATGCATTTGATAGAAAAATTAACAAGGTAATCCCTTTCATTAGGAACAAACTTCGCCAATTGCAAGGCACAATGAGCAACTTCACCATTAGATATAGCTGCAATGTAATCTTTGTCTCGGTGCCACAAGATTCCACCCTTGATTTTAGCATTTGGGTCATTATTCCACCCACCCATTAAGTACCTGACCAATTCACGACCAGCTTGTAGATATTCAGTGTTATGTGTCACTTCGTACGCCATTAACATTGCACTTGCAACCTGAGCGTCATCATCATAGTAAATATCACAATTTCCAGGGAAGTTCTCTACAGCGCAGTAACCTAGCAGGTCAGGACTTTTGTAGCGGTATAACGCCTTCATGACTGGATCAATTAAGGGTCCTAGTTCTTGTGGGAAAATACGGGCACCATCGACAATGGCCTGAGCTGCAACTGCCACGGACCAAACATTGAACTTTCCACTATCATCATAAGTTCCAGCACATCTCGGCTTGCCTGATGTGAATGTGCGCAGTCGAGGGTTCCAATAACGGTGCCACATCTGTACGATGACATTGTAACCTTCAAGATTAGGGACTGTAACTGGTTGTGATGCCATTACTGATAAACTTTTCAAGCAATAAAGAACCAGTAAGAGATGGTGGCAGAGAATATGATAATGGAGAGTAGAATAAAAAGCAACTTTCCAAAAAAAAGTTTTAGTTCAAGTCAATTGAGCCTTTCATGTATCAAAGTTGCTTCTTATTCTTACTATTTGTATTTTGCTATTGGATATATTCCAGACTAAAAAAAAAAAGAAAAAAGAAAAGAAAAAACAAAACTTGTCACATTTGCAGACTTAGCAGGAGGAAGAGCGAAGAACGAAGGTTTGAAGCATTGATTTACATTTCATATGAAAATATATGCATTAAGCACCGTCCACCATTGATAAGCTCACCCCATCGTCTACTAAGATCTCACCGGCAGTATCGAATTCATCTTCATCGATATCTCCATCTCCTTCTTCTCCGTAGTTACTGGTGATTGGGGTGTGTTGTTTTTCCTGGTGGCATTCCTTGTTGTGGATCAAACTTTGTTCTCTTTCAAATTCTTCATCGATTTCATCATTACTCATTTCTTCTGATTCAGGTTCCTCTAAAATCTGCGAGAATTCATGATCTTTCTCAGCCTCTTCTCTGATTGAAGCTTCTGTGACTTTCTTTCTAGCTTCTTCAAGCAATGGTTCTAATTTTGCCAATAATTTCTTGACGGCATTGTTGGAAGGTTGATCCATGGTCTTTAGCATATCTTCTTTAGCATCAATTGCATCTTTCAGGCTTTTCAAGTCTTCGTACGAAACGCTAGCACCAATATGAATTTTGGGTAACGACATAATCACTAGTCTCCTATACCTCTTTGAATCTGTATTTGTCATTGATTGTAACAAATTCACAGCCACAATGACATGAGTATTCGAAGATTCGATTTGTTCACTAGCCTGATTAACAACATTAGTGGGGTCTGTCCAGTACAGAAGTTGCATCAAAACTTTATTTGGATCAGACATAACACCCCTATTCTCCTCATCATCCTCATCGCATTCACCGTGTGCATTATATAACCTTTGAAATGCATCATGGGAAATTGAAGCCATGCGTTGCTGATGTATTGGTTGTGAAAAACAGTAGACAGGGAGACAGTATGTCAAGGCTTGCTGTAAGCTTAGATTCGATGAATTGCTTGGGTTATAGTAGGCAATGATAAGAGTTTCAAATAAATCATCGTCTTTCAAAATATCAGCAAGATACAGCTTGCAAAGTCCCTCTGCACATAACGCTTGAACACTCGGTAGAGCACTGTCCCGCAGTGTTCTGTAAAGGAGTTTATGAAATGATAAGGAGTCCACACCATCTTCAATATCAAGTACTTTAGTACCATGTACCGAAAGAATATCAAACATAGCTTTGATAGCAATAATCTTCAGCTCTTCGTGGCCCTTTGTTAGACACAGCCCAAATAGATAAAGTTGTTCACCTGCCAAAGTTACATCTAGAAGGCAGCATAAAGCAAGACATTCAGTACCAAGTTCTCGAATATCTGTGATTGTATTTTTAACTGCAGGATTGATCAAAGTATCAAAAAGAGAAGTAATAGGAAAATTGTCTTTGAGTGGTTCATTGGTCAACTGCAACATTGACTTGCAGATTGACAAAGAATGAATTATATTTTTAGAATTATCCTCGGAGATCAACTGCTTTCTGGGTATTGAATTAGCCTGTGTGTCTTCGTTGTCTTCACTTTCAGTCCCAGCTTTGCTTTCTAGGTCTTGTTCCTCCTCGATATTAATATCATCATCAACTATTCCAGAATCTCTTACATCAGTAATTATTTCCGCGACCATAGAAGTAAAATCCCTTTCATTGATAGATAGCTTCCTTAATACCTCCAGAGCAATTTTGATTAGTTTATCTGTTAGGCGATCATTACTCAAAGAAGATCTTATGACTTGTAGCATAGCCCTTCTTCCTATTTCGTCACTAAAATCATAGTTGGCACCTATCAAGAGTAATTGTTCAACAACAAAGTCTACTTCTTGTGCCTTCTCAAGATCTTCCGATAGCCTTCTAGATACAAGGTAAGTGGTTAATAGATTGGCTAACTCTGTTGCTTCAGGGTAATTACATTCAATCAATTCGGTGAGTGAGTTGTCATCACAATGTTGATAAAATGTTCTAGCTAGAAATGCAGTTTCAGGGCTTAATGACTTCCAGATATCTGTATTCAAAGTAATTTTGGGTACAATATCTTTCCTGTAATGGAAAAACTCTTTCATTGCGAGATCAGCAACCTCTGATTCTGTCACCTTAAGCCTTTCAAGCAATTCCAAGAGATCCCCATCCACAGTTCTAAGCCAGTCCGTTGCAAACATTTCAATACAGGCTCTGCGCACCTGCGCGTCACGATCTTTAAGTCCCCATGCAAGAATTTTCTCCCTATAACGGCTGTCGATTGTTCTAAAATCACCAATATCTTTCATAATTTTAGAGTATACTAGTCTTCTGTTGATCGAATTTGTGTCTTTAGCCCTTTCTAGAAGATATTTGACGGTCTCAGGTGTTTTTATTAAATTCAGGAGAGCAGCTCTGCGTACTTCAGCACTGGGATCATGCTGAATAGCATAAAGAAGCTTTGAGGTGCAGGGATCTGATGTTTCGATCTTTTCTTCCTCCTCTTCTATGTAATCCGAATCTGAGTCATCAATCTCTATCATATCCGATTCATTTGAATCGCTTTCTTGGAATGAAGAATCTGACTTTAGAGTTGGTCGTCTGCGTCTTCTTTTCTTCAGTGTCAGGCTCTCGTCCCCATCCTCCTCCTCGTTTTTAACTTCAGTCTGGGGGTTTCTCGTTTCTAGATTAGTGTTACCTTCTAACTCGTGTTCCTCTCCCCCATCCTCATCCTCTACTTGAAACCGTGCTATGCAATGGAGTGCCTTGATTCTTACATTCTGCTCTTTATCCTTTAATCTATTATCGAGAGCAGTTAAGAGTTTTTCTGTCAAATCGTTATCGAGTTGACCAACTGTGTTAATCGTGAAATCTAGAAACTGAACCACCCTATATCGCACATCTTTGTTCTTCGATTCTATTCCCCTCAGCAAATGATCGATAATATACCTCACAAACCTATTGAATATACTTTCTTCCCCATCATCAAGACCCTCGTCCTGATCATTACCCTGATCATCCCTCAATGATCCAATAAAAGCACTTATCAGCTTAGCAATTCGATCTCCAACAACTTCGGCTTTCTTCACTACCAGTACTTTATTGACCAACTTACAGAAATAATAAAAAAAGGATTCATCAAGGCCAATTTCAGCGCTTCTCTGTAATATAGACTTGAGTAAGAGAACCTGCTTGCGATGTCCTGCTAAACTTCCTTGAGAATCTTGGAAAACTTGAGCAAGTGCTTGTTGGACTTGTTCTGGTTCTTCAATAGATGCCATTTGCTTTTGAATCTGTTTTCGGACAGTAGCTGAACTCATCTTGTATGTGTTTGCTTCTAGAGTTTAAAGGTTACTTTCCTGCTCGCAGTAACCTGTGGCTGATAGCTTAGCAGTATGGTGATTCTGTTGGAGTTCCCGTTGTTTATGTTTATATTTCAAAACGAAATCAAAACATTAGTGAGAAAATGTTCGTGTTTGGGTTATAAACAGCTTATGTATCGAGCCGGGTAACCTGTTGTCAATTCGCGGATCATCTCTTGAAAGAAGAAAAAAATTCATCTCATCTATCTCTATATATAATATCAGTTGCGTCCACAGAAGAGTTGTCATTGTTGTGATCTAGGATAGCTGCAGAATGGTAGACATTCATCGTTGCAGATTTGTGGATTATGCGCCAAGTAGTATCACAAATATCTCGTTCTCCCACAACTCTACTAATAAATTTGCACCATCAGATCTGAGGGTGGCAGTAGCTAGAAATAACGGTGATATTGAAATTTGGAATCCCAAGAATAGATGGATAGTTGAGACGACACTGTTAGGTGGGAGAGACAGAACTGTCGAGGGACTAGTCTGGAGCACTGTTGAAGGTGAAAGCCCAAGACTCTTTTCTGTTGGTGGAACCACTATTCTCACAGAATGGGATTTGCAAACTGGCCTGCCATTGAAGAACTTTGATTGTAATGCTGCAACGATTTGGTCTATCGCTATAAATAAATCCCAAAATAAGATTGCAGTTGGATGCGATGATGGCTCAGTGGTAATTGTTGATATTTCTGGAGGAAAGGGATCGTTGGAACATTATGCCTTTTTGCAAAGGCAGGAAAGTAGAGTGTTATCTCTAGCATTTAATGACGATGGATATGTTATTGGAGGCTGTGCCGATGGGAAAATAAAGATTTGGAACTTCAAGCACAATCAGATTGATAGCAGTGAACAGGGCAAGCAAAGGTTCAGTATAATTGCCACCATGAAAGTTGACAAATCCAAGACTGAATCTACACTAGTTTGGTCTATCATCTATTTACCAAAGAGAAACCAAATTGTCAGCGGTGATTCTACTGGCTCGGTGAAGTTCTGGGACTTTGAACATTTCACGTTGCAGCAGTCCTATAAAGTTCATGAGGCAGATGTTTTAACATTAACCACAGATATGGAAAACTCTACTCTATTTAGCGCAGGTGTTGATAGAAAAATCTCAAAGTTTCAATACGTCTGTCAAGATAAAACTTCGAGCAAGCCATCCAGATGGACAAGCTCTTCAACTAGACTACTTCATTCAAACGATATTAGATCAATGGCCTCTTATGAATCAAAAAATTTCAATTTTCTGGTATCAGCAGGTGTCGATAAACATATTGTCATCAGTTCCCTGAATAACTTCATAGACGGTGAATACCGCAAAATTAGTTTTGTTCCACAACAAGAACATGTGCTCGTGAACAAGGCCAAGAAATTGATTGTATTTTGGCAAGATCAAACGATCAAGATTTGGAAACTAGAGCAGAAAATTAAGATGGACGCTGTAACCTTTTCTGAGGATGAAGATTATGAAGGAGATATTCATGGTGCATATAGCAACAATTATGATGAAGGGAAACCTATAGAGCTAAAGGATTCTTATCAGCTTGTTGCAAAGTTGACTTTAGCTGACGAAGACAATATCTCCACGGTTGCCATCTCTCCAGATGGAACGAAACTAGCTGTTGGAAGACTTTCTACTACCAAGATTTTTCTCTTGACTGAAAAATCATCAAGTAAATTGAGGGTATCCAAGATAGAAAACCTCAACATATCCAATTTGGGATCCAGACATTTATCCTTCTATGGAAATGATTCTTTGGTCATTGCTAGTCCAACAAATGAAATCCACAAATTCAAACTTGAAAGCGATGACGACTTAGACAGTAACAGGTCTTTTCCATCTGCATCATCTGAGTTTGAACTTTCTGATCTTCCACGTTCTAAATCTAAGTTACCATTCATTGATAACATCAATCACATAAAAATATTCCATTCCAAGCTTGTTGTCTCCAGAATATCGGGTGCTATTGATGTGATTGAACTCGATAATCCTAGAAAACTAGAATCAACACCATTCCTGCGACTATCGAGTTACATTCACAAACTTGAAATCTCACCAAGATCCACTTTAGTCTTGTTAACTTTTGAAAACAAGCTTTATGAGTTTGATATAAAGAATATCAACTCTAACCAAGCTAATTCACACTTGACAAAGTGGTCTAAACTAAATTCAGAGTTTTTACCAAAGGATTTCACTGAATTAGCAGAGGTCCCTCTGGGTATATTTTTCGATGCATCAAGTGATTATAAACTATGGGTTTATGGGTCAAACTGGCTGGTTTACTTCAACCTGAAGCTTAACATTCCAATCGACAACAAGAATAAGAGTAAAGCTAGAAAACGTACCAGAGAAGGTTTTCAAATTGGGATTGTTGAACAGCAACAGCAACAACAGTCCAATAGTGATCATGAGGATGACGAAGACGATAATGATCATGATCATGGCGAAGAAGATGAGGAATGGGGTGATGTTGACATTGATGCTGAGTATGCAGATCGTTTGCACATGCTGAAGAAAGGTGCCTGTACGAGAGGTATAGCCTTTTGGAAAACCACCAAATATAGGCCTATTTTATTCGCAAGTTCATTAGTTGAGAAAGTGGCCGGTTTCAATTCAAAGGAAGAACTAATTATTATTGAGAGACCTCAGTTTACCCTATCAGAGCCTCCTGCGTTCAAGTTGAAACAGTTTAGACTATAGAAAAACTAATCAATATGAACTCGGGTGACTTTACGTAATCGTTTTTGATAAAAATAAAAAGTAAATCAGGTCAAATTCTCTAGGTCAAAGACAACAAGATATAATATAACTCAAGATGGAGAAAAGTGAGGATAGAGTAGACACGTTAAAGGCTACCAAGCAGACGCTTCGTCTAATTGCAGATCTGACATCTGGAATGGTACAAGATTTGGAATCAATGAACAATTCCTACTCGATAATGGAGAAAAACACATCAAGTTTAGTAAAGACAACGACCAATACTACGTAAAGGCAGGGGGTAATTACTATAAAATGGGAGTGTTGATACATTAGAGACTAGTGAGACAGGGGCAATTCTTGGTATCAAACTATTTTCTCCACAAGGTCGTGGCTCTCAAACCCCTCGTCGCTGAGCTTTTCACTCAGTGTTATGGCAATTGTGGTCAACCCAGCACTTATCAAAAAGACCTTATCAAACCAATTGTCAATTATGCTGATGTCTTCAATGGGATTTATAGTGATTTCTCCCGTTTTTGCACTTGAAGAAGAGGTCGTTAAATCACCTGTTGACAGGAGAGTCATCAAAGTGGTACCAAATTTGTTTGATAGCGATGATCTTAAAGTAAGGAGTGTTGCAAGTCCATAAACTCCCATTAGCTCAGATATTATAAGATTCTTTATAATACTCACAGATCTGTTCTTTAATGAAGTAGAGCTCTCTAATTGGGTCAAGTCTATAGGGATAAACTTGTACATGTGTCGCAGCGTCAGGAAGACACCATTAAATGAGCCAAAAAACAATGCACCAGAAATAATGAAGCTGAGCTGATTGACTAAGAAATCATCGTCAGAGACAGGTACAAATACCTTGACAACTTTAGATAAGGTAATAATCAATGGATCAGATTCTTTGACACTAGATGTTGAACTGCCCTGATATGACTGATAACAAGATTTTATCCTAACAACAGTCACCTGGATAATTTTGAAAATACAGTAGATGGCCAAGAATTTTTGAACCACATTTTGTATGAAGGCTTGTGATTTATAATATGAGCTGCTGGAATTCAGGTAAGTTGTCTGTTTTGTAATAGACGATCTGCTATCCATTTTCAATATTTTGTTGTAAATGTCATTTTTGATCTTCACAAGTGACCTAAGTTCTTTACCTAACTCATCTTCTTTCCTGTGAAATTTGTTTAAAAGTTGTAAGTCCAGAAACGATCCTTTAGGCTGGATATTTGTTTTCTTCTTCAGATTGGAGTCTGGTACTGGTGACCTGTCTCTTGCCTCTATTAATAACTCCTTTTCTCTAATCATTATCTCTGTTTGGTCTAGTGCCCTCTTCAAGTCGAGTAGCCTTGTTTGAGTTGCACTGTCATCAAAAGCTACTCCTTTCCAAACAAGATCCTGGTATAGATAGTAGTAAAAAGTAGAAACTGAACCTACACCATTCAGAATGGCAATGAGTGTTATTCCGATTACACTTATTTTGTGGAGAAGGATCAATTTCCAGCTGCTAGAGGGGCCAATCATAAATCCACCATCCTTGAAATCGGTGAATGTATCAAACTTCAGAACAAATGCGATCCAAATGCACATTATGGTCATTGTAACCGTTCGTTTCAAGTTATTTTTGTTCAACATATCGACCTTGAAGAACTTGTTGACAAGCAATAAGATCACGATCAAAGGTTGAACAAAAATCAAACTCAGTACCATGAAATAGAGGCAGCTATTCCATAAAAAAACTGAGAGGGTATCAATTGATTCACCTTGCGTAAAAAACTGGATAAGGATAAATTCCATGATGATCAGAGTTGTTGATAATGTGCCTGAAAATACTATCCTGGATACTTCTTTTGTATGTTGAATCACATCACTATTGTGATCTTCTTCCTGAACCATAAGTTTCACAAAAGGCGATTGAGGGCTCTGATGCATCATGAAAAGTGGAGATGAGTTTGATCTAGATAAAGAGGGTGTTGAGCCCCCATCAGATATTTGTGATTTGTTAAACGAAGTTTCGAACAGGTGAATGACGTAAAGCCATAGGTATCTATATGAGTAATAATAAATGCATATCAATGACACTAATAGGATAATGGGTCCTACTACCATAACTGAATCGCTTTACAGTTTTAACTTGTAGAGTATCAACCGCTTGGGATAATTAATTACCTCTGTTCAGAACCTGCGATAGTATAAAAACTGAATCACTGTTATGAGCCCCATCTTATATTCACGTGATCATCGCAGCAAACCATGAGAATGATCCTATTTGAGAAAGCTTCCTGAAATGAAAAATCTAAAACTCCATGTTTTATGAAATGATTGCGATTGCGATTGCGATTGCGAAAGCGGTAACCTTACCCGGCTTTTGATTCCACTCCTCTTCTCTTTCCCAATTTGGGAGTTTTTGTTGTTGTTTGTAGTAAAGCCCAAAACTGAGAAATTCTAAATTTAAAAATGTATCAATAATCACATAACTACTTTGTGTTGGAAAAGAGAGAAAGCAGTAGTGGCGAAAAAGCTAAAGAGAGGGAAGATCAAGACAGTTACATCAGAAACCAGAGAGTGACAAAATGACTTCTAACAATACACAGACAAGATATGACTCGAACTTATCCTCGACGGATCAAAAAGTTCAACGACCATTTTCCACGAATAATCCATTTCGTAATTCATCTGTTGATTCAATAAGTAATAATGGCAGCGCTATTCAAATCAATCAACAAAAGTTCCAAAACTGGGTCCAGATGAACCAAAGCCAACTGAGTTTCAGTGAAGATGATGATGAAGAATTCACTCACATGCCGCCCCCACTAGCCGCTGCGCGTTCTGATTCCAGACCTTCCAATCGCAGAACAAGTTCGTTAAGTTCCTCAGGATCACTCAATAGCGGCTCGTAAGTATCAATAATCTCAATATCTAAATTATGGACTTTGTTCAACATCCCCTCCTGTCTTTAAGAAGAACTCGAAAGGATATTCTTGCTCAGAAGTTATAGTTTTAAAGGTTTGAACTCACATAATATGGGGGTTGGAGAAAAAGAGATATGACTAAGAGGAGATATGACTAAGGCGATATTTCGTCATGTCAACTTTTGTTTCAAATTTGTCCAAGATTTGCATGAGAGAGAATGTGTACCTCCTCCATTATTGACATCAATGGAACTATTAATACTTCTGGGTTCGGTCCATCATTAAAATATGATACTAACTACATAATCATTAGAAGATCAATGCCTCCTCAGCATCGCCGTAGGTCAAACAATCCTTTCCAGCAAGGGCCTGGTGACAATAGCAAACCACCACTGTATCAGCCTGATGGCACAAATAGTACAAGGGAATATAGCGCAGCTACTGAGAAACAGCGCTTAGCAGAAAATGAGAGAGAAATCGATATACAGGCCAGACAAGAGCAGGAATTACCTCCCTCTTACGAAGAAGCTGCTGGTAGAACGTCTAAAGACCGTGATTATCCAAGAGAGAAAGAAAACAACTCTCACACTGGGGCGCGCCCAACAAGGTCTAATTCACATCCAGAACAGCATCGAACTAGGACTCAACGTGAATATAGGGGTGATGATTCAGGAGAACCCAGAAAGTCTGGGTCGCACCGTTCACGTGAACATCGTATCGAGCGTAGAAGTGAAAGACCGTCAGATCGAGAGCGCCGCCACAGAGAACAACACAAAGAACAAAGAGATAAAAACAAAGAACGGAGATCATCTCATTCGCGTCACCATAAATCGTCTCCAGATAAGGGAAAATCGTCCAAAAAAGTTGTTCCTTTGAAGAGTGTAGATACCATTGATAAATTGGACGTCACAGGCTTTTTTGGGGGAGCATTTCATCATGATGGACCGTTTGATGCATGTACTACACATCGTAACAAGGATAACAAGGCAGCACCTGTATTAGCCTTCCCTGCTGACGGACCAAATTCAAGTATCAGAGGTTCATCCAACACTAATTTTAAGAAGCAAACAATCAACTATATACACGGTCGTGATGAACATGAAGATGATGATGACTTATATACCTCTTCAGTTCCCAAGTTCAAGAACGAGTTGGCAAGAGGCTACGCCCAACACAATGCATCCCAAGACACCCTCGCTGCAATAAAAGCTAATCAAAACATAGTTCAGTTTGACACCAATGCTAAGTCTGACCCTGTTCATGGCAAGACTACACTTGGGCTTGGATCATCAACGTTTTTGGATGGAGCGCCTGCAACTAAAAGTGCTGCTGCTGAAGAGCTACAGAGAGGAGCAAGTCTCAGCAGAAAAAAGTCACTAAGGCAGAGGATAACGGGTGCACCTGATCCAGTCAAACAAACTCAAGTTATACAAAGTCAAAACCAAAATAAGACAAATTCAGAAGTGAATGAGGATAAGCCCATCAAATTCGTTGGAAATGAAAAGGAAGATGGTATTCCTGGTGGAAACTCCCTGTTGAGAAGAGTGAGAAGTTTGAAAGTAGGTAGGAAGTAAAGTTTGGGAGATCTGAAAACAATTTGCTGTATCAATAGACAATCAAGTGTGCTTTTCGTACATATATATGAGTTGTAGAGACGGCTTATTTCACACCGCTATCCATCAATCATATCGCGTTATATATATCTAAATTGTTATCAAAGTGCGAATCCTTCATTCGCAACTTGCTTGATTTTCTCATTGGCATCTTCAGGATCCAGATAGTATTCTGATATTGATTTAAAGTTATCATCAATTTCAAGAACTAGAGGAATAGAATTTGGAATGTTTAAATTCCTGATTTCTTCTTCATCTGAAATCCCTTTGAGCAGAATAATCATAGCTCTGACAGTTGAACCATGGGCAACTACAAGCACAGTTTTGTGGTTTTGGACGTTCTCTTTGATCTCTCCAAAAAGAAGGCTCCTTAATCGTTCAATAACCATGTACAGGCTTTCTCCTGTTGGAATACCTTCTCCTGTTGGAAATACGTCCCTGTATTTGTCCTTGACATCTATGCTAACTTCATCAAGCAAAGGTGGAATACCATTAATGTCACGTCTCCAGTACATGTATTGATCTTTGCCAACTTGCTCCAAAACATCTGATTTTGCTCTTCCTTGTAACTGACCATAATGTCTTTCATTCAATCGCCAATCTCTCACAATCAGTACATCCTTCAATTGCAGCTCACCCTCAATGATTTTTCCTGTCTGAATAGACCTTTTCAACCTGGAAGTGAATATAACTTCAGGGAAAGCACCAGCGTCTCTCAATAATGCGGACGCTTTCGCTGCCTGCTCTTTACCCTTTGGTGTGAGATCTACATCTATCCAACCACAGAAAATGTTCTGATTATTGAACTCTGACTGTCCATGCCGTATAAGTATTAACTTATGCGGCATTCTTGAATCCATTCAAGCTAGGATGATCTTGCTAGCATCGGTCACATCTTCCTTTATTGTCATCTTTGTTCAATGTCAACACGTGATCCCTCACAAACGATGATGAGTTCCAACCTCCAGCATGAACTTGCGAAAACACTACACAAGTGATGATTCAAGAAGGGAAAATATAATATTAAATGAACCTAATCTTTGATAATAAAGCTGATAGTAAACAGAGGTATGAACTGTTAACCTAGAGCCTCATACAAATGAATGTATGATCTTTTTTGTTTCTTAAATATAATACTATGATAAACCTTTCTTCGCATTTTAACCAATGTTATCAGATCACCCAATGAGAAAAAGAGCGAAGCTGCTTATTGGGAAGAAGCGATAGTAACTTCGACATCTACACCAGGCTCAATAGTGATTTGAGTGATCTTTCTGACGATGGTGGTTGGTGCTTGCAAGTCAATGAATCTCTTGTGGATTCTGAACTCGTATGTGTCCCAAGTCTTAGAACCCTCACCATTTGGAGTCTTTCTGGTAGCAATCTTCAAGACCTTAGTTGGGATTCTGACTGGACCCTTCTTGTACAACTTGAAGTCATTGGCCTTTTGGATAATGTTTGCAGAGATTCTTTCGATCTGCTTAACATTGGAAGAGGCCAAAGTAATTCTAATCTTGTGGATCTGCTCCTGTTGTTGCTCAACTTGTTTCTTTTCAACGTCAGCCATCTTTTTATACCTTTTGATTCTTGTTGTTTGGTTGAAGAGGACAGGAGTTTATGGGACAACAAGGTTGAAAAAAAATGCAAAAATTGATGAAAAACTTTCCATTGTGATTACCCGGCACATGGCACGAAGAGTCTATCGAGTCTATCTACCTTTGTGTCTGGGTTTTTCTTGTGTATATTCTCAATACCAATACGATCTGGTGTATGGGTGTTTATGAAGATGTGATGACTTGAATACATGTTATCACACGTGACTTCTCAGGTGCCATGTTCTCCGTAGGAGATAAGGGTTATGTCCGGGCAGTGAATCTCCTCACAGATAGATATATATATAACTACATCCCCCGCCCCATCTTCAATATTCAGCGTTTAAAGAGTAGAAAGAAACAAAGTTAGCGGTTTTTCGAAGAGAATTTCAAATAGAAGTATGACCAAAGATACGTCAATTGAGGAAGTTAAGCAATTGCTTAAAATTCAATCTGTTAGAGCTAGGATTGTTCCAATCTTTGAACTGGCATTGAAAAATGAATTGGAGCACTTTGATATTAATCTCAGCAACATTGAACCGCTCTTGTCATTTGTCATTGATGTAATTCACAGAGACTTTAAGAAGGATTACTGGAACATCCCACCCCACGGTCGATGGAATCATTTAAACGCCGGGGGGGTTCAAAGAATGGAATCCCTCATCTCTCAATGGTATGAAGATGGATTCGATGAGTTAGAGATTGGCCGAAAAGTGATTGATTTGTTAGTATTCAGTGTATTGATTGATGCAGGCGCAGGAAATGAATGGAAATACACGGAGGTAGGCACCCATAAGATATTTGAAAGATCAGAAGGGCTCGCCATTGCATCAATAGATATATTTCGAAGTGGACTTTTGAGCAATGATCCCAATGATCCACATAAGATTGTGGGAGACAAACTTTTGAGTTTTACGAAAAATGATCTCACTCACTGTTTTCAAATTACAGAGGAGAATCCTTTGGCAGGAATGGAAGGTAGGCTGGAATTAATTCAAAACTTGGGCTCTGCCTTAAATTCAAACACTGAGATGTTTGGCAAAGACTGCAGGCCAGGTGCTCTTATTGACTATCTGGCAAGCAAAATTGCAGAAGATGATGTGTTAGACTTGCCAGATCTCTGGGACGTTTTAATGGATGGTTTTATCTCAATTTGGCCTAAGGGTAGAACATCCCTTCAGGGAATTTCATTAGGTGATGCTTGGTATTTAGACTATACTGAAAGTAAGCTCAACCTGAAACGACCAGTTGATCGAGTTATTCCATTCCACAAACTTACCCAATGGCTGACATATTCATTAATTCAACCCCTTAGTCAATACGGTTATAAATTCAAGATCAAAAATGCTGATTACTTGACAGGTTTACCAGAATACAGAAATGGAGGTTTGTTCTACGATTTTGGTGTCATAACTTTGAAACATAAATACATGACTCAAGGATTAAGCTTGTCTAAAGAAATCGGTTCTTGCCAAGAGATTCCATCCTTCGAACCCCATGATGGTGTCATTGTTGAATGGAGAAGTTTGACTATCGGATTTCTAGACTACATTTTGCCGATCATTAATGAGAAGATTGGATATCACATGGAGCTGCCCCAACTCATTGAAGCAGGGACATGGAAATCTGGAAGAGAAATAGCTGCAAAATTAAGACCCCAGACCAAAGGCCCTCCTATTAACTTGTATAGCGATGGAACAGTTTTCTAAGAAACATATTTACGTGGAGAATCTTTCCAGTACGAAACAGTAGAATATTTGAGTAATTTTTTCGCGAAGAGTTGATAACACATCACATCACTATATTTTTTTACCAGAAACTGTCCAGTTCCGGTCGTAGTCACTAAACACTGTGAAACTTCCAAGTCACATACTGCTCTATCTTGAAAGTAATCTTAAACATACGTCGATTAAACATATCGACTGAAAATTGAATATCTCCCTCTTCTGTTCATTTTAGGCAGTCCAGGCTGTAAAAATATGCTCTTCTCAAGCCTGTTGCTCTGTCTACTGGTTGGTTATGCTAACTCAAGATCCACCTACGGTGGGGAGCGGCTCTACCGGAGTGATGATCCTCTTCCATTCTGGACGAGACCTTTGTCATTTGGCGGTAACTCTGCTGATGGTAAACTGTATCTTTACACGGTCGATTATTACAATGGAACACTTGATCATTGTCCACCTAAAACACAAAACATCACTTATGAGATGAACAAATTCTCTTTGTTCAATTTTGGGTTCGACGATGCGCCTTTCAAAATTGGATTCGGTGACAGTATGAAAGCTAGATGTGCTTCACTTTGTGATAGGAACTACAAAGAGGTCAATGTGACTTTAATACACGACCTTATCAGAAAGAATTACAAATTAAACTTCTACGTCGACGATATGCCACTAGGTCGTGAAGTGTATGATCCGCACACACAAAAATTCTATATAGACCTGGGTATTCCGTTGGGGTACCTTGATGTGAACAAAGTACCACATATGTTCAACCATTTCCAATTTATCGTGCATTATAGAGCGCTAGGGGATGGTAATCAAATTTTGTATGGGACAGTGGCAACACAGTCTTTGACTAGAGTTCCAGGGAAAATGACCTGCGATTTGTCTCCACCAATGCAACTTGAATACTCAGATTATGCCTGGAATGGGAATAGAATCACATATGATGTTATTTTCAAAGAGGTGGAAGGAAATTTTCATGAAGATAAGTGGTCTGTGTACCAACATGAAGTTATTCATCCATTCATTTCCAAAACCATGCTTTTAGTGTTTACATTCTTGTCCCTAGTGATTGGATTATACACCATTAATACCATCAGTCAAGCTATTGTAATTAAGGATACAAGTTCAAGAAAAGGTGATCAAAAAGACGATGAATTAGACTATCACGATGACTTCTCATGGCCTTCCCTGGCTCATGATGTCTATAGAATAGCAGTTTTCCCGCAATTGCTCTATACTCTAGTTTCCTTGGGATTAGAAACGTTTATTGTCTTGGCATTTGTTGTGGTTCTACTGGCTTCTGGCTTCAACGTTTATTCAGATGACCTGACAGGAATCATCCTATCTTATTTTCCTTTGGCCACCACTGCTCAGTCAGTTTTTAATGGTTATCTTACAGTACTATTTCAGAGCCTCAACAATTCATCCCAGACTAAGGGGAAGGTCATAGCATATTCGGGGTTATTGAATTCCTTTCTGTTGCCTGTTGTTCTCAAAATGATCATGAGTAGTGCCAATGCTGCATTCGCTGCTGTGAACTCACCTGCTCATATTTCTGTTGGTTTTTTCAACATGAACATGAGTGTGTACATTCTAGTATCTTCTGCCAGTTTTGTCTTAGCTGTGTTCTTTTTCAGCCCAAATATCCAAGCAACCCCAGAAGTGAGCTCTTCACCAAAACAAATTCACAGCTTGCCACTGACATTCAAATTGGTGCCAAACTCAATAGTGACAGCAATTTTTCCCTTTGGTGTTATTATTGTTCCACTATCCACTCTTTATCTGGCTCTTTGGTTCAATCACTTCTTCAACTATAATAATTGGCAGCTGCTTGCACATTTTTTCGTCTTTGTTTCTTTGATTATATCTGTCAATGCTTTGAACCTATTTTACTTGTTGGTTATAGGTAACTGGAACTGGCAATGGAGATCGTTCATTAACGGTGCTTCCTTGGGTGTTCTAACATTTCTTTACTCACTCTACCTTACAAAATTGAACTTTGGCGATCATTCTTCCCTGGTGATCAGTCTCCTTCAGAATCTAACTGTCTCTCTCATCTTTGGTTTGACGGGTGGATTCGTTTCATTTTGCACTTCTTTCTTGATGGTCAAAAGACTTTACAGTAATATAGCCTAACAAAACAATTCAACCGGATTTCGTAGTCGGAAAGTTATTATCTATATAGCATATAGCATGAAAATGCAACTTCGTGGATGCTACCCTTAGTTGCCATATCTTTACTCTTGATATCTCTGCAGGTCAAGAACAACGTGCAAAAAGTGAGAGATTACTTTAACGTTTTACAATGAGTATTCATATGTCTATATTATTCGGTATGCTGACCATGCAAATGGTTGCTCTGACATTTCTTGTGTTGCCACTTCATTATAAGATCAGAAAACCATTACTAGGACTCTACATTAAAATATCAGATTCTAAAGAGCTGAGAACGGTTTATTATATTACCAATGGTCTAGTGTTACTTCTATTTGCTGATTCGTTTAATAAAGTGATCAGATTGAAACAGAAAAATGGGTCGTTACAATCAACATACAACCTTGACTCTGACAAGATAGCAAGGATATTTTTCCATCAAAGAAATATTTATATCAGTGGAATCATTCTCTTTCTTGCAATAGCTATTCCTACAGTGTTCCATATCATTAGGAAGCTGGTAAAGTATCAAGAGTTGAAAATGGAGCAAGTTAAACCTCAAGATCCCTCAGAGTTCCGAAGAAAGTTAGATAAGATTACCAAGGATATTGAAGCATTTAAAAAGCAAAAGATGGGATTGGAGAAGAAGTTTGAAGAGTTGACATACAAATCCGAGAAAGATGCAACTGATAAGAAAGTGGATTAAACATTTACAAGCAATCAAAGCATACGAAACAGGAGGGTGTCACTGATCATGAGAAATACCAGATTGCCACACTTCGTTTAAGTGGCCACCAAAAAGTTCTTTAACCTTGCAGATTATCTCTGAGTCATCCACAGTTTCACCTACAACATTCCAATATTGCTGAATCGCAGCCTTCAACTCCTCCAGGTTACTGACACCTAATACAATTGGACCATGTGGTGCGAATTCACGAATTGCATACCTAGTTGCTAGATCGGCAAGATCTATTCCATATTGATCATGGGTAAACTTGGCAATGTCTTGACACTTATCTTTCAACCCTTGAGATGCTGGATGAAAATCATGCGTGGGTTGCGATCTCAGTAGAGACATACTTAATATTGAAGCGTTCAGTAATTTCTTGACCTTGGAGTCATTGTGGAACTTTTCTATATAGCCTTCAAGTATCTGGTTTTGTAAATTGTAGTTGGAATAAGAGAGTACAGCGTCCAAAGGACCTATATCAGGATGTTTGAATGCAACTTTCGACATTTTGTACAGGAAATCAACCGGGTACCCACTCAGGCCAAAGTTTTTGGTTAAACCTTCGTTTTTTAAACGTTTTAATTCAGCCAAAGCTTGCAAAATATGCTCTTCAGTTTCAAACTCAATGTCATGCAGGTACACCAAGTCTAGATATTCAGTATTGAGCCTTTCTATTGATCTTAACACTGACTTTCTGATCCACTCAGGAGAGTAGTCGAAATCATTCAATTGCAATCTCCCACATTTTGTCACCAAAAAATAGTCCCCTCTTGGAAAATTCAGTGACTTGAGGGCGTTTCCTATGATAATCTCTGACGGTCCATAGTATGGCGAAGTATCAATTCCGTTCAAACCATGCTCAAACCCATACTTTATAATGTCCTCAACTGGTAGTTGTTCGGGGTTGCTATTGAATTGTTGGTTAAAAACTGCGCCTCCAATCAACAATTTTGGCAGGTTATCCAAATCTGAGCCTGTTGGTTTGGAGCAAGGGATATGTCTTAGCTCAGCCATGTTCGCACCAAGCATCTACACTATAACATCCTATGGTTGATACTTGGCTGAGAAAAAAGTGCTGCTTTTTGAAAAAGTTCTGGAGGTAAGAGTATGTGCCCTGGGTTGACTCCATTGCTTGAAGAAAATACTTCCTGCCTAGCTTAGAAGGGAGGCTGGCGGCCCGCGTCCACCTGATCGCTTCACGGCCTGGGCCACACTCTCTCTCACTAAATAAAAAAACAATAAATAAGCAAACACGAAACGCCACTTCCCGTCAAAAAACGAAATAAAATAAACAGTGCAGTCCACTCTACAAACGATAACTACATCATATAGTCAGACAGGGCGCAAATCACAGAAGCGCATAATTTTGATCGCTTGGACTAATTTGCACAACGTATCAGTTTGGTTGCTGCTTCATTTGGTTCCCACTGATCGATAATCAGTTGGAGACTGCAAACAAGGAGAGGTTTGTTAGCCGCCGCTGAGCTAACTTATAACTTGGGATATTCAAGTACAGTTCGTCGGTTATCTCGAGCTTGCGGGCGCTAAACAAGGAGGAGAAGTTGTTGAAGAGTGTCTGTTAGCTGACATACTGAGATACTCAGTGAGAAAAGACAGTGGTGTATTATTGCGCTCACCGGGTCTATCTCTTTCTTCTCCTGGTCCCTCGGTGTCAGAAAAAGTGAACTTGGGTCTTCTTTTTCCATTCTCTTTTCTTTTTCATTTTCTTCCTTTTTATTTTTCTTTCCTTTCTTTTTTGTGTGATTTTTTCCCTCCATCTTTGTTTCTTGTTTCCATATTTCTTTTTCACCTTCGTGTTGATAAAGAAAAAGAAAACACAGGGATTATCATCTATAGAGTCGCCCTTCATCATTCACAACACATCGCAATTGTCACAGAATCCTGATAAAAGCTGGACTTTTGTCATTATACTCTTTTCCTTCAAGCACTTGCTGATTTAAAGGACATTATCTGTGACACCACTTGGAAATCATATAGAAGGCAGAGGAAGTAAGAGAGATTGAATCAAGCCACACGACAAGAATAGCATGAAATCAAGAAGATTCAAGGTTGGTGACCACAACAAGTTTCTGCCAAACAGGGTCAAAGTATACTTTTTGACCGACGTCTGGGTCGACAATGGAACTGGGTATTGTTTTTCTGAGATCATTGATAACGAACCCTATTTGATTGTAAAGAACGAAGTCAATGCAGATGTGATACTTCAAACAAAGATTGAAGGTTCAACGCAATTTCAACGACAGCAAGAAACTTTGATTGTGTGGTCTGATGTTTCTGGTCAAAACATTGCTCTATCATTTCAAGAGAAAGATGATTGTTCTTCTTTATGCGATTTTTTAATCAAAATGCATCGTGAAAACTTCGCTCCGGAAATATCCTTAGTCTATATAATACCTAGTGAACCAGACGGGACTGAAATTTCGGAGTTTATCACAGGACCCATCAATTATCCACCTCTAGAACCAACGGAGGATGACATTATGGACATTTTTTTCAGGCTCAACGAGAACCCCACATCTCCTTATCAAAGAGAATGTATCGTCAAATTCATTGAAAGCAATGACTATCTCTCTACTATAAGATCACTTTTCAACAAATCAGAAGCGAACAGACAAATTAAAAACCTTCACATTCTTTGCAACATAGTCAAGACCTTGATACTCTTCAATGAAGTAGCTATAATAGAGCAAATGTTAAATGATGAACATATCTTGGATGTTGTTGGCATTTTGGAATACGACCCAGACTTTCCTTTACACAAAGCTAACCATAGACAATATCTCAAAGATGAAACAAAATTCAAAGAAGTTCTCCCCATTGAGAATAATGAGATAAAAGCCCTTATCAAGAAAACTTTCAAATTGCAATTTTTGAAAGATGTTGTTTTGGCAAGGCTTTTAGATGATCCAACCTTCAACTTCATTTCGTCCTTGATAAACTTCAACTATGTTAGAATCATGGAATACCTAGAAAAATCAACTTTCATCGCAGATTTATTTGCAATCTATGACCTTGAAGGTAATCAGAATAGAAAAGAGGATGGTATAAGACTTATACACCAATTCATTCTCATATCTAAAAGTATTCAGCCGCATCAAAAGACCAGTCTTTATCAAAGTTTTGTGAAAAAAGGTCTGCTGCGAATCCTCAAATTTGTTCTAGACTCTTCATCTGTGGAGTTACGAGTTTTATGCACAGAGGTACTTGTGGCTATCATTGAACATGATGTCCTTCTAGTGAGTACTTGTCCTGAAGATACTAGATCTAGTGAAGGTGATAACAGTAACTCCAGCGACGGATCTGCTAGAGTCAGTTCAGACAACAGCAAAGAAAATGAACAGTTGGAAACAACATCAGCCGACTTCGATAGGCGGAAAATTAGAGATCACGAATTGAGTGATCAAGACTCTGATGAACTTAACGCTTCTGATAAAACCAGACCAGTGATTCTTTCGGAAGATATGACCCTTCTGTTGATGTTGAGCGGGTTTCTTTTATCAGAAAATGCCCCAGGTCTGAGGATTCAGGCGTTTGAAGCTTTGAAGTCTTTATTGGATCCAAGCAACAATTTAAACGCTCCAAGTCCTTCAAGTGAAGAGCTCTTCATAGAGAAGCTAGACACAGATTCTTATTTCAACGCCTTTTATTCTGAAGTCGCGCCAAAACTTTTTAAACCGCTGATGGATGAAAGTTCAAATGAAGGTTCGAACGGAGAAAAGCAAAATGAAAGCCTATTCATACACTTATGTGAGCTTATCAATTTTTGCTCTAAAGATAAGTCTGTATCGAGATCTTTTTTTTTAGAGAACCACATACTCATGGGAATATCGAAACTTATTGCACCAAAGTATAAACTACAACTTAGACTTGCGTCTGTGCGGTCATTAAAGTCTATCATTATGCTTAACGATGATTATTATACCAGGTACATCATTTCTAATAATTTATTGAAGCCAGTTTTTGAGCTGTTTGAGGATATCCAATTGACAGAAAGTCTGGTGTATTCCACCGTTCTTGATCTGTTAGAAATCATCTTGGTTGAATTAGATAATAGTGTGGAGCGTTATGATAAGATCAATTACAAGCTTCTTGCGAAATATGTTGTTCAAAATTTCAAACCAGTTCTTCAGACAATTACTATTGTCAACTCTGGCGAAGATCTAATCAAATGTGTTGAAGTTGGGACTTCGAGGAAGAGTACCAATGACACAGATCTGAGTATAGGTGATGCTAGTGTCAGTAGAGTAGATGATGAAGAATATGAACAAAACACTTCAGTTGAGTTTTATAAAAGGCATAAAGAGCCTGAAAAGACTTTAGTTCTAGCAGCGTATGAGGATGATGATGATGGAGACGATAGAGTTGATCGAAATGGAGAGGATCGAGTTGATGAAAACGATAATGTTGATGCAGAGGATAAAGCTGTTGTTGATGATTATGATGATTATTTTAATAACAGTATTAATAGGAATCACGAGGATAAGAATCTGCGGAGTAGCATGGTGGATGATGTGCTTGGAAAAGAGTCAAAAGTTCTTGATAAAGAGAACATTTCCAACGAGAAAAGATCAAGAGAGGACGATTCGATAAGTGTCACAGTGACATTAGAAAAAAATTCCAAGAAGATTACATTGAAGCACAAGATATCCAATGCTGGCAAGAAGATTGCGTCAAAATTCTCCTCCCCAGCAAAGTGATTCTTGACTCCTTTTTTTTTAGTTTTCAATTAAAGTACAATGTGTATATGAATATACATTTACAACTTTGAAGGACCTAGCAGTCTTTTCGTAATCGTTTCTGGGTAACCTTGTATGAAGTTTCCACCGCTGGTGTGCCAAGCTGCACCATCAACAACAATTATTTCACCTGAAATATACTCACCTGCGTTACTGAACAAAAATGCAGTCGCATTTGCGATATCCTCAGTAGAACCTGCTCTCTGTAGAGGAATCTTTTTAGCAAGATCATTCTCAGTCTGACCATTGTTCAATCTTTCAAAACCCTCAGTGCCAGCAATCATACCTGGTGCGATACAGTTAACTCTGACACCCAATGGACCAAGTTCAACTGCCAATGACTGGGATAAGGCATCGATACCCGCTTTTGCAGCACTCACATGAGTTTGGAAAGGTAAACCAAAATAGTGTAAGGTGGCACTGATAAACAATATTGCTCCCTTATTCTTCAACAATTGATCATATGTAGCTTTGACAGTGTTAAAACTTCCCAACAAGTCGATGGACACCACAGACTTGAAGGCGTTAGCACTCAAGTTGTTGAAGTCTGAGATGAAGTTACCAGCCGCACCTGCAATAACAAAATCAATTCTCCCCAACTCATCAACTGTTCTTTGTGCAGCCTTGCTAATGCTATTAACATCACGAACATCTGTACCCCCGATACCCAACACTTTGGCACCTGGTCTCAACGCTGCTATCTCTCTCGCAGCGCTCTCTGTCTTCTCTTTGTTTCTGCCAATAATCGCAGCATCTGCTCCAAGCAGCACCAATGCTTCTGTCTGCACACGGCAGATGGTGCCTGCACCACCTGTTACAAAAACAACTTTGCCTTTGTAGATATCAGGTTTGAAAGAACATCTTTCCAGGTAGCTTCTGTCAAGGACCATTGTGGTATAGTAAGTGTTGTCTCGCCGCTATGTGTCTATGCTTCCTTTCACTTCAAGGCGATTTCTCGGTGCAGAGATGGTTTTCTGGAATCAATCTCCCTTTTATCCTTTTCCTGGTATTTCTTATTAATCTTTGTCGCTGTTTGCTTCTCCTCCCTCACTCTCACTAGCCTCGTCTTTTTTGTTTGTGGAGGTGGAGAAATCCACACATACAAAACGCACACTGGTTCTGTCACAGAAAATCTCCGCAGTAAAGCATTGAAGCCGAGGAGTTATATCTGCTCGTTTTAGCCTCGGTGTCTCTCTGAGATTTGTTTCGTAGTCACGTGATGGTTACACATACAAGAAGCACTTGGCGCGATCTATCTCTGTTCAATACACATATAATATACATCGATCCGATCTATATGCACAGTGGATTAGTTATTCTTTTTATCTATGGCTGCTGTAGTCGTCACAGTGGCTGATCTGAACCGAAGTAGTATCATCGCACCCTTGAAGACTGTTTTCACAACACTCATGAAAAAAAGTGAAGCAATCACCACAGCCACAACAAGCACTAAAATGTCATTCTTCAGAAGCAAGTCTTTATCCAGCAAAGATGAGGCAGAGGTATCCTCCTTTTTGAGAAAGTTTGCTCTCTTCTCTGGAAAAGGTCTCTTTACTTGCATTTCTCTATCATTCCGTTCGTATTCATACTTTCTTGTCTCGTCTTCCTTCATTATATCTTTGAATATCTCCATATCAGCCCATCTTCTTTCTTCGTACTTGTCAAACAGTCTTCTGTCCAAGGTTGTGTATATTAGCGAGTGTGAAGGCGAGGGTAGCTTTCTGATAATCTTTTTCAACGTCTTGTCAGCCATGTACAAAGCCTTCATTCTTTCCTCCGGATCCTCAGGCAGTTCTGGAAAGTTCACCACAATCACTCGTGTCTTGGTATCTATGTATGCTTCCCCCTCATCAAATCCCTCTAAACGTATCACATCAGCATTACATGATCTAACGATACTCTTCTCTAACTCTTCAAAATCAACCGGCTGTTTGATTCTTGGCATTACTCCTAGCGTCGAGCTCATGAATGAGTAGGTTCTCAATTGAGTGAACCCGCTATACTCCTGCAAATCATTCAGTGTCAATCCCGGCTGGTTCACCAGTAAGTATGCGTCTGAAGAACAAGGTTTTATCAGATTCCTGAGAACTTCCGACACCCTTTCTCGGGGAAACACAAGTTTGTTGTGATGTGAAACATACGTTTGAACTTTGGGGACGCTGTGTTGGGTTCATGATGTTAGTGTGATTCTCCTTTCAAATTATACATGACTGTGTAAGCCCACACTTACAGTTTCTGTGAGTAGACAATCAAGGGTACAGTTCCAATCACTGTGTGCGCAAAGATCTGTAAAGAAATCAATAATTGAAGCAGAATCATTAGAATAGGATTTGCACTGATTCCTATGCTTTCTTTGCACTCGTTTCTTTACAATCTATTCTAATACTGATCTGAATTTTTTATCATTGTTAAAAATGAGCGAGTGGCAAAAAAAGATACGGAAATTTCAATGTTACTCTTAAATAAAGTAAATAGATATGACAATTCTTCTATTTGAGATGCATTTCCAGCTCGAACCCTTCTTCTAGTTCAGTATCACCGACTCTGGAGTGAAGACTTATATGTTCATCATCAAATACTACAGTCACTCTGGAATCCAATCTCAGCTTCTTGACTGTCAAATAATGCTTGACCAGGTCACTGATACTTGATTCTGAGTTGACCTCAACAATGATCTTTTGATTATCTTCGCCCTTTAAGCCTATTTTGAAGTATTCCCCACGGTCTATTATTTCAGTCTCTTTTGTGTTTATAGGATTTTGCGTTATTGGAAGGGAATCAATATCCCTGAAAGTATGGGCGTCAGGATCTTCCTCCACATTATCATAGTTACTATTGCTTCTATCATTTTCATTTTCACTGGATATGTTTTCTTCTTGCAGTAACATCTCAAGTTCCACCTCATTTCTGCGTTTTTTGGCCCTCTTTGACTCTTTAACGCGCTCCAATTCTTCCCATTGTTGAACCTGCTCTTTAGTATATAATGACAGCATCACTTCTTGTCTTTTATGATCTTTACCACTGGTCTGCAATGCATTGAGTCTCATATACGGTTTCAATGGAACTTTGTTCCAAAGAAGACATGCATTTGACTCATGATATAAGTGTCTGTGCCGTGATGGAATATTCTTGAACTTCTTGAAGTGAGAAATAACCATTGGAAGCACTTCACTTGTTTTCTTATTATTTTCGATTTTTATAGAAAAAGGTGGCTTTTTGTCTGTTCCTGGTAGAAATGAGGATACTGTGACGTGTAAATCATCACAGATAGATCCATTGTGATTATCAAGATCATTCATATCTGTCTCTCCATCAGAGTCAGTAATTTCCACTACAGGGATTTTCCCTGGTGAAGAGTGGATGGAACCAGAGGTAAAAAATGCAGCTTTTCCTTCAAGGAGAGCTAGTCTTCTTTTGAAATCATCGCTCTCATTTTGTGTAATCACCGCCTCTACAGGAATTTCTTTGGGTATGATATCATTATCAATCTTTTCTCTGTAGATTGCTTTGAAAGTTTCTTCATCCATTGGTGGAGGTGTGATAGATCTTTTCAACGAAGGTTTTAGGGACGCCAATGCAGACTGTGATTTGTGCTCTTTCAAACTGTGCGCCTCCACCTCAACAACATCCTCATCCTCATTTTCTATATTAAGTATCTCCTTTTGGGAATTGTCTTCTTCTGTAGGGCCAGCTTTATGTGATATATCTGCCGTTATGTCAGCTATCTTGGGTTCCAATTGGAGCTGGCCAGGTGCTCCAGATGCGAGAGTCAAAGGTCGCAGCTTCTTTTTCTTCCTTTTCTTCTTCTTAGGTTCCAGCAGAATTGGTTGCTGATTCATAGCAAAGAAGTCATCTTCTAAATCAACCACTTCAGTCTTTGTTTCTTCATGTACTATTGATTCATCCACTGGAGTGGTGACGTTACTAGATCTTGCAAGAGCATGATCCAATATAATCTCGTCCTGTCGTATATCTCCTAAATCACTGTCATGATCTGCTTCAGGCACTTGATATGCACCTACATGCTCAAGCAAATCCCGCTCAGCCTTTGGGTCTGTTCCACCTCTGTGATTGTGGTAATTATCGATTCCATTACTCTCCTGTGACATATGTATGCACAAAGTAACAGTTATCTTCCTCAATCTGTTCTCTTCCTCTCTTTGCTCACAAATCCAGCAGTATCGGAGTAATTCCCCTTTTAGAAAATACGACTGATTGAAGCAATCACTGAGCAAATACTTATTGATGCTTCAGCCACTCTTTTGATTATTTTGTTATTAATGTAAATACTCAAAAGAATTTGAAAGATAAACTCGGAGAGTTTAATTTTTTGAGAGTTTTCCTTAGGACCATATCGAAAGAACTACCAATTAAAAGAAGAGAAAATGCCACATCTATCTACTAATCTTGTCCATGGAGATGACTATCGCAATAGAGTCAGTGATATTGTCTCGCCAATTAACGTTACCACTACGTTCAGGTACCCTGAAGATCCAGAAGAATTAGTTCCTGTGGCAGAGCTGAAGGATGGATACCCTGATGATGTCTTGTTGTACGCTCGATTCCACCATCCCAACTCATTGAAAGTGGAGGCAGTCTTTGACAAAGTCTTTGATCCATATTACTCTGTTGTTTATAACTCAGGTCTGTCTGCTTTTTATGGTCTAATGACTCATTTCAATCCAAAGAAAGTGTCAATAGGTCCATGTTACCATGGAGTGTTAAAGATTGTTGACATCCATTCTCGTAACTTTGGAACTGAAATTCTGTCTTACTCTGAAGAGGATTTAGATAAATTGGGACCTGGTGACTTGCTTCACATTGAAACTCCTGTCAATCCTCATGGTTTGTCAAAAAATATACAATACTATGCGGATAAGGCGCACTCCAAAGGTGCTCTTCTTTCAGTTGATTCTACCTTCGCTCCACCACCGTTACAGGATCCTTTCAAATTTGGTGCAGATATAGTTATGCACTCTGCCACAAAGTATTTCGGTGGTCATTCAGATCTGTTGGCTGGTGTTTTGGTAGTCAAAACCAAAAAGGATAGACTAGGACTTGTCGATGACAGGGTCTATTTGGGAACCAACATTGCGAACCTCGAAAGTTACCTACTATTGAGATCGTTGAGATCTTACGACCTTAGAATCTTGAAGCAGTCTGCAAGTGCTACCAAAATCGTTAAGTACCTGAATGAAAACAGAGGGACATATCCAGCGCTCAAAGAGATTTACCACTCATCCCTACAAACAGAGGAGTTTGTGAAGGAGCAGCTCTCTGGTGGATATGGTCCTGTCTTCTCCATTGTGCTGGATAGCCGTGAAAATGCAAAGAAACTGCCTTCTAAACTTAAGTACTTCCATCATGCCACATCCCTAGGTGGTGTGGAGTCACTAATTGAATGGAGAGCTTTGACTGACCCTCATGTTGAAGACACCCTGCTTAGAATCAGTATTGGTACAGAAGATGCTGATGATTTGATTGAAGACCTCCACCAGGGTCTATCATCTTATTGCTAGCTTCACCTTCTTACCATGTAAAATCTCTATATCTTACATATTATAAACATACATAATTTGATTTACCCGGATGTCACATATGACTTTTTTGGAGAATGAATATAGTACCTAGTAACATAAACTGAAACTTATGCTGCCTACAGCGATGACATCTAATACAGAGTTGCTCAAAGAACTAAAAGCTTTGAGACTGGAAAATGCGAAATTAAAGTCTCATGCAATCTCTGAAAAAGGGTTCAACGGTAACTGTTATGGTGAAGCAGGAGATAAAGAAGTTGATGGTTTAACCTATGATGAGTATAGAAGATATGGCCGCCAAATGATAGTACCAGAGGTACGATTTGATGGTCAGAAGAAACTCAAGAATTGCAGAATTCTGGTAGTAGGAGCAGGGGGTCTTGGGTGTCCTGCTCTTCTTTATCTGGTTGGTGCTGGTGTTGGTAAAATTGGTATCGTCGATAACGACACTGTGGATATCTCAAATTTACACCGTCAAGTACTTCACACCACTGATAAAGTGGGTCAGTATAAATGTGAGAGTGCTAAGACGTACCTCAATCTATTAAACCCTAATGTTGAGATTGTTACTTATCCTTTCAGGCTCAGTATTACTAACGGATTTGAGATATTCCAGAATTATGATCTGGTGCTGGATTGTACAGATTCACCTTTTTCAAGATACTTGATTTCTGATTTAGCTGTGATATCAAGGCTGACGGTAATATCTGGGTCAGGGTTGAAAACAGAAGGCCAGCTATCTATCTTAAATTTTGAAAATATCGGTCCATGCTACAGATGCTTCTATCCTAAACCTCCTCCTCCAAATTCAGTCACCAGTTGTAAGGATGGTGGTGTTGTAGGTCCTGTAATAGGTCTAATGGGCACCATGATGGCCCTAGAGGCTATCAAAGTCATATGTGGTACTTATACAAAGGAGAGCTTCAAGCCATTCTTGACAATCTATTCTGGGTATGAGCAACAAACATTAAAGACATTCAAGATGAGAGGTCGGAAGGAAAACTGTGCTTCATGCTCTGGGAAAATAACCAAAGATGCTATCCTTAATGGTGAAATCAACTATGCAGAGTTTTGCGGTGTCATTAACTACGATGTTTTGAAACCACACGAACGTGTAACTCCTGATGAATACAAAGAGCTTTCGAACAATGATCATATACTACTTGATGTGAGACCCGTTGAACAATTTGAAATAGCTCATCTGCCGAACGCTATCAATTTTTCTCTGGAAAAGTTAAAAAGAATTGAAGATGTATTAGAGTTGAATATCAATCTTGAAAAACCCATCTTCACCATATGTCGTTATGGGAACGATTCTCAATATGCTTCTAGACTTTTGAATGATAGATTTGGATTAGAAACTAGAGACATAACCGGAGGCTTGTTCGGTTGGAGTGAAATCATTGATGAAGACTTCCCAATATATTAATTGAAATAACGAGGAACGAAGTGAATCAAAATTTTAACGCTATGTATTGAGAATTATGATTTTTTCTAGGACTCATGAAGAATTAAAAGACCACCGGTTGCACCTGCTGCGAGCCAAGTACCAGACGCTTTCAGTGGACTCCAGGATATTGATGCTATGCTCACATTGCTGGGATAAATGTTTACCGCACTGACGTTGTCAGTCGTTGACAATTTTTCAACTTCCCCTTTTTTAAGAATCCTATATCTTCCATCTACTTCCCCAAATTGAAGTTCAAGCAATGTTATTACTTTATGAGATGGAGTGCCTTGTTTGGGAGCTGATAGTATTCTTCTGACCATATTGCACATTTTCAATTTACCATCAGAACCTCCTGTTACAGCAAAAGGGTGTAACACAGAGGCTGCTAAAGATTCAGCCGAGCCATCGTGTTTAGTTACTGGAGTGCTACTGAAAGCAGCTCTAATTGGAACAGATTTGGTTGTACATGGTCCCTCCAACTGTAGAAAAGAGTAAAGGTGTGGTATGTAGGTAGAGGTTTTTGAAATCAACTTCGAACGAGTAACTCGTTTAGAAGTAGACATGATATCACTTGTTGAAAAGAATGTTGTGACACCATCCGCACAGATAGCTAAGACGACTGTTTCGTCATAGCTCGTCACTGCTGCTGATAAAGAGTATATTAATGATGATTGTAAAGGGTAAAGGTATGATGGTGATACTAAGTTGCCCTCTGAAGTGGAGAACTCAGCAATGTGCCCTGTGTCAGTTCCACATATTATTCTCCCATTTTTGATCCAGTCGTAAGAGGTTATTATGTGATCAGAGAGAGTGAACTCAAAGGAAGGTTGAACCATTTCTGCATATTCCGGTAAATCAGACTCTAATTTGATAAGTCGGAGATTTCCATCGTTAAACACAGCTGAGATAATACCAGAGTCAGATAGCAGTGGTGCAAATTTCAGATCAAATGCATTCCCCCAATTATGTATAATTGAATTCGATAGTTTGAGCTCTTTTGTTTCTGGGTTGAAAGAGTACAGTTGGATGACTGATTGAAAAGCATTTCGCTCTAAGAGTTTGAGTCTTGATGATGATGGATCAGTTATATTGGAAATTGCTACTGCGAGTAATTGTGAACAGGGAACGTTTGACCATGCAATGGCCGTTATTAGGCAACTTGTGTTGAGAACAATGGTTTTATCATGTGTTGCGGTTGATTGGTGATTCAAGTTGTGAGGATTCTCAGCATTGAATTGCAGCTGAATTGGCTCTGTACTGGGTAAAGGGAAAGAATTGTTAAATTGAGTTTGGGAAAGATTTCTAGTAATCGTGCGGGGAAAGTTATCAACTGGTAGCAGCTTTGGTTGATCGTTCTCTTCGAGTTGATCCTTATTGATATAAACAACATTTTGCTCCCATCTGTCTTTGTAGTTGATAAGCCCTAGCAGCTTATCATTGTTGAATCCAAAGTAGCGTTGGTATTTATCATTGGCGCTGGTGATGTCCTTGGCTTTCATTATTTCCTTCTTACGGGCTGTTGCTACTGGTTGTTGGATATCTCCGTTCCGCATGTTCACTGAACTATTATTTCTGGGCTTCACCTTTTTGTACCCTTGGTATTCTTCCATATCCACTTTAACACCATCATCTTCTTGCTTCAGATCTACATCCATCACAACATCCCCGTCGACGTCCCCGTCGACGTCCACGAATACTTCATCATCTCCAGAATTATTTTCTATGTCCAGTTGGGAATAGTCGACTTTCTTAGTAGTTCTTCTAACACGTGGCGGCATCGTCCTCAATTTCCGAGCGCGTAGTTTACACTCTTTGAATAAGTCTTGCTTGTTGTTGTTTTGACTATTCTGCTATTCTATTTAATCTGACGAAAGATAGGGTGATTACTAAGCAAAGTATTAGGATATGACTGTAGTTAGTCATTGATATCACCATATAGTGCTTAGGTAATGAGTGATAATGTTTAATGTTTATGTCATCTCCTTCTTCAGAGACTCTTCAGCTTTCTTTTCTTTCTTTTTTGGGTTTTTGCTGGTTGGGACTATTTTTTCCTCTGCTTTTTAACAACAACAATCACATCAACATCACGCAAGAGGGATACATCAACACAAAGATAAAAGAAAGAAGCTTTACTATTTAAAGACCGAATCTCTTATACTACTTCCTTTTTGTTTTGTTAATTTTCCAGGTTTCCAAACATCACCTTTTTGTTATTGTTGGCTGTTTAGCTGGTGTACGATACAAACACAAGCGCAATGTTAAAGTGGGTTCAAGGAGGTATATCGTCAGTAACTGGTATGGCAGAGCCAGAATACGGTCCAGACTATATTCACTCGGTCACTGACTCGGTCAAAGGAAAGAAGCAACCCTTCACAGAAGCCTCAGTGAAAGACTTTGAATGGTTGGATCAAGGATCTACTAACGTCGAAACTCAAACATTCTATTTCACAGATGTGGAGAACAGCTGTACTGGGTTCGCACAAGTAATTCACTCTACTATTGTGGGGATGGTCACCACTGCGCAATTTACCTTCAAAGTGTACAACAATAAGACTAAGGAACAGATCTGGACATCTACTAAACTTGAAGACTTTATTATCAAAGGCGCTAATTTCTACGCTAAGGATTTGCAAATTGAGCTAAACGAGGATGGCTCACAGTATCATATTATTTCTAAGGTCAATCCAGAGTCAATAGTGGACCTTACTTTTACCAAGTTGGCACCAGCTGCCAAGATTGGAGCCAATGGGACCACTGTGTATGGTGATAATCCAGAAGAACCATGGGGTGAAATGAGACATGTCTTCTGGCCAAGAAATAAATGTTTAGGTGAAGTCATATCTAATGGCAATGTCATGCCTATAAACGGATACTCCATGTTTGTCATGGCTATGCAAGGAATGAAACCTCACCATGCTGCAGCTGCTTGGAACTTTCTAAACTTCCACTCACCATCTGCAAGTGCAGTTGTAATGGAGTTTACTACACCAAAATCCTATGCATCTACTAAGGTTTCAATAGCGTTTGTGTCCAATGACGATGGCATTATTGCTGTTTCCATTGAGAATGACGTTGAGCACCAAAACACTGAGATTGACGAGGTAGGCTGGCCAAAGCCTAACGCTATTGAATTTAAAATCAATGGAATCGATCCTAAAGCTACGGATGAACAAGTTGTTTCTAATACTGCTACAAAGATTAATGCTAAAGTGTACGGTGATCTGCACCTTCTAGAAAGAGTAGATGTCATGCACGAAATCCCTGCCTTTGTCAAAAATATTGTTAGTAATGTTGCTGGTGCCAAACCATACATATACCAGTACTGTGATGAATTAACCATCGAGGTTGGAGATATTAAGGAAACTTCTTTAGCTTGGGTTGAAACCACATTTATTACAGAACTATAACCGGTTGTTGCATATTCACTCTTTCTATCCCTACACTTTAATGACGCTGTTGTTTTCTTTTCTTTTCTTTTTTGATTCTTGAAGATTCAATGGTTGATTTCTCTCTCTTCTGGTTTTGTCTTTACTGGTCTTAACCTGCTCAGTATGTTTATTTACATGCTTTCTGTGTCACTATCAATAATTCTTCTAGCACTATGTAATGATCCGAAAAGATTTTTTGGGAATTCAATAATAAATAGCATTAGTAAAGATATCAAGTGAACTCCTATAGATACTATCTTCTTGAACAAATATCATACATTATTGCAGTTTAATGTAACATGTATGTTCTGCCTATGTTCTCTCTGTTTTGAGGTTATTTTCTTATTCAACTATAGTTCGTGAACGCATTTTACAGCTTACCATGTAGGTATTTATAACTCCAGTATTCAAATCTAAAAAGCCATTGCCTCCATTTCGCCTGGTTCTTCAAGTCTAGCTCTGCTTCATCATCAATAATCGGAATACCTTGGTTTATGTTGAACTTAACCAATTTTTTGTAGAAACTAAGAATCACTAGATTGAAATAAACTTTGCACAGGTTGACAACAATTGAACTGAGCAAAATCCAGCCATACTCATAATTTTGGGAGGCACTCTGAGAATAGTCTTGGCCTTCAACTTTCTCGATAAGAACATCTTCAGTTGTAAACCATTGCAATGCAAACCACATGGTATAAAACGCACTTATAACTGTGTCGAAGCTAAATAACACTGAAATACCAGCAAATTCAAGAACCTGAGGTTTCAAAATATGCGTGAGTGCCATACTATAGAAAGGCACCATCAGTATAGAGTAAATATAAAAGATCCACTGCATGAGCTCCAGTGGATGTCCTGTAAACAGTGATAAAATTCCATATAGTCCAGCCATTTTATTGATGATAGTGATTCCCAGAGCTGATTCCACGCCTATATAGAGAGGGAGTATACCGAAAAACTTCTCAGGAAGTGGTAACTGGTGTAAAAACGACATATTGATGGATATTACCTTCTTTTGTTGCTGGTGATTAGTTTCGCTACAATTCACTCATTTTGACTCTTTGACTGGAAAAGAAAATCGAACCAAAAGTAAGGAGAAAATTTTGCGATGAGATGAGTGGCGGTAAAAGGAGAAGGAGGATCAGTTTACGATGGTAACTAGAAGTGAAGAGGAAACAGAAGATAATATCAGGAATCTATCTCTTGGTGATGAGGAAGATCTGGACTCTGGACTATCAGACTCTTCTCAGTATGATTCTGACCTAGATTCTGAATCCGAATCAGATGAAGACACAGAAAGAGGTAATGGAGGAGGGGCAATGCCACTCTCAACCACTGCTCAAAAGACCTCCTCTACTACAAATAAGGCAAAGATCCTCAACAAATATTCAGACAGGATTAAGACAGATGAGTACCTTTTTAAGCAGAAGCGGATAAACAAAGATAAATCAGACCGTGCGACAGTGGAAAACGTCTTGGATCCGAGAACAGTAGGCTTCATAGTCAAACTTATAAAGAAAGGAACAATAACTAGAATCAATGGGTGTTTGAGTACGGGTAAAGAAGCGAATGTTTATCATGCTGAGAATGAGATGACAGGAAAAGAATATGCTTTGAAAGTCTATAAGACATCTATTTTGGTGTTCAGGGATAGAGAACGATATGTGGATGGTGAATATAGGTTTAGAAACTCTAGATCACAGCATAATCCACGAAAGATGATCAAAGTTTGGGCAGAAAAGGAATTCAGAAACTTGAAACGACTTCATTCAATGGGTATGTACTCGCCTGAACCTATAGATCTGAAATCACACGTTCTTTTGATGGAATTTCTATCAAAAGGTGATGGCTTCCCCTCTCCCAAGCTTCGAGACTATCCATACGAAGACTTTGAAGAGATCCTACACTTTTATCATGAGATGGTCTACAGCATTAGATTCATGTATCAAAAGTGCAGGCTTGTTCACGCAGATTTATCGGAATACAACTCTATTGTTCATGATGGTAAATTGTTCATCTTTGACGTATCGCAATCTGTGGAACCTGAGCACCCAATGAGTTTAGATTTCTTAAGAATGGATATTAAGAATATAAATGACTTCTTCATGAAAAAAGGCGTCGATGTCATCTCTGAGAGATTGATTTTTAAATTCGTGATTGAAGATTTGAGCACCTTGAAGATTGAAAGTGATCATAAAGACGACCTTCTGAATTACATTAAGAACATACCACTTAAATCTGAAGCTAATCAAGATGAAGCTAACAACGATGAGGTTTTCAGAAACATTCATCTAGTGAGATCATTAAACAACCTTGAAGAGCGTGACTTCCAGAAGTTCTCTGATGGTAACATCGATACATTGAAGAGTCTTGTTGGTGATAGTTCAGATCAAGACACTAATCAAAAGCAAAGCAGAAATAGCGATCTAGTATCCGATAACACAGATGATGGTGATAGCGATAACGAAGATAACAATAGTAATAACGATGGTGAAAGCACAGATGATAATGGTGAATGGAGGGAAATATTACCTGAGCTGAAAGGTAAGAAGTACGAAGACAAAGATGCGAAAAAGGAAAGAAAACAAAAAGCGAAAGAAGAAGCTAAAGAAAAGAGGAAGACGAAGATGAAGAAACACATTAAGAAGAAAATGATGAATAAAGGTAAAAAATAAGATATTCAAAGGCATATAGGTGTATATTATACTGACCCTCCACTTTGGTTTTGTCCTATTAGTCCAGCCATTTCAAGTAGAGCACGGTCTTCACCCATACTCTTTAAGTTAACTTGTTGTCTCCGTTTAGCCTCCTTCTGTTCCCACTCCCATTTTTGGTTCTGCTCTTCAAGTTCCTTTTCACCGCCACAGCCCCAAACTTCTATATCGCTGATCAAAAACCTATCTTCATACTCTTGAGTCCAGTCATTCATGTCAATAGACTTGAACTCACCACCAATACCAAGATGTCTAAAAACTGCAAACTCAAGGTTATGGTCCAAAGTCATGGACACATTTCCAGGCTGATACCGTTTGAAAAGATTCTTCACTATTGGTTGCTGAGATCCAAGTCCAATACCGCCACCTAAAGTGTTGAAATATATAAAGTTTTTAGTTGCTGGTGTAGCCTTGAATATCTTCTGGATCGGGGAAAGCTGAAATATCTCAGTGTTTTCATCACCAAAAGACTCCTTGTTGGTGATTCTCCAAGGTTGGTTTACGTAGATTCCATACATAATCTCATCATTTTCATGTTGAAAAGGCAATAAATTGAAAGAAAACTTGGGGAAGTCTTCACTAAAATGAGCATAGCGAGGATTCGATTCTGTTGTAATTCTTCGACCCTTAATCAGTAATATAGAGGGTGCATTCCATTTAAACGCTTTGGACTCAAACGAGCGCATTGAGAATCCAGACTCGCTCCCAACATACAGCTTGCGAATGTTCGAGAATACTAGCTCTCTCTTGAGGAAAGTAGATAATTGTGCCAACGAATACTCGTTGATCAGTCTTGTTGTAGTATGAATCTCCTTTCCGGTTAGCTGATCACTTTCAGGACTCACATCATACAGTAGTATCTCAAGGAAAGCATTCAATGGATTCAGAAGGTGTTTAGCCACTGTCCGCACCACGTTTTCAAACTGTTTGAAGTTGATGGTATGCTCGTTGATGTTAGTATCCCTGATACTGTTATTCATAGACCTTATTATGGGTAATGCTCGATATCTGTATCTATTGAATTCAACAAAATTCTTAGAGTAGATGCTCAATGGTTCATGAGGTTCTTGTCTCGAAGTTAACAGCAGAAATGATACTATCTCAAGGAGATCTTGTGCGGGTATTTCTAAGAGACTTTCATCAAAATCAGAAAGACTTTCAATTATAGGTACTGTGCTCCAAGCAACTTGACCATCTGGTTTAAAGTGAACCTCGCAATCACCACCTGTTGTTGAAACGTTGTTTGTGTTGGAGTGACAACCAAAGGCAATGAACAATAATTTCAAATGATTAAAATTCTTCGTTAAAACTTTTGAAGCTCTCTCTGTGTTGATTAGGGTGATCGCCTTGATTAATCCGTGGAATGTTAGGGCTGTAGATGATTCATCATCGTCATTTGTTGAAGAGAATCTGGGGAACAGTGCTAGAGTCTTTACAAACCTGTATAAGAGGATATTCAATGTCTCAGTGTATTGTCCAGAAGGCAGGTTCAGCATACATCTGAACTCTTTCTCGTTGATCACCTGGTTCTTGTCTTTATCATGAAGCTTCATATTTTTACGAATTGTCATCAATTCAATGGGGGCAAAATGTTTAGAGCAAGTTTCAACAAAGAGATTTGACAATTCCTCAATTGGGATTGTTTTTGTACTCTGTTGAAGCTCATTACTTGCGAATTGTCCCATGTCTATCTCTTATCCACCGCTCTTTCAAATTCCAACTGTTTTGTAAATTGGAAAAACGCTGCCGCCAGTTTCTTGGGGTAATAATTCTAATAGTCAATATGTCGATTGTTTAATTTGATTCCGTTTTTTTTTTAACTTTAACATGACAGTTACAAGAAGCAGGCAGGATACATGTTTATTTTATCTCAAAATTATAAAAGAGTCACTGCAATGAGCGATAATGCTGGTAAAGATTCAATTCTAGGAGAAGTACTCAGTTGCAAGGTATGGAGTAAATACACGAGCAGCTGTGAAGAGTACAGTGAAAATCTGAAGAATTGACAACGGAGCAAGGGCCCATCCATTCTCGTAAAAGTTCACGTAAATAGAGTAGAAGGCGACTTTAAAGAAGACATGGGTCAATAGTAAAGGTTTTGGAATTAAGCCACTGAGAAATCCAACAGGAATCCTAACACAGTCACCCCCTTTTTGAAAATATTTAAAGCAGCCTTTTTGCAAGATCCGTAGATCAGAGCTATCAGCTGCGAATAGAGCAAACAGTGCCACTGACAGGATATTAATGACTGAACTTAGACTTTTTCTCTCATAGTGGAAGTCTAAGAGTGCTTCAAGAACAGTGGGTCTGTCCGATAGACTTGGAATATTTTCAAAAAGCTTGATAATCTGTACAGCATCATTTAACCCCACAGTCATACCACCTCCGGTCAATGGATGTCTCATATTTAAGGCATCACCAATCACTAATAGACCTTCGACTTCATTTGGCTTAGCAGGAAGGTAAGAATTTGGATGGGTTTTGATAGGCTCCTCCAAAGCTTTTTCAAAAGAAGCCTTCAAAGATTCTGGTATATTAGGAAGAACTGAATTTCTCAAGTATCCCTTCACATCTCTAGGCAATTTTAATCCATTGTATGCACAAAGAACTCTTGCTTCTGTAGGAGTTATTTGGTACACTAAAACTGGTGCAAATTTGGTGCCCAGGATAACATGACCAGTGTGCTTCACAGGCATATTTGGGTTCGTCAATTTCAATGCAATGAAGTGGGAGTTAACAACTGGAATATGGCTTTCTGATAAGACTTTTCTGAATCTTGAGAAAATTCCATCACAAACGATGGTCAAGTCACCGTATATCTTTTGGATTTTATCTTTGTTAGGACCTGTTTTCACAACAACACCTTTTACTCCATGCTCGTTTATGATTTCAATGACAGTACCTTCTAAAGTAGTAATGTTCCTTTCCTTCTTAGCAATGTTTCTCAAGTTGGAGATGAATTTTCCGTGCTCTAAAGAAACTCCTCTCTCAAACTCATCTTCTTCATAATCTTTATGTGACAGCGTGGAATCATCAAGCACTTCATCGTTCCCGTTAAAAACGCAGGTGTCAATCTTCTCCAGTGGATCAACATATTTCTTACTCAAATACGGGATTGAAACCATCTCCCCTTCATAGAAAACTGTGTATCCAACAACAGGTGTCGCATTGATGTTGTTGATCGCTTGAACCATACCCAGTGCCCTTAGCGATCTTAAGCCTGAAGGCTGCATCAGCTCACCGACGATTCTATTAGGCTCACTCCAGTCTCTTTCTATGAGCAGAACTTTACGACCCTGTCTTGCTAGGCCTGTCGCAATAGCTGGTCCAACAACTCCAGCCCCGACAACTATAGCTTCATAATGTGACATATTGTAATATATGTGTCTAATATGACTCTCCTTAAGTAAGCGATGTGAGATATCTACCTGTTTGTTTCTTCAGCTGCTTCTTCTTTCCCCGCTTCCGGTTTATATCCTTTACTCCTTCCTTTCAATTTCCTCAGTCTAAGAATTGAAAAGAAAGTTTTCTATCTATATATAGTATAATATATATTTAAAAACTCTTCTGTTCCCTTCTTCAACTTCTCTATATAGCACGTAATCAAATATGAGACGGTCCGTTTTTTTTTTCAGCTTGAACCTAAACGACACAACGATCCGGCTGTAACCATAGTTGTTCCGCTTCATCATTCGATCTTTCTCTTTTCTTTTTCCCGGTTCTTGGTTGTTTCTTTCGCCTGTTTTAGTGGTGTTCTGTCATCTGATTTAGATCATTTAGTCTCCTTTTTGTGTGATGATAGTATTGCCAGTCAATGGTTATCAGTGGTAAATAGTGTTCCAGATGGGGTTCATGCTTTCTCTTGTTCTCTTCCACATTGAAATTAGGTGTGTGAGGAGGAGGAGCCTATAGAACTTACTTGGTAACCGTGGAAATTCACATATCCCTCGGAATTGGACTTTGTTTTCCCTCGTATTTGTTAGGCCTTTGTTTGTGTATAGATTAATCGGAGGAAACAGAAGACGCAACACACACAAAGCTGAAGGAGCTTCTCAACAGGTCTTTCTAGCCGCTGCTATTTGAAACTTTAACACGAAGGTCTGTGAAAAGTACTAGTGGTGATTTCTCCAACCCACTCCCGTGTAACACTCCTCCATACACATCAGTGGTGTGCGTGGGATCTATTGAGTTATGGTTAAACAATCAGACCAGCAGATGTCCAGGTACCTTGCCGTACGTGAGCAGTCTTTTGTGAGCTTCACAATCAAAGGCGGCAAAGAAGCAGTTTCTTGGCCACATGAGGAACCCTCTAGCGAAACCATGGCTAAAGCTGGATTCTCTTTTCAGCCAACCAAGAGAATGAAGGACAGAGTAAAGTGCTTTGGCTGCAGTAAAACACAATCATCCTGGAAAGATGTCTTGGACCCATGTGTCCATCATCTAGAAAAGTACCCAAACTGTTGGCTAAGTTTGATGAATATGTATTCGGCTCGGCAGGCATCTGCCTCTGAAACCTTCGACTGGGCTCAGACCACCATTTTCAATGATCCAATGTCCACAGAGGCCACCAAGACACGGTCAGCTTCTTTTGGTAAGGTATGGCCATATGATCGTCTAAAGAACGCAAAACCAACTTCCTCAAAAATGATAGATGCTGGTTTCTACTACACCCCTTACCAAGATGGAGAGGATCTCGCAATCTGTATATACTGTGGAGTATCATTAGAAGGGTGGGAAGAAGATGACGATCCATTAGTTGAACATCAAAAAAGGGCCGAGCAATACGGCTGCTATTTTTTGAACTCCAGGAAACAACAAAGAGATAGGAAAAGGCCTAGCTCTAATAATGATCTTGATCTTGACAGTAGCACACTCAAAAAGTCGAGAATAAACGCAACTTTAAACACATCTGGTGAATTAAATGCTCTATCAACAAGACCTAGAAGGAAAGCAGCACAAAATCTCAATTTGAGCGAGCAGTTATCAGACACAGATGATCTTCCCAACCAATTTTGTCAACATTCCGCAAAACAGGATAAGAGTAACGACTCATTTGGATTATCAGCCCATTCAATAGAACTAAATTCTGAAGAAGCTCAATATGAATCTTCTTCTAGAGCTAAATCATCTACCAAATTTATCAGATCAGGCTCTTCTACTCTTAAAACCATCCAACTAAAACAATCAAACTCAAAACCTCCAAAATCATCGTCTCCTCTCAAGAGTACAAACAAGATTTTGGATAGTTCTTACAATGAAGACGATCTTTTTTCTCAAAAGAATGTGGCTAATATCGAAATTGGGAAAACTATCTTACCTCTTCTAAAATCCAAACAACCGTTAGGAGACATAACCAACCAGATTCTTTTATCTCCTGAAAAGGATAAACCTATTCAAGACAAAATCATACATGACTACCTCTCTGAAGAGAAGGGACTTTTACCAAAGAAGCATCTCAATTCAATTTCCAACCATAGTCATCATCATGGTTCTGGAAACTCACCAAATAGCGAAAACAACAATTCTACTTTAAGTTTAGAGAATGATCGATATAACCCTGATAAAAATTATGCTAATAATGATGATGATAATGAGTCCGACAATTGCAGTGATGAAGACTCTATTATTCTTATCAGCAATAGCAAAGAAATAGTATCTGAACCCGTTTCAGGCGAGTCTCCCTCGTTATTAAAATCAGTAGCATCAGCAAAACTGCAAAAACGATCACGTCAAGGAAGTCCCTCACTACCACAACAAACTACATCACCTTCACAAGCAAAGAGATTGTCACTTCCAGTCAGAAATACAGTTGGCAGAAATACAGTTGCTCATGGTGATACTCAATCAACACAGCATTCTAACAAGAGTATCCTTTCTCATACCAGATTCATAGACAGTCCTTTAAAAAGAAGCAGGAGTCCTTTCTTAGACGCTAATTATAAAGGCTCTGATGACATAGCCAGTTCAAGAAACACCACTGGCTCTGACGACATTCCAATCGAGGAATCTACCGATCACAATATAAGTCTTCCAATAAAGCCTGTACATCCAGAAGGTATTGAAAACAGATCACCAGTTGGAAACATATCTAAGCCACTTGATGTTCCCCTCTCTGAAAAATCATCTTCTGATTGTTCATTTCACAGTTTAGAAGATAATGAACTGGAAGATGAAATTAAGAAAAAAACACCTCATACTTGGTTGAAAACCGATCATTTATCAATATTTAAACTTTGTGAGGATCTGGAAACAGCTAAAAACTACATTGGAGAGCTTTCTAAAATCCCGTTTGAATTAAGTGACGATGTAGATGGAAGGGTTTCGTACTTTATAAATGAGATGCCAGATAATGAACTTGATATGTCTATCGACAAATGGATAAGGTACACTGCAGGTCAGGGAAGAAACCATTTCGAAAAACTATGTACCAAAATGTTGGACGCATATGATATGGAGTGTGAGAGAGCGCTCTCAGCATTGAAAAAGCTACCTGAACTGGATGGTTGATAGGCATATTATACATAAGGTTGAAACACGACTATCACCTTAATATACAACCTAAACAGTTCTTGTAACGCACCAGCTAAAAATTGGGGGGTTTCCTTTCATATTAACCTTCCATTTCCTCATCCATGTCACCTATATTCACAATTTGAACACCATTATCAGCTGGTTGAGCTGGTTCCTCACGCTGTCGGGTAGTGAAAAAACGTGCTCCATTTCGTACTCTCCGGTCCTCAGTAAAACGTGCTCTATGAATATCCATTGCTGGAAGATTTTGAGTACCATTCCCCATTCCCAAATTAATTCGTAGTCCTTGTTGTGGATCCATTATGGTGTTCCCAAACTGATTCAAAAAAAATGGTGCCTGATTTCTATGTCCTTGAAAGACACCAGCAGTAGCTAGGTCAAGTGCATTATTTTGAGGAAGATTCAGTCTGAAGAATTCATTCACATTCAAAAGTTCTGGATTTTGCCCAAACCTACGGGACATCTCCGCAAATTGTATCGTTTGAGGAACCTGAGGAAACATGTTGAGGTGATCTTCTCCAAACATGTTGCCATGCTCGTTAGCGCATATTATGGCAAGTTGGTCCTTGAGCTGTTTAACTCCTTGTCCTGAAAAGACACAAAATAATGATTTTTGGTGTTCGTTGAAATCAGAGGGGGGTGGACGGCAGAACTGTGTAATATCTTCTCTTAAGAAATCGTGAATTCCTGTCAATGATAGATGGGTTAGTCTAGGACATGAATGTAACAATCTTAGTATGGGATATATGCTCAGTCCTGTACAATATGATAAATGGACTCTTTCAAGCGTATCGTTGCCTCCTCGTCTTGTTATCATTCCCATAATACCCGCATCATTAATGTTAGAGCACTTGACTAATCCAATTCTTTTAAGTCGTGGCAGCTCTGCCAAATCAAACAATGTTTGATTTGTCAATTGCGAACAGCATGCAAAATCAACATATTGCAAACGGTAGCAACTTCTCACAAGATATTGAACACCAAAATCTGTGATGTGGCTACAATGACCCAAATGGATATAATGCAAATTCTTTCCCAACGTAGCTAAAGATCTGAGAGACGCGTCTCTAATGTTTGAACATTTTGATAGAACGATATTGCGCAATCGTGGCGCGACTTCAACGAACCTCTGTATCAAATTATCTGTTATCTCTATTGAATTCGATAAGTCCAGAATTCTCAATCTGTCCAATGTCAAATGTAAGGGCAAATATCGAAGCAGGTTATCTGAAATGTTGCGATTTTGTGAGATTCTCAACTCCCTCAACTGGGAAAGTCCAGTGAATAGCATTCCCAAAGACACATCTGTTAGATTGGCACATTCATGGACATCAACCTCGATCAAAGATTTACACTTAGATATCAATTGAAGCAATCCATCATCGTTGATGTTTTCATTAGTAGTAATTTTAAGTCTTTTTAGCAACCGACATTTGTCTGCAACTTTCATAATAGCATGGTTGGATACCTGCGGGCACCCTGGAGCATATATACCTTGTAATCTGGGGCAATTATCTGCTAGTGCGTAAAATACTCCATCTTCCAAATTTTTAACTCCAGTGGTATCAATCGATTGAAGTTTTGAACTTCCTCGCAAAACATTCACGATTTTCTCGGAGGATATGTTTGAGCAGTTCACCAATGTCAGTCTTTCTAGATTAGGGCAATCTTCGAATACTGACAAAAAATCATCATTCACTTGGTCATAAACAAATGATAGGTTTAAACGACGAATATAGCTTCGATAATCCCAAAATGTGTCTTCTCTTTTCTTTTTCATCACTGCATAGATACCATCTCGTGCCTTTTTATCGAGCAAAGAAGGTCTATACCATAAAACATCCACAAGTAAATCACCCCACCTTCTACAAACGGTTAACATCGAAACCAAATCAGGCCTGTTCGTGATTATTTCAAAAATCAGCATGAGAACTTCATTTGGAAGTTTGTTGATTGGACCTTCGTTGTGTTGAATAGGCGTCTGGTATTCAAAACTGGTTCTAAGTTTGGAACGTATATGCGCTCGGAAGTCCCGATCAGAATCCATGTCCATCACATTAAAATTGATTTCAGAGCTGCTGGTGTCTCTTGGTGTTCGATTATATCTATATGAAGAACCGGAAGACGTCATGGATAGTTCATTATCACTGTCCATTGTTTCCTGTTCTTTTGTGCAAATCGCCGCGCTGGTAGAGAATTTTAAACGACAGAGTGAAGAAGAGCTCTATACGCTTTGAGTTCCCAGCTGTCAAATCGAGTAAAGTAACAGTTTATCCACTATACTTATGAATGGCGGCGCTGATAATAGCACCAAATTAAGATATCAATAATAGCGCTTAACAAATTTGCACACACACACGCCTTCTCTCCTTCCACCACAAAAATGAGAAACTAAAAACGGTAAAAAGGCTTGTGCTCAAGAACAGCCAGCGCCCAGCTAAAGGACTGCACTGACAACTAAATTAATGAGTTACTAGATTACACTGCCCTTTCAAAAAAGAAGATGGGGATGTAATCTTAGGGCAAATTAATCTAACTGTTTATTTCTATTAACTTACAAATTGTGACACTTCTTGTTCTTTGTCGATTTAGAACAAATACCATGACAATCCGAGGGATACTCTACAAGTTCCGGTCATAAGTGATAATGTTAATAGTTGTTAATAAATATTCCTTTTGACACCATTTTTAGTTATACATTAATGTGTTTGTTATTCGAAGCACCTGCTCTGTTCCAACCCTGTGCCGAGAAGAGCCATGCATTCTGATTGGTTCACCAAACAGTAGGTAAACAGGAAAAGAAGGTGCAGTGTCACACATAGTTGGTGTATGGAAAGGAAGCGATCTCTCTTTCATCCACTTGATTGAAAGCCTCTAAACTCAGACCATAAGGATTGTGGCAAGCAAATGAGCTATAGTCATCCTGCTTGGATGTATGTGGTACTTTTTCAGTAGTTATTCTGGATTCTGGTGGTGAAGAGTCGTTGATATAGTCCAAAACCATATTCATCAAGAGATCAAGTTGTGATTTCTCGGGTGTCAACGTCTCTATATCTTTCTTCGTGTCTTCCTCTATAGTGGACAACTCGCCGCTGTATTGGGACTCAAAAGACACTACCTCATTATTTGGAATACATCTGAAACTGTGAAGGTACAGAGACCTGCGGTACAGAACAGTCTTATCTTCAGTTTGGGGAACAGTGTTTTCATACTCATTATCATGGTATCCACTTCCAACCAATTTCTTGATGAGTGAACTCAACCTGGCTTTGTTATAGGCTGGATGTCTACCCTTCAAGAAATTGATCAGTCTCATTTTAAAGTGAGAATAATCTCTGTACATATCCAAAATTTCAAGTATATTATCTCCTCTGTTATCATCACAAGCAATCCCAACCTGACTTCTTTTACTAGTAAACTGTCTCATCTTTTCACACCTTTTTATTCACCATCCGGGTATTAAATTCAATGAGCGGTTATGTTAATATACGCCATCATTTTATATACAAGATCATATGAGAGATTTTTGTAGATAACCCCAAATAGATGAGAAAGAGATTTTAAATACTTCTCGTTGCCATTACAAAAGGAGATTATCGTTCACTGGTACACATACACCTTACATAATAGACTTTTAGACCCTACCCAACTGTCTCCACAGTTGTTTTGTTGTGTTTAACAGGTAGGTGCGCATTCACGAAAACATTCACAGATCATTTTAATTTCACATGTCCTTCGCAGTCTGAGTACTACCATTAGCTTTTTGCTCAACTTTTTGGATTATTGAAAACCTGTTAATAGTTTTTAAGAGTTTCTTAGTGGAACCCCAGTAATGTTTGATCGTTGGAGAAGTGCTTGGGGAGGAAACTAGACCATCAATGCGGACTTCCCAATTCTTCAATATCTGTTGGGTGAATAGAGAACCCTCACTTTTCAACTTGATGAATATGGAGTATAGAACTAACGTAGTTACAGACCAATTTTTCCAAGCAAAACAGCGAATAAGCAACCAAATGAACAGTAGTAGTTCGGAGGTAGCTGCAACCCTTCTTGACAAATCATGGTGCTTCTTTACAAATTTCTGTAAATTGGAAGCCACAGTTGGGGCAATTGATAATGCAGGCAGTAGTTCGTAACCAAGAACGCTCAAAACATGAAAGATTGAAAATGAATAATATGGAACAATAGCTAAAGACCTTTTTGGAAAGATCAGCCAGATTATAGCGTTATAAAGGTAGTGGGTATTGTCGTCCTGAAGTAAAGATTTCAATTGTTTTGTAGATTTGGAAGAACTTCCAGGTGTGTTGCTAATATTTTGATATAGTACAATTGAAAAAGAGCACACAGCTGCGGTGAACAATAGTTTATACCAGAAGACATCAGCAACTCCATCTCCCCTATATGTGAACAAATAGAAAATGAAACTTATCACAACGGTGATATTACTGATAAACCACGAGAACTTCAAATGAGATTGATTGACATAACCCAAGAATTTCTCACTTACTGTTTTCTGTGGTGAGCTTTTGGAAGGTGTAGTACTAACCTTCGGTTCGCTCTTTGTGGTGCCACTAGGAGGAGGGACAGTGTTCTTGTCGTCAACCATTGTGTGAAAAAAATCCAACTTCACTTGCCCACAGTTGTTATCACTTTCAGGTAAACGTGAGTGGAACGCAAACAAAAGCCACTGCTATGGGGGGAAAGCGTTATTTAAGTTATTCTCCTCAAAACAGTGGAGAGCAATGTCGTTCAGATACGTTGCTATAATATCACAAAGTCAACTTTTTTCTCCTTTCGTAAGTGGGGCCCCTAACCTACGAATTTAAGCTAGTTTAAATTTCAGTCTAGTCCATAGCGAACCAGTCCAATATTCTTGAAAGGACTCGGCGGCTAAGCCATCCCACATATATATAAAGTGGGAGTATTTCTTTTCAAAAAATGTGGCCTCCTTGATCCCAAATGTATAAGTGGGAATTGTGATAATGGAAATTTAAGCGGTAAATGAAGCTCCTTCTCCTCCCATTCGTTTTCATCTTTACTGAAAAGGTCTATGCAAGCTTTGATACATATATAACATCTTCTCAGTCAGCTGATTCTGTTCAGATATGTGATGATTTTACTCCAGAGTATGGGGCTTTTCAGTACCTTTTGTCTGGAAAACCATACGAGAGAGATAGCGGAGTGAGTGGACTACACACTCACGCAGCAGATAGTGTACCTAATTATGATGAAATGTGGGTAAATTTGCAACCAGAGGAACTATTAAAAGTCAGCTCCCTTTCCGGATACCCAGAAAGTAAAAGTGAAAATGTATTGTTTGCTGGGCAGTTTCCTACAGTTGAAGAGTTGGTTGCTAACTTGATTGGTGATGTGCGTTATATCCAGAATTTCAACCTAAGTAAGAAACACAATTATAACTTTGAGGATTTCAAAAGATCTGAAAATACTCCTATCAGCGTCTTGGTAGAGCAATTGGTGTCAGGTTTATGGCACGAGTTGTACAATCTTAACAAGGAATTCTCCAAAATTTACCACATCTTACTACAGATGAATCAGAGTGATTTTGTTGCCATGTATGATCATATTTATAAAGGTCACGAAGAGATTGATATGGTTTCTATAGACGGAATTGATATTACAGAACTGACCTTTGGCGCTTTCGAATGGGAAGGTACCAAGGATAATGTAAAGTCTATCGATAAAGCAATAGTACCCTTCATTGCCGAAGGAGATGACTCTCTTGCTGGAAGTAGAGCAGATTATGTATCAGAATTGATAGGTACTCACAGCGATACAGATGAAGTGGATGCACAAGGTATCAAGAAACTCATTAGTATCTTACTTCTACCTATAAAGATACTAAAGTTAATAGCAAAGCTATTTTGGAAATTAATCCTTATGAAAAAGTATATCGAGTTAGCTGAAACCAAAGTCTGCTTGCTAATAATCAACACTATCCAGAAAACTTGTTCCATAATCTTGAATATCAAAGTGGAAATCAAGATAAAGATCAAAATGATGATATGGTCTGTAAAGTCAGGTTATCTATTGAGAAAGATAATGGCAATCATGTTTTTGATCATCAAGAAATTGAAAGTGCTAAGCTGGATTTTGAAGGATATGCTTTACAGATACAAATGGAAATTGATCTTTGTGGTCCATGGTGCCAAAAAGAAGTCACTTCTAATAGCAATATACTTCAAAGAATTGATCTTTGCCAAGATTGGAATACCCACGCCTGAAGAGGAGGGCCTACGTGACTTTGTGAACTATGATGATGACTACAATGATTGGGATGATTACGATTACTATAAAGAGTTTGCACATTATGTGTTCTCCACCCCTGGTACTTACAAATCGAGTAATCTAGGTGTAAAAGAACTAATTGACGAGGTGGAAGAAGAGATGAAAAGGGAGGAAGAAGAAAAAATCCCCAAATTCAGAGACGGCATTCACTTCAACATGAAAGAAGAATATGGTTTCGATACAGTGAAGTTGGAATTGAAGCTCAATGAGGAGAAGCAAAGAATCGAGAATAACCAGCAGTTAAGGGAAATTTTATTAACAAGGTAAAGCCATTGAGTATTTTTTTCAATATTTAGGCTTTTTACCAAGTGTCTCTGCCTGTTTAGGTTTTGGCTTTCTTTTTTTGACCATTGAAGTCAAGTCATTGACCGCAATAGGTTTACCAGCGGATGTGTCAGTTCGAGTATTACTATTTTTTTTATCCTGAGTTGTTGCCTCGCCTAAAATACCTTTTATAATATCCTCTTTTTGTATTCTCAACTGTTCATTAGGATCTTTGGACAATTCGTCTAGTTTCATCTCCAATTCTTTAACAAGTTCCTCATCAGTGATTTCCCGCTGCTTTATTGATTCAATGGCTTTCTTTAAGTGGAATATGGCGTCATCCCTGGTTGCTCCTTGTTCAAAATTGAATTCCAATGCTAAGGATAACTTGTAATGGGCCTCACTTATCAGATTGGAGTTGAATTTATAAAGTGGTTGTCTCAATTCCAGAACTGTCTTCAAATCCTCTGCTGCCTGCTTGAAGTTTTCAGTCTCTAAGGAAATCTCACCCAACAAATCATGTATATCAGCGAGTTTAATTCTTAATTGAATAATTGTATCCTTGGAATCTTCAGGGTTGTCTAAAGTTTTAAGATTCTCGCCATCATCGTTCAACTCTTGTAGTTTCTTTTCAAATAAAGAACGTGACAGATCGAGGATCTCCCAAGCAATCTCGAAGTCAGACTGCTCTTCTTCCTCCCCTTCTTTAGGGCCGGGTGCCTCTTCCTGGTGTTGTTCTTGCACTTGTTCTTTTGACTGTGTATTATCATCTTCATCAGAACCTTTGCTTTCCTCCTCTTTGAGATCTTCTTCTTCGTCACTCTCTTCCTCATCTGCCAAAGGCACATCCTCACTAAATTGAAACATTCCACTTCCTTGGTCTATGGTCTTGCTGTTCTCATCAGACAATGACGGCGACTCCTTTGCACTGCCCATTCCTGGCCCCTTTACCTGTTGCTGATTATCATCTTCTCCATTACCGCCAAAGAGACCATTTTTGGAAACTGCAACTTGGAAAAGAGCTCTCCCGTATAGATATAACAATTCCGCGTCTTCCTCGCCTTCGTTAGCCTCAGAGGCTTTACCACATGCATCACCGTACAATTCAACTGCAGTCTCATAATTCTTAGATGCATACGCTTTGGCGCCCTGCTCCAAAAGAGTTTCGATTTCGTCTGAGTAATTCATTCTTGCCGCCTCCAACTGCCGCTATTGAAAATGTGCGTCGACGCCGGCAATGTTCCAGATCACCCTCCTTTTGCAGTATATCATACCAAGTGCAAGTGTATCACCAGTATTCTGGCGTACCCTCGGTGATGACATCGATACTTCTCTTATTCTACCCTCGTATCTCCCCACTGGAAATCAAGCTTGTCCGGTAGTCACCAGATTTGTGGTTTCTGTCCTGTCACTTGTTCACAATCGTTAAAAAAAAACACGTAACGAATAAGAGAAAAAGTTGAAAAGAACTAAAATACGAAATGAAGCAGAAAGGGAAAAAGGCCAGAAAGGGAAAAAACAAGACCAAAAAAACCTTTTGTGGTTTGGTTTATTTCTGTTGTTTATATAAAAACACACACACAATTAGATTTCAAAAGGAAGATCAATCCGAGATAGTGGAAGAATAGAGTCTAGAAAACGGCAGAAAATTCATTATTCGTATCATGTCAGCGCAACAGACGTCAAGTATGCTTGATCCTGAACCAGTCGGGCTACCATCTGTGAATGGGAATGGCTTAAACAGCGGTGAAGAACAAGAGGAAACTGTCAATCCAATTGTCAAGGTTGAACAGGAACAAAGCTCAATCGACGCAACCCCAGAAGGAGCTGCCGGAGATGCTGGTGGTGATGAAGGGAACAGTGAAATTGTAAACTCAGGTGCAAGTTCGGGAACTAAGAGTAAGAGTGAAGGAATTACTGGTCTGGGCTTGGACTACCACCAGAAAGATAGTGACGACATCAAAGTGAAGCAAGAAAATGGAGATCATCAACGTGTCAAGAGTGAGTACAGTACTGTCGGACTCCCACCCGTCAGTTCAGAGAAACAAAATTCAACGATCACACATCTCCCTACTCCAGAGATCAAAGTTCTTAGAAGAAAATTGAACGGTTATGTTGGGTTTGCAAATTTGCCTAAACAATGGCATAGAAAATCTATCAGAAGGGGGTTCAACTTCAACTTACTTGTTGTCGGAGAAGCAGGTTTAGGTAAATCTACTTTGATCAACACCCTTTTCAATAAGGAGCTTTACCCTACAAAGGCATCAAAAGATCCAGGTACGGAGAGACCACAACAAGTTACTATTGACACGATCGAAAATGATATCGAGGAGAATGGTGTGAAATTGCACTTGACTGTTGTTGATGCTCCTGGTTTTGGTGACCAGGTGAATAACACGAACGCATGGCAGCCAATCATTGAAGAGATCAATTCAAGATTCGATTCATATCTAGAATTTGAGAATAAGATCAACAGGTCTAACTATGTTGACTCCAGAATTCATGCTATGTTGTACTTCATTGAGCCAACAGGGCATTGCTTGAAACCTCTAGATATCGAGTTCTTGTCTCAGATCCATGAAAAGGTCAATATCATCCCAGTCATTGCCAAGTCAGACACTTTAACGGAGGAGGAAATTTTTGAATTCAAAGAGAGAGTCTTGGCTGATATTGAGGAGCAAAATATTGACATCTTCAAGCCAAAGCTTTATGACAACGACGATGATGAAACAAGGCAAGTATCTAACGATATTATCTCCAAGATCCCCTTCGCAGTAGTTGGCTCAACAAGAGAAATTCAAACAGTTGATGGTAGAACAGTAAGAGGAAGAGAATACCCATGGGGTATCATTGAAGTTGACAATGAAGACCACAATGATTTCACCAAATTGCGCCAGTTGTTGATTAGAAACTTCATGGAAGAGTTAAAAGATAAGACTTCAAAAGTATTGTATGAAAACTACAGAACACAAAAACTACTCAACCTTGGAATCCAACAAGACGATTCCGTCTTTAGGGAATTCGACCCTGCTACCAAACAACAAGAAGAAAAGGCTCTTCATGAAGCAAAACTAGCAAAGTTGGAAGCAGAGATGAAGGAAATTTTTCAACAGAAGGTCTCAGAGAAGGAAAAGAAGCTACAAAAGTCTGAAGCTGAGCTATTCTCAAGACACAAAGAAGTTAAAGAGAAGTTGTTGAAACAACTCAAGAATCTAGAAGAGAAGAAAAGACAACTAGAAAATGCTCGTATGAATCCAACTATTGATCCCGTCCCACCTCCAGCTCAAAAAACTAGAAAGGGATTTCTCCGTTAACACCGCTCATTCAACTCACTCACCCAATCAACTCACTCATTAACTCCAACTCCAACTCCCATCTGATGTCGTGTTTTTCATATCATCTTTTATTAAAGTTTTCCGTTTCTTTTACTATTGGCGTATTTTTTTTCTCTTTTTTAAGCCGCTTCAGGTCAGGTTGATCCTTACATACCAATAGTTCTAGCTTGTGATTATTGTTGTACAGTCACTTTGATCTTTGAGAATAGTTTATTTGTATTCATTTCTTGATTTGTAAGAACCTCTTTTGTGCATGCATTAGTTCTACCGGAGTCACCGCGTTGAGTTCATTGTGCTGCAGGTATCCCTTGTATTTGAGGTGTTTTTGCTTCAATAAAAAAAAACAGTAGCATACTGATTATTATAGTTTTATTTCTATATATACCCATAGCCCTGCCCTGTCTTCCAAAATGTAGCAGGGTTCATCTATTGTAAGATATATCTGAAAATCACCAATAAGCTAGAGCTTGTTTTGAAGTATGAGAGTGTTGAGTATAAAAATATCCAATATCCATTGTGGGAACTGCACTGAATCGATAACCAATGTTGTATCTGGCTTTTTCGATTTAGAAGGTGATAATGGACAACTACCAAAGGCAACTTTGAATATCCTAGCAGATGAAGAAGTCTCTATTGCTGCAGAGAATATTAGTGGATGGCTTCAGCAAGAGATTGTTGGACAACTGGAGAAGGAAGGTTTCACTGTCACAGATTTTACAGTTTATAAATTAGGTGGAGATGGCAGCTATTCTTCCACGGAGGTCGTTGGGTCCAAACAACTGTTGGGTATGATAAGGCTTATTAGAAGGAAAATAGGGACTAATCATAGATCTCGCCATGTTCAGAATTGTTCCAAATGTCATCAAGAAGAAGAAAGTAATAAAGAGGATTTCTCCAATATATCCTCTTCGGATAACGAAAAGAACGAACAAGTAAGTCGTCAAGAATTTCAGGCAGTTTTTGCCATTGAAGACATGACATGCTCCTCATGTGCACAGGCAGTCTCTAAATCTATTGAGCACTCACTATCAAAATCTCAATCAACAGATTTCAAGTATTCAGTTGATGTGATTACCAATACCGCTAAAGTCATTATTCCAAATAAGCAAACTCCCAATATGATTATCCATAATTTACAAGAATCTGGATATAATGCCACCCTTGTTGAACTTCTACCGATAAGGAGAGAGGTTAAATACAAGGTCAAGGTAGCGATAGGCGGTATGACATGTGCTGCCTGTGCCTCTTCCATTACAAATGCAGTGTCGGGTTTACCTTTCCTTGTGGAACATGCTATTTCTATCGTGTCGAAGTCAGCAGTATTTATTGTTGACTCTGATAGCAATGCGACTTTGAACGAATTGAAAGAGTCTGTGGAAGATTGCGGCTTTGATTTCAGTATTGTTGAAGTTGAAGAGATTAAACACGCCACTATCAGTAAGCTCTCAAGAACTATAAACTTGAAAATAGAGGGAATGTTCTGTGACCACTGTCCTTCAAACATCACAAGGATTTTAGAATCACATGGCTCATCTATTGTCGTTGATGATCCTATCACTCTTTCTCATCCCTTCGTCAAATTCACATACATTCCATCAGTTCCATCACTGACTATCAGATCTATTCTCCAGGAGATTAGAGAAGTTTCCAACTTCAAAGTTGAAATTGTTGAAAGCATTTCTTTAGAGGAACATTTGAGAAGAATTTCAAAGAAAGAAACTTTGAAAATCGCTTACAGGTTAGCTTTGACAACTATAGTTGCCATCCCAACTTTTGTCTTTGGCATTGTTGGAATGTCGCTCCTTCCGAAAACTTCAGGATTTAGAAAGTGGCTGGATGAACCCCTATGGACTGGGAATACTTCTAGAATGACCTGGATTCTCTTTTTTCTAGCGACCCCCGTCTACTTCTTTGCTGCAGATGTCTTTCATAGGAAAGCCATTAAAGAGATTCGAATGTTATGGAGGAAAAACATCTCATGGAATAAAAGGTTTTTTAGATTCGGAAGCATGAGTTTGCTAATGTGTTTGGGTACATCTGTTTCCTACTTCGCAAGTATTGTCCTTCTGGCTCTGGAAGCTCACTCTACTCCAAATACGGGTGAACATGATGAAGGGGCGTTCACTACAAATTATTTTGACTCTGTAGTTTTCTTGACATTCTTCCTCTTAATTGGAAGATTGCTGGAGTCTTATTCAAAATCCAAAACTGCAGAAGCAATCTCCAGTCTTGGTGCGCTTAAGCCTAACAAGGCTACCATAATTGACGAAGATGGAAGTGATGTGGAAACTACTGTCAAGATGCTTGAGATTGGAGATTTCATCAAGATCCTTCCTGGTGAATCGCCTCCTGTTGATTGTATCATCCAAAGGGGAATCTCGAAATTTGATGAAAGTGCCCTTACAGGTGAATCAGTTCCTATTGAGCGTAAAATTGGAGAGCAGATTTTTGCGGGAACTGTTAACAAAGGACCTTCCTCCGTCATTGCTAAGATATCTGCTTTGGATGGTACTTCTCTTATTGATCAAATTGTTGACACAGTCAGAGATGGTCAAATGAAGAGAGCTCCAATTGAAAGAAGTGCGGATGCTCTTACAGGTGTCTTTGTACCCATAATAACTTTTTTGGCCATCATCACTTGGATTATTTGGATATCACTGGGGTACTCTGGAAACTTACCCCAGTCTTATCTCACTAATGATATAGGTGGCTGGGCTGTGTGGTCTTTGGAGTTCGCTATAGCGGTGTTTGTGATTGCATGTCCCTGTGGTATTGGTTTAGCTGCACCAACAGCGTTGTTTGTAGGAGCGGGATTAGCAGCAAAAAATGGTATTTTGGCCCGTGGAGGAGGTGCTGCTTTCCAGGAAGGCTCTAGAGTGGACATTGTGTGCTTCGATAAAACAGGTACACTGACCATGGGTGGAGACTTGAGGATTACTGATTTCACAACTACAACGGACGTCAAGCTGCTCAAAATAGCTCTTCAGGTAACAAAAGATTTGGAGCTGAACTCAAGTCATCCTCTGGCAGTTGCAGCCAACCGCTTCATTGACGAAGTTAGTGTTAAAAAGCAAATCACACTTGGGAAAATCAAAATTCCAGCGTCTCAAGAAATCCCAGGAAAGGGACTTAAAGGGGACATTATACTTGACAATAACGATTTGGCTAATGACTGCTGGAATGACCTGAAACCTCAAAGTGCAATTCTGGGTAACGAGGCTCTCATGAAGGACCATAATGTCTTGTTCAGTACCCAAGAGCAGGAGTTGCTCAACGAATGGAAAGCACAAGGTAAGAGCATCATTATTGTCAGTCTTATCTCCACTATGGCATTTGGTGATAGCTCCTACCATCCTGTACTACTCATGGCTTGCAGAGATGAGATCAGACCAGAATCTAAAAGTGTGATCTCCTACTTAAAGTCCCAGAATATAAAGACGTTTATGATCTCTGGTGACAACTACGAGACTGCTCACTCTATTGCCAAAGAATTAGGAATTCAAAATGTTGTTGCAGAGGTTTTGCCAGAAGAGAAGGCCAAGACAATTAAGAAGATCAAATCTACACATGTGAAGTCTACTGTGGCAATGGTTGGAGATGGTGTAAATGACGCACCTGCACTTGCAATGGCAGATGTTGGTATCGCGTTGGCATCAGGCTCTGACTTAGCCTTGACCTCATCTGACTTTGTACTCCTATCACCTCAATTCCCTCTAATTAATCTCATCACACTTCTGAAACATTCCAAGAAAGTGTTCAGAAGAGTGAGATTCAACTTCGGATGGGCTTTAGTCTACAACATGATCGGGGTGCCAATTGCCGCTGGTGTTATCTATCCTTACAAGAACTCCAGACTCTCACCAGTCTGGGCAAGTGCAGCTATGGCATTGAGTTCAATAAGCGTTGTTTTATCCTCGTTAGCACTGAAATTCTTTACAAAACCAAAGATATCTCTGCAACAGATCAACACTATCAAGGATTTTGAAGCCATTGAGCACTCTTTCTAGATAGAGCATGGAAAGTTTATAAGTTTAGTAATGAATGTTTTCCGACCCTTACCCTCGTAATATTTATCCTTTTTGAGTTTTTGACTTTTGGTTCGTAGACAGAAGATTCCAGTGGCAAAACAAACTGTTACAAACTACTATACAGTGAAGCAAGTTCGAAGCGCAATAAAATCGCAGTTGTTCAATTGATCGCTACTTGTGTGAGAGCTTCAGTACGAGATGCCTTCATTAGAAAGTCTCACAAACGATTTGAAACAAGCGTTTGAGTCTAAAGAGTATGAGAAAGTGGAGGAGCTGATCACACCTATAAAAGTACTTCTTATCCAAAATGACCTACTATTACCAAATTTTGGGAAATTGCATGGCGATTCTAATTACTTGAATGACCTGATTATATCCAGATCTATTCTTGAGATTGGGGCGCTCAGCTTCATCAATAGTTTCAAATTTGATAAATTCCAGCAGATCATAGACTCTTTGAAGACATTCTATTTCAATGAGGAGAGTAAAGAGCTTGCCAAGTCTTCAAAAAAAAACAAAATATTGTCTCTGTATCTACTGCTATTGCTAAGTGACGGTGATTTTGTCAGATTCTACACAGAATTGGAGTTTTTCACTTTCAAACTAGCTAGTATTGAAGGAGATTTGTTTTTAAAGTATCCAATAACTCTAGCCAACTGGTTGTTGGAAGGTTATTATGACAAGGTATTGAGTGTTTTGTCTACATTGGAAAGCTCATCTGGCTCCGAACTATCTGAATCTAAATCAAAGCTGAAAGAGTTTCAAATATTTGATGAGACCTTGATCAAGATCACAAGGGTGGAAATTGCGAAAACCTTGAATAAATGCTACAAGACTCTGGATTTGAAGAACGCTAAGAATCTTCTGCACTTGAAGGAGAACGACGATGCTATTTTACAAGAGTTTATTGAAGAATTTAATTGGAGTTTAGAGAAGAATGAGTTGAGGTTCAATGATAATGACGACAATGACAATCAAGACTACCATGAATTTGAAGATGAAAATTTGAGTAACACTGAAAAGCTGGTCAAAAACGCACTCAATTACGCTAAGGAGATAGATTCCATTATTTAAATTACCAAACTCTTGTCAAAATAATATGTGTATTTACAATTTGAGGATATGCTTATCTCAATGATTTGTAGAACCCATTGTATCCCGACTCTAGATCAAACAACATTGTTTTTATCTCCTCTTCGTTCAATTCTTCATTAAGTTTCATCTTATTCAATTTGATGAGCCAGTCTATCAAATTCTGCTTTTGTATCTTGAAGCCCTCTACAACATCACCGGGTGAGTTTTGAAAGAATGCTATAAGGTTTGTCAACAGATCGGACAAGATTGGATGGAGCTGATCTTTGGTTTTGAAGTCAAGTTTTAGGGCGTCCATCAGCGTGATGAAGTTTGAAGTGATTTCGGCTATAAGTTTGTTGCTGTTACTGTTACCATTGTTGTTGGTGTGGTGGTTGGTGCTACTGTTCTGCTGGTCATTGTTGAAACTAGAGTTGTTGTAATGAAATTGAGCAGTCCGACTGGGTGTTGAGACGGACTGGCTTCCTGGCTTGTTCGGTAACGAGTGTTCTATTGTAGCGGGAAGTCCAACGTTAAGCCTGTTGATTGCATTCCCGCAATCAAGAATCCAATACTCTTCAACAAATGAATCCAATTCAAACTCTCTCAAGAAGGCATTATTCCGCAATAAAGTCTGATACTGTGTGATTGACTTATGACAAAGAGATTGGTACTCTTCAGTAGATATATCATCTTTGATGAACGACTTTTCAATAATCTCCAAAGACTTTATGATGGCAAATATCTCAGAATGAATCTCGCTTTCATGCAGCTCCTTGGCGGTTAACGTCACCTCTTGGTTATGATAACTTTGCTCTTGAGTGTCTATCAGTGAGTGAGAGGAAACTGGCGCAAAGTGTTGAATCATCATACTACAAAGGGGGCCAGAGAGAGCGGTATAATGTCTATGTCACCTGTTCAAATATATTAACTTTAAGTTTGTTTTTTTTCCAAACGCTATATAAATTTATCCTTTTCACCTCTACTTCTCATCAAAGTCATATTGGGTATGACTCTCCTTTTGAAGACATCCCATTTGGGGTCATAGACGAAGTCATTTTCTTTGATTTGTTTCGTTTCGTTTAAGATCCACCTTATGAGTTTCATAGAGTGGTCACGGCTTTGGTTGGAGACTGTGAAAGGTTGCTGGATAGAAAGAGCTCTACCCCTGTCACATTTCAATTTCACATTCAACTGGTAATATACTTGGAAAAAGTTGGTCTTGAATGTTTGGTACGTGTTGTGAGACTTGAATGGGACTGGACTGGTCGAGTCATGATCTATGATTATTGGTTTCAGTTGGGTGTTTTCAGAAACCATTGGATTTGGGTCTCGAAGTAAGGTATCGTCGTGCTGTTTGTCGAATAAAAGGTATGGGTTGGAGATATGTCCTTTTGATGACAAGGAATCGTGCCTTCCGTTCCCTATACCACCGTATAGATCAAATTTGAATGCCTTTGAAAAGTCTGTAGTTACCACTTTGTTCAGTTCAAACACCTGTGACGCAATAACACTCTCTTTAATGAACGAGTTTTCACAGCGACAGTCGAATACTTCAATTATCTCAACAGAGATTTTCTTCAGTTTCAGGGGATGTTTATCGAAAGCAGACTTTGTGACTTTCAAATTGAATTGTAGTTCCTCGAACAGCCCTATTGATGACCGTGGGAGGATGTACTCCAAAAAAAACGATGTGTCTTTGGCATCAACAACTTTTGTTATAGGTTGATTGAACTGTCTGTATACAGGAAGGTTATCGTACTTCTCGATCACTACTGGGAATTCAAATGTCCGTATCTGCTTGTTCATCAGCGCCACTTCTACTTGTAAATAGTGATTCACCCGATAATTCACTGTCTCTAATGTCGGCGCGATGTCCTGGTGAATGGGTACAGAAAATGGTAGGTCTATGCCCACAATTCGCTGATTGATAGGCAACTTAATCTCGTAGTTCAATTTTGTCTTGGAGTTGGGAACATTATTCTTACTAAACTTAAGTGTGTCAGTAGTGATGAACTTAATTGTGATGAGCTGAATATTTGGTAGATTGTTGCCTGCTGTTGTTTGGCGTATCTCCAGTATTGAATCGTATTGTGGATATGTCTTAGGCACTCCTGGAAACCCAGAAACTGCCGATTTATTAGAAGGTTTAACGTTAACTGCGAGACTCATAGACTCAGACACAAAAACCCCAGGTTTAGATAAACTGGTTGTGTGAGTGTGGTTTTTAGTTTGTTATTAATTTTTATCTATAAACATGGTGTGAAGCGCGACTTGTTACTCTGTTGCTTCTTAAGCACTTCCGTGTTGATCTTCTACTGTTTCTTCCTCCTCTTCAAATTCCTCCTCTTCTGCCCGATCATCGTCACCTGCATGTTCATCGCCTTCAATTTGACACATCACAACAAGATCTTTTTGGGTGTCAACCACAGTGATAACCTTCTTGTCGCTGAATTGAACACTCAAGTACTTGATGTCTTCACTAAACCCTAAAGACTCATTTATCAGCCCTGTGCCCAATCGCATCATTTTCTCACCCTCTTCTCTTGACAAAGTCCGTGTGTGCTTGTTCTCTTGACTCCATCCTTTCGAAATCGTCTTTCTTGTATGACTGTATACCACGAATGCGAGCCTCTTGTAGCGGCGATCACTGTTTCCCAAGTGGCTTAGCCCTAATAGTTTATAAGAGCTTATTGATTCAATGACATCCCTTGAAGGAAGAGGAAGCTCCACGAGAGTCATACTATGGGACACTATATATTTATAATTCTTATTCACTATCCTTAATATTGGCTCAACATCATCTTCGGGATATCCCACCCATACACCAATGAATCTGAATGACATTTCCAAAGATGGGAGGGAGATTTCATGAAGGAAGCAATCATCAAAAAGAGGCTACCTTGGGAGAAGGATGGCTGTTCTCTTTTCTAATGGTAAGGGAGCTCGAATACTGCCACCATTCAATCTGTGCGTAATGTAGTGTAATATACCGGTACCTTGCCTCGTAGCAGATTTTGAGTCTCGTTCCCTGTTAATTCACATGCTAACTCTATTTAGTGTATATAAAGCTGTACCAGCTTAAGGTTCTATGCAGTTGCCGCATTAACAAGATAGAAATATACTTCTTCGATCATTGGTAACAAATTTCACAACTACATTGGTACTCTCTTGTTTGCCATCCGTCGGCAAAGACGTATTTAAACGACAAAGTAAAAAAGCAAAAGGAATAACGAAATAACAAGGAAAAGCTCTAAATTGGACTGGTGCAGGTTAAGTCTAGTTGCGTCTCAAAGTTTTTACTGTAAACTAGATACAGTTTAGACCCTCTACGCAACGCGCTGTAGGTTTCCTCGTCGTTTAGTAACATGGAGTAAACTACTGCTTGCTACTAAACGAACGAATACTTATGCAAGCAAAAATGCATTAAACGATCAACCAACCACCCGTTGCTAGTGAGGTGTCTCTTCCCCTCATCACAGATCAATGTTGTTCCCACTCATCTCCTTCCCCTTCCAGAACGGGATGGTTTCGGGTGTTAATATCTCACAAAAAGATAAAAATATGGGTGTTCTTGACACCAAAACACGAAAACAACAACACGAACTGGCGTCAGTCACGTGAAATAGTAACAACCATAACAAACCAGCTTTTTTCCTTCCAACAACTCTGCATGATAACGCATTTTCGCACACCACAATTTGTGTCAGACCATTTTTTTCTTCCCTTTTGCACAAAGACCAACAAAATCAGAACACAACACAGAGTTTGTTAATAACAAAATGGTTTATTTTCTCTACTTTCCTTTTTCCATTCCACATATATAAATAGAAGAGAAAGACAGTTTGCTTGAGGCTTGTTCTGTAAGAGAGTGTGTACAGAGCCGGTGTTCGCTAGAGTGTTTGTGTGCGCAGTATCTAACAAAGTTATCATGAATTCATCGCTAGTGTTAAACAATGTCAGATACTCTTCGTCGAGAAGCAGATCAATACAATCTCTATTGATGCTTAGCTACCTGTCTTTGGGATTGACGCTGCCATTTGTTCTGCCTCTCCGCTCACACAAAAAGTCAAAGGACAGAGCCAACACGGTTGGTGTCATCAGTCTCAGCTCATTCGCCAAGCTGTGAAGGAGGGAAGGTGGAGTCGACGGAGGGAATTTTAGCGCCATGATACAAGAGCCCCTGAGGTGAAGGCGTTCTCTATTTCTAGCTTGGATCGCTGGCTGATTTGAGTTTGGGACCCTCGCCTCTTCCTCTACAGATCCACTGTTTGGAAAGAAGGCTTGTCTTTAGAAATAAAATTGCACAGACAGAAAAGAACAAGCAAGTTGGATATTTTGATGAATCAATAAATGAAGTTACCGTACATTATTGCCCTATCTGGTAGAGAAATTTATCAGTCCCATGTAGTTCCTATTCCTAGTCCGGCTGGAAAGCTCGTGCTATATCAATTCCTCTACTAGCTCATCGTCAAGCAGCTTGTTGATTTCTTCGTACGAGTCTAATGGCATGTTATGACCTGCTTGTTGAATCACTCTGTAATCAACTACATTGCCTAGCACAGCCTTGTATGTAGAACCACCATCTTTAGTCACTTGATCTTCGCCACCATCAACCACCATGATACTTTCAAAATTTGCATTAGCCTTGAGATGGTTCACAGTAGATATTAACTCATCTAGTCGAATAGGTATCCAATTCAAAATGTGATTAAGAAAGTTGTGCGAGTTCGTCTGCAAGTTGAACTTGAACTGCTTGAATTTGAAGAAATCATCAATATTATCAAACCTTGAGATGCAAAACAGCCTTCTTAGAGATTTGCTTCTAATGTTATTAATCCTATCAAATTTTCTGAAGATCTCCATGATAACTGGTATCTTTTGGAATATACGAAGAATAAGATTAGCCTTCCAACTCTTTACAGCCGGAAACTTTGGTGGATTAAGTAGAATTATTTTCTTCACCTGCGATGCCTCCAAATGCTTCACCATATTGAGCACAACTTGTGTCCCATACGAATGCCCTATGAGTACTAACTCTCTATCGATAAACCCTTTCTTTGTTAAGAAGGTCAAGACAAACCTTGTGAAATTGTGTAAACTCATCACATATTTGGGATGAGACAATTTCGAGTTCCCTGATCCCGGTAAGTCAAGCCCAACAACATCAAACCTCTCGAAAAGATGTTTGAATTGCTCATCAAATTGGTGCAGATTACCTCCAAGACCATGTATGAGAACAACTACTGGCCCCTTGTTCCCCTTATCAAAGTCTCTAGTGTCATCCTTCGGAATCAAAAGATGGTAGATCTCTCCAAACTCACCGAAATCTTCATACATAGAATGGATCTGAATATGCTCATCAAAAAATGTAGTATTATCTCCCACTAATTGTTGTTCAAGTTCTGTTCTTCTCTCCCCCCATCTGAATAACTCTTTGAGGACAATTTTAAGATTGAAAAGATATTTCGATAACCCGCTCTGTGGAACGATAACCAGCTCTTGTTCTGCCAGAATCTTGTACTGAGCTATTGACATGTTTGTGTTTGTTGGTTTGCGCTGTTGTTCCCCTGGCTTTCCTTATCTTTCCATCTCTGTTAAATTGCCAGGTGTGTTTTGCCATTTGCAATTGTACATTTTCGCTTCATGCTCGGCCCGAGAAATCTTTGGTTTTAAAAAGTGGGGCGGCAGAAAACTAGAATTCCTAATTTATCAGATATATGTCCTGTAACTTTATTTCCATAATGAATGGAGATTTCTATTCAAAAGGTGATGGGATCATTAGGTGCTGATTGAGCATATCGATCCATCCCTCTGGTCTTTCTATACTGTTTATCATAAAAAATTTATGTAGACATAATCCAGGATGCCACATGACATTATCACTAGGGTTACAGTTACACCTGTTGTTAATCCTAAACTTTTCTGTTTCAAAAGGGCAGGTTTTGAATGACTCAAGGCCTGACTTAGAAGAGCTGTATCCTATATCTGAGAAGATATGGAAGTTTTTCCAGGGATTGTTCAGTGACAAGGCAATAGTCTTCAGTTGGGAATATGTCCAGCTTTCATAATAAATCCCATTACTGTTGTCTATGTGATCCACAAACTTACGATATAAAGGATCAACTCTCAGATAGTTGAGGTCTCCGATTTCCAAATCCTGATAGAAGGCGCAGGTAGAGAAAGATGAATCAAACAACTTCTTATTCTCATATTTAAGCGACTGCAAAAAATCAAAATTTCCACTGCTGTGGTCAATGACATCTTTGTTCTCATTGACAAACTGTGATACCGTTGCCCATAAGGTTGGTGCTCCTTCTTCTGTCTCTCTGAATGTTAGTAGAGTCCCGTATACCTTCTTTTCCTCCTCCATGAAACGGAATATATCATAGTTGATGTCACAGTGTAGTTTGGCTCCTACGTCAACCCTCCAATAAAAGTCGTAATCTTGGAGGAGTTCATGATACTGCACAAACTTAAGCCAAAACCTGGTTCTATGTCGGGACAAAAGACTGAATCCGTTTCGAATCTTTCGGATAGCCATAGACTGCCTGTTTTTTAATGATTTTTCTGGGTCAATTCCTGTGTCTATAGGAAACTTCCATTCTTTCTTCCTGACTTCACCGAACTTCACTTTCCCGCTGGTCATACCTTGAACCATTTCTTTAAAATCATTGGTGAAACCAATGTTATCGGTGTTGAGAAATACCCAATCGTAATGGTATTTAGAGTTGAATCTCGTTTCGACCTCGTTGACCGTAGGCAGTATTTCCACAAGGTCTTTTTCCGAGCAAACTGTGAGCAGCGTTCCCTTGGTCCTAGTACCTGTATCACTTGGCTTTTGAAGAACTCCTTGGGCAACATCAGTACTGGTGACAAAGGCCAGTGATCTATTCTTTTCAGGGACCGTGATGTGATAGGAGCTGGGAACCAAGAATAGGTAGTACAAAGCACATACTCCTGCTATTGAATACACAGCCAATTGATTTAGAGAAGGCCTCCTACCCATTGTGTGATGAAGACAAAAGATATGTATCTATACGCCTCACGCAGCACTGAGAATGGGACTCACAAGGTAGAGAGTGCCGTGCAATTCATACTTATCTTCTATATACCTACTGTTGTTTCATTTATTTAATCGGGTGTTTTGTTGGAGCCAAGAAATCTTAAAGCTGACCAGAACACAGAACACAGAATACATGGCGGACTTCACCCTACATGGGGATTTGAGCCAGGACTCGAAGCCATTTTGAGTAAGTCGAGCAGCGCCAGAATCTTCCCATATCCACTAACATAACACAGCAACAACAACAAACAGTGGCACAGGCAGCAATAACAGTTTCTTTCCAAAACAAGAGCATCCCGCCGCAGACTGCCTGCCCTGCGCCATGCGGCGCCGTTCGCTGCCAGTCAAATTGACAGAAAACGGCAAAATTTGGTGGAGCAGAAAACAAAGCAGTGCCAGAGCAAAAAGATATGAACAGAAAATCGCAAACACTCACTGAGTGAATCCTTCCGGTTTTCTGAACAGAAAGGCATTGAGTGATCATGCTTCATTAGTATTTAAACCTCATTGTCCCGTTCAAGAAATGCACTTTTACTTTGTTTGCTTCTTTGCATTCATCATTGCGTCGTCGGTCTACTAAAAATGCCGTACCCGCTTCACATCCGTGCCCTCGATGTGGCTGATATAACTCAAGAGCGTGATCATGTCTGTTACAGATTATACAAGGTACCTGAGTACCTGAACAGTTGCGTGTGTCTTAATCTTGAGTTGGGAGAAGTGTTCAAAAAAAGAGGTAGAAGGATCCACACAAACAGTTCCAAAGATAACAATGTCAATTTGGCTATTATGCAAGGTCGTCTCCTTGAGATGATCCACTTTGATAAAATGTCATTCCAATCTTCGAAAGAGGTGTTCAAAGCTCTAGGTCTCTTATACGGATTAGTTCTTGCGCCGAATAGGAGCAAGCACAACATGAACACGCATCTGGCCGAAAAGAGCAAGGCAGAAGAAAACAAAACAGGGATAGAGAAACTAGTCCAAGTGCAGAACGTTGAGGAAGTAGTCTTGAAAAGAGTGAAGATTATAAGAGAACATAAAAAAATATCCCTGTCAAAGACAAGGACTGTCGACGAAACAGGCGTACGAGAAAAAAGGACCGTGAAGTCAGGCCATCGACTCACGTGTAAATTGATGATTTGAACAAATGTGTTGAGTAAAAAGAGTGAAGAGCTGAATTTACTGGATCATCTCTAGTTTGAAAGCTCTTCGGAGAAGTTGTGCGTCAATTGTGGAAACAATTTTGCTGGAAGAAGATGAAGATAAAAGGTCAATGACCAGAAGAAGTGGAAGCCGAATGAAACTATTCTCTTCTCAAAACTGTTTCCTCTAAATCCACGACATTTTTGTATATTGTGACATAGTTTATTCCTCTGACTGGCTTTTAATCTTATTAATTGTAAAGCAGACATACAGTAGAGTGTGTACATTGGAATAAGTAAGAAACAAACAGGTTATACAAGCAAAAGAAAAGAAATTTATGAAATCATCAGCATCAAGTTATGGGGCATAGTAACCACTAGAAAAAGTCGTAAGAAGAGTGTGTATCAAAATACATGAAAGAAGAAATGTTAATCTTCATTCTTGTCCGAAACCGACAGTTTCTTCAACAGCCAGATTCAACTTTTGCTTCAATGAATCGTAATCTGTATATGGAGGTAAGTCGACTCTATTGAAACAAGTGTGTGATTTTGGTAGTTGGTTAGGTTCTCCTGCCTTCTCAATGGTAAATCTTCTAGGCCCATCAGAACCCTGCAAATCTTTGAAACCATTCACTGGGATTCTAGATGTACCTGTGGTGAACTGCAGTAATCTTGCTCTTTGTTCATTATCCCATTCAGACACACATTTCCAAAACCATTGAATAGGTTCATCACTTTCTTGGAATCCTCTATAGTCTGTATGCTTTTTCCAATCTTCAACATCAATTTCAGCAATACCACCAATTAGTAGCTCTAACTCTCTTTCATCAAAAACATTGACTAGATCTTCTGGTATGAGTTCGTTAAAACCATCCATGAATGCTTTAAATTGTTCATCGACACACTTTTGAATCTTCCACTCGGTAATCAGTTCAACATATTCTTTTTTATTTTCATTAGTTACTTCAATATCTCTCCCACCAGGTTTCAAATCTACGGTTACCATTGTACCAAATCTCTCTTCTTCAGCACTGAATGTCAAATCCAAGATACCCTCAATGTCATTATCAATTGTCCACTGCAGAGATCTATAGAATTCGGCATCAACTCCTTCCATGTCTTGTAAGATCACCTTTTTGTGTAACATCATCTTATACAGTGCCCCAACAAAAAATGCATCTAGGAATCTTCTGTGGAATACACCCAGGCCTACAACTCTTCCAATGAACTTGAAATAGTTCAAATGCTCTGGGTTTATACCTGAATTTCTGTTTATCTGTAAAGTGTAATTGTCATGAGCAGAGTATTCAAACAAGCAGTAAAATGGATTGAACATCTCATGAGATAGGAGGAAGAAGAATTCTCTGGAAACACCACCGTAATCCAGACCCTCCTCACCATCAAACTTTATCATTAGTCTTTTCTTTAGATCTTCTGGTGTTTGTCTCATAATTTCCTGGTATGAATCCTCAAATATGTGGTCTCTTCTAACTTTGATGTGACACTGGCCAGGTAAAATTCTCAGGGCAGGTTGAGATCTGAAGTAGATTACTTTTCGTCTAAAATCTCTTTTATATTGTGGAACATTTTGATCCAGCGATGATGGTAATCTTGGATCGTCCCATGTAGTGGTTTTAGTGTTATGATCAACAAAGTAAACTCTAGCTGTATTTGTGAGTCTCATCTCCCAACCACTTGGTAAAGGACCTAATTGTGATACAGGCTGCTGCTGAACAGTAGTGTTTGGTCCATATGTTCTAATGTATTGCTGTCTTCTAGGGTCCACCCAAGTTGTTGTTCTAGTATTGTGATCAACAAAGTATGGACGACCCTCCGGGGTAAGCCGCTGCTCCCAACCAGGTGGAAGCTCACCCAGGCCAGCTGTTGTTGTTCCAGTAGCAGCCATAGATACAGCACTGGTACCTGATGTAATTGGGGTATTTCCTGTAGAAGTGACAGTGATATTGTTGGTGATAGAGTTACTAGACATATTTGGAGACATTGGTCTATCGTCTGGAAGCGTGCGTCCTAGATGTTGTCTTCTTTCGGCCTCAGTAACATTCTGTCTTTGCTGACCGCGCTCCGATTCCGACTGTTCTAAAGTAGGCCTTTTCCAAGTTGTTGTTCTAGAATTATGATCAACATAATATGTACGGCCAAAGTTGTCCGTTCTTCTTTCCCATCCTGGTGGTAATCTTCCGTACTGATCCTCAAAAGAGGAATACTGTCTTCCACTACCATTAGCTGTACTGCTAGTAGTAGTGGCAGCAGTTGTTGATGAAGAGGTATTAGCAACAGTCCCATTAGAAGTAACTTGATGAGCTGTTCCTGCGATTGAGCTACTTTGTGTTGGAGGAGGAAGTGCAGGTCTGGCAGCCGATGAATTTGCAGCATTATGTGAGATAACAATGATTAGTCTTCCACTAACAACAACATTATCGTTAGATTTTTTCAACTCTCTGGTGAAAGTTTCCTCAAAGTTTGCCAGGTTAGAATTTATAACATCACCTATTCTAATATTAACAACCCCCAGGAAACCTTGATCTTTTTTTTTGAACTTCTTTTGATCGAAAACCTGGATCACAAGAATAGAATTTTCATTAGCTTGGAAAGTAAACGTCTCATTCCAGTAAGGATTCAAAGTCTTCTTAACTGCTGATGTAGATTTTGTTTGTGAACCATCCACAGTCAGTACTGCAAAGGGATCAGGGCTACGGAAAACATCCCTCTTATACAGAGACTCAGCAGCAACAACCTTCACGGTTATTTCCGAGTCACTAGTTACACTATGTCAGTACAAAACGGCTTGATAACAACACACACACCTAAGCCACATCAATTCGCAATCATGGCATCATGACAAATTACCATTGTTACGAGTTCTTTCCATCAAAGCTTACTGATTGGAAAGAGCCTGTAAAGAAAGAATAGAGACTTGAGAAACATTCCTCCTCTTTCCCTCCCTTTCCAGGATGTGACCGATGTAAGTGGTGAGTGAGAAAATAAACATACGCTGACATTACTTCTTATTGGCGAACCTAAGGAGTGTGATGCTACCAAACGATTTCGCAAGATATGCAAAAAGAGCTAAGTAACAAAGAAGATTCGTCTCTAGGTATCCAGGTTGGTGTTGGTGTTGGTGAATGTTTCAAATCTTTCCTGATGGCGAAACAACAAAGAGGAGAAGACCAGAAAAGGAAAAAAAAAAACCAATAGGGTACGTTATTGGCGATGTCCTTAATTAATGATGATGGTTATGGAGCAATATATCTCTTCCCGTACGTGTTCTCTTGCTTGGTTTTGTTCAATTCTGCCTAAACAAATCAAAGATCAATGCGCTTACACGCTTGAAGTATTTTTAATTCTTTTCTTGTTTTTTCCCATGTTGGTCTGGTGACTAACCATGTTTCCTAAAAAGCAGCCTACGAGGCCTATGTGACTAAGAGCAAGTTACAGGGTTATGTGCCCGTACATCCACTGAGGCTTTCATAAGCAATATTACACAGTTGACAGTTGATGAGTAGAATGTGTATGTAAAAATACAGACTGGGTGTTGGTTGAAATTGGTTTACTTTAGTAAAGTACCACGCAGTCTCTGCTCAGATTCAATTGTTTCAAACAACGCCTTGAAATTGCCTTTACCAAACCCGGAATGATTATGTCTTTGAATGACTTCTAGGAAAAAGGTTGGTCGATCCGTCAAAGGCTTAGTAAAGATTTGTAAAAGATAGCCAGACTCGTCGAAGTCAACCAAGATGCCTAACCGTCTTAGTTGGTCAATATCTTCTTCGACCTTGATACCTGTGCTCAACAATCTCGGTAGTAATTTCTGATAGTATATATCTGGGACTTTAATAAAGTCAGCACCTCTAGCTTTCATATTACCCACAGTTTGAACAATGTTATCAGTCAATACTGCAATGTGCTGTACTCCTGGGCCATTGTAGTACTCTAAAAACTCTTCAATCTGTGATTTACAAAGCCCTAAAGCTGGTTCGTTGATTGGTATTTTTATCTCTTCGTTCGCAGAAGCCATGACTATTGATCTGAGTGCGCTAAATTCTGTAGATACATCCTTCTCATCCACTGACCAAAACTTGTGGAACCCAAAAATCTTTGAATAGAAATTGCAAGCTCTCTCCATATGGTTCCAGTCTTCATTTTGAACACAGTGGTCTATTTTATTCAAATATATCGGGGCTTCAATATCTAGAACGCTTGCGTGAGAAATAAATGGGTGTACAATATACCCAGGCAAGTATGTCCCATGGTATGCATCTCTTTGAATCAAGGTATGGTAAACATCATCAAATACTTCTAAAGTTGCAGTAGTAATGTCTCCATCTTTGTCAGTTATGGTAACCGGTTTCTGAATAGGTTTTGCGCCTGAATGCACTGCATAGTCGAAAACTAACCGAACGTCATCAACCTCAAAAGCTATGTCCTTGACACCATCACCATGTCTTTTGACAAAGTCAAAAATACCATCAATGAACCTTTGCTCCTTAAAGTTAGAGTTTTTCATGACTATTGGTGATACAAACTCAAAAGTCACACCTCCGTTTCTAACAACATGAGACGCAATGGACCTTGAACCAGTTTCCAAACCTCTGTACGCGACCCATTGAAACCCAAAGCAGTTCACAAAGTAAGTAGCTGTTTGTTTGGCATTGCAAACATACCAAGTTGCGTGATCAAACCCTCTGAAATATTCTGAAGGTAATCTTGGATCAGTCACTATTGATGAAGGTGGTTTGTTATGTTCTTGAATTCTCTCTGTTGTTAAAGTGACAAGCGAGGAGTTTGTGGTCACAATGGAATTAGTTCTTGAAACTGTGGAACTGGACCTGGAAAGAATGGAGTTAGCTCTTGAGATATTCTGGTTGATGTTCCTCAAGCCACGATCTTCTTTTTTCTTTGAGCCATTATATAGTTCATCTACTACTGTGCGGAAGCAATCTTTATCATCTTTCAACTGCTCCAAATAATCGAGGTAATTGTCCATATTTTCCGGGAAAACAGATGATGAGCTGGGAAGAAAGTGTTGATCTGCTGACATGCTGAGTTAAAATTGATAGCAAGTTGAAGAATAGAGAAGCAAGGGCCGTTTCTGAAAGTTTCTTCTCTGATTATTTGTTCAAGTTGATTGAAAGATTATTGCATTTTTCATTGTGGTTATTTGAATTAAGTACATTCACAAAGCTTTTGTGTCAATCTAGAAATGCACAAAACGATGCTGCTGTTTTTGCTGTTTGACGAATGCGTTGACGGCTCCTAAGCAAGGTTGATCGATGATCAATTACAAGTGTAATTCATTTTGCCGCGAGCAATCAAATGTAGAAAGGAAGTAACAATAGCCAAAGACAGATGATCTTAACACTGATGAATAGTTTGTAGTAGGGGTTTGTGATTAATAAAGTGTAGTTGGTGAACGAACAGCCGATTGAAGTCCTCATTTTCACCTTATAGTGGACTCTGACAAGAATTTAATGGAGCTAAAGCCCAATACAGATGAATCTATGGAGACTTTTGAACCCGTGGAAAAAACTTTAACAGACCTGACATGCGTATCTTTCCCATGTTGGTGGTTAGCCACTATTAATAATCTAATTAAGAAGGTCTGAATACCGTCCTCAATCCCTTCAATTTTATCAAACTCTACATGAGTCCACCCAGTAACTTGGTAAAGGTCCAAAGTTGTGACTTCAAGTAAATCATGGAACCCATTGCCGGTAAGCACCACTATCTTAGAAGGTGTATAGGACTCATCAAGTATATAATCGGTGAACAATGAAATTCTCGAAACAGATACTCTCTTTGCGAACTGTATATCTAAGTGATGTGGCTGCTTACCATCAGTTTGCCAATATGTTAGCGGTGAATCATCCCTTAACTCTCTGACACCATATCCCTCCTTAAAGGAGGAGACAGTCCAAGATCCAAGAGCTCCTATATCTGAAAGACCTAAAACTTCCATTTCTCTTATACCTAGCATTTGATTAAGGTCAGTATTACAAATAATATTAAGCATTCAGTAAAGTCCAAGTTGCGGTTGGTAAGTGACCTACCAACAGTTCTTTTCTTAACTTACCTTTAATAAACTCAAAGCTCGTATCTCTGAACTCTTCCGTCATTTGCTCATCTTCCTCTTGTTCATGTCCTTGCTCGCTGACAATATCAATATTTGGTGCTAGAGCTTCATCAGCAACATCCTGCCAAGAGTCCGACATGTTAGCTTTATTTGTAAATTGTTGTTTTAGATGTGGTTAAAGATTGTATCTTCACCTATTTCTGAATGGTGAAAAAAAGGTAAACAAAACAAAACTAATAAACATTCAAACTGACTACTAACATAAACGCGATATATATTAAGTACACATAACTACCATGGACCCGACTAGCTCCACCCTACGTGGCTGCGTTACTTCTTTAGAGACATCCACCCAATTGCTCTCAAACTCTCTTACACGCCTAGACGCTTTAATGAATGACTTACAAAGATTACCAGATGTGCTCCATCAAAACAAGATATTCACAATCATACCTGAGTTCGAGCTGGCACAAGCGAAAGGAACTATAGAGACAGAAGTCAGTCCCAAAATTGATCGGTTAATGAAATTAATCAAGGGCAAAATCAGCAAATTGGAGCGTCGTATTGATGGTGTCAAAATGAAGATTCAATTAAACGAGGTGAGGATAGGGAACTTGGAGCGTGACGAAGCAGAAATGCAGAGACGAGGTAGAGAATGGGATACCAGTAGTATTGAAGGTACAGACGAACAGCTGGTGCGGCTCAGGAACTTGAAATTGCAGAAAGATAGACTCAGATATAAATTATCAAGTTTGGAGTTACAGAATAGAAAGAGAAGTCTTTCAATGAGTGGTACATTAACGATACCACCATAATGGAAATAAATTATAGCACAGATATACTTAAGTTATTGTACATTTTAGATACCTGGTGTTCCAGGAATTTGATCTTGGTAGAAATGCTCAGCAAATGTGGATCCTGTGAATGTACAAGTGAGTTCTCCAATTCAATGACAACTGCATCTTTGAATGTTATACCTCTTGTCAAGTAATCGTGCACATCGAATTTAGAAAATCCCAATGCATACTTTAAACTCATTCCTGTATTGTTAAACTTCTCAATAATCTCATTTATCGTAGTCCTATGCTGTTTGAGGTCATCTCTCAAAGTGTCAATCAGACTTTTACCATTAGTGACAGTATCCCAGGGCGCATAAGTCACCTTATGCAATGATTTACATTCAATAGACAATTCACCATTCAATATAAAGAAATCGAGAGTCAACCTCTCCTTGAATAGCGATAGTTTTGAAGGGCTTTCAAATAATTCTTCTAGATTCATAGAGTGTTTAGGGAACATAAGGTCTTCCGATGGCTTGTTCAGTACATTATTACATTGGATGAGAAGCTGTAAAACACTGTTCATCCTATTCTGGACAACTTCAACTCGCTCATGATCGGCAGTTTCCTCATGATCCAGTTGATGTTGTAACCAAACAACCTCCTGTGACACTTCTTCAATTAAATCCAAAAGCCTTTGTAGCTGTGTCAGAGGTAGCTTTCGTTGGAGTTGTAAGGAGAGTTTCTTCCCCAGTGAAGGGAGGTCAAGTACGATGCTCAGGTCTGTAATGTCAAGGCCACTTCTAGTTAAGACTCCCTTCACATGTTCTGTCCTTGCAGAGGTAATGGGGAGCTTTATTGGGGTCCGCGAAGTCAACAATCGAGAACATAGGTCTAAAGTCTCCAGCATCAATGGTAGCTGTGGGGATACTATGGTATGTAGCAGCCAGTGCTGCTCCCTCTTCTGGACAAGAGCTTCGTTCTCCTTAGTCATTTACCAAATGCCTTCAGGTTGGGAATGTGTAAGTTCATGTATACGAGGCAGTATCCCCAAAGGTACACAAGATAAAAAAAAGCTTTCGATTTTTTGTTCTCTTCACCCACATTAGTTTCATCAATTGTAAAAAGCTCATGTTGCATGTTCGAGTTCCGTTCAAGGCGAAGGTATTGACGCAAAAGCGTGGCTTCCTGATCGCCACTCTGGCTGCTGTCACCAACTCCTCTTTTATCAAGGAGATTCAACTTGCTGATAGAATGGAAGGGACTCCAACACTACCTCAAGCTAAAAAGGACCACCAAAAACAATCACTTTCTTCACCAAAATCAGAAGGGACAATTTCTCTGTCCAATGTGGAGAGAGGAATCCTCTTTTTCACTTCTGGATTGATGGCATACTTACATCCGGAGATTGGCAGGAATATCAACAACTTTGGAGAAGCTTCTTCATTTGACTTCATCTTGAGAAGACTTAGGGATGAGATGTTGGAAACAAAAGAAGGACGATATTTACTTCGCCATAAACCGTTGCTCAACAAAACAACTGTTCCGGATGAAATTCTGAAAGCTCTTACAAATAACACCTTGGGATACCATTACTACAAATTCACTCAGGATGGTGATGCCAGGGCCCCAGTGCGCTTCATCTCTGATCCTGAACTAAATTATGTTTTTACTCGCTACAGACAAATACATGATATTGTCCATATCCTCACAGACTCGAAGATTGACCTAGCGGGTGAATTACCTGTCAAGGCATTCGAATTTGGTAACACGGGCCTTCCAATGACTGGGTTGGCCTGTTTCGCCTACTTTAAACTAAGTGCAAAAAGAAAATCTAGAATAAATATGGTTGACAGCTACCTCAACGGTTTAAGTGCGAAATCACTGGTCAGTATAAGATGGGAAAAGATGTGGGATAGAGATTTGGATGAGATAAGAAAAGAAGTTGGTATCATCTCTGAATAGAATTGCTATCTCCTATATCAAGAAAAACATGAAGTCTTCTTCCTCGTTTGTAGAATGAAAATGATACTTAAAAATCCATAAACAATTGACAGTGCATACAAGACGCCAGTACCCACCCACCTTGACTGTCAAACAATGGATGAAGTATTGCAGTCGCATAAAGGGATCAATCTGAGGAAACCAACAACTCGTGTTGCTCAAACTCAGCTGCTCATAGCCACCACACTAGGTTTGTTTGCCTTTTTCTCATTTTGTATACTTCGAAACACCTGGTTTAAGATCTATGCTTCAAGGCTAAACCGCCGGAAAGGTCTCCCGTCTCTACCGCGTAAATCATTATTTGGATGGATACCTATCTTACTTCGAATAAATGAGGCTGATTTGGTGGACCATGCTGGTTTGGACGCTGTTGTCTTCTTGGGATTTTTCAAGATGGCTATCAAACTACTAGTTTTGATGGCGGGCTGCTCCATCCTAGTGATATCGCCAGTAAGGTACCATTATACAGGGAGGTATGACCAAGGTGATGGAGACGATGATGATGAAGATGGCACCCACGTAACAAAAAAGCTAATAAAAAGAATTGCTTCAATGGGACTGTCCCACTTTTCGAACACCAAAGAAGGAGATTCTTTGCCCGTCTCACCCGCGCAGTTTGTTCCCTATCTATGGATGTACGTTGCATTTACGTACATCTTTACACTGTTGACCTTATACACCTTGCTGAATCAAACTAAACATGTGGTACGAATAAGGCAAACTCATCTTGGCCATCAAAACTCCATCACAGATCGCACCATACGGCTCTCTGGAATTCCTCCTCAGCTGCGCGATGAGAATCTACTGAAATCTCACATTGAGGGTCTGAATATTGGTAAAGTACAAAGTATCACCATCTGTAGAGAATGGGGGCCTCTCAACAAGCTATTCAAGAGACGACAAGCGGTATTAAAAAAGCTTGAATTACAATGGGCAATTTACCTAGGACCTCTTGGTATCAGCTCAACTAAGCAGAAACTACCGGTTAACTCCCATGCAAGGGAAAGCTTTCGTCTAGAAAGGAACACTATTGAAAGATCGGTGCACGATAGCAACTCTGATCACACAGACATTTCTGACCATGATGATAGCGCTTTACTTGAAGATGAAATGGAAGACGATTTTCATTCGGTTAATGAATACGTACGCCTTCAAGGAACCGTGAATATCACCTCGCAACCTTATAATCATATTCGTCCAACACTACGGACTGGCTTCTTGGGCTTCTTTGGTCCTGAAGTGGATGCAATTGAGTACTATACAAATCACCTGGAAGTTATCGATCAAGAGATAATTAGAGCGAGACAAAAACATTATCCTGCAACACCTACTGCTTTCATTATTATGGAATCGGTAGCCTCCGCTCAGATGGCGGCTCAAGCAGTTCTTGACCCCAAAGTTCACCACCTAATTACTCGCCTGGCGCCTGCTCCTCATGATATAATTTGGGATAACATAGTACTATCAAGAAAAGAAAGACTGGTAAAACTATATGCTATCACTGTCATTATTGGGATATTATCATTGTCTTTAATAGTTCCTGTGGGGTACTTGGCCACTTTATTGAACCCCAAAACTATAAGGAGATTTTGGCCATGGTTAGCTGACTTCTTGGAGAGAAATGAATGGGCCAGAAACACCGTATCTGGCTTGCTTCCAACTTATCTATTCACGATCATGAACTTTGCCATCCCGTTTCTCTACGTCTGGCTGAGCTCCAAACAAGGGTTCATCTCTCACAGTGACGAGGAACTAAGTGCAGTATCAAAGAACTTTTTTTATATCTTTGTCAACTTATTTTTAGTGTTCACCACAGCTGGTACCGCTTCAAACTACTGGGGTTTCTTGTCTGATACTTCTCAGTTGGCTTTCCAGTTGGCACAATCACTGAACGAGTTATCACTATTCTATGTCGACTTAATTATACTTCAAGGTATTGGAATGTTTCCTTTCAAGCTCCTTCTTCTCGGTTCCGTCTTGCAGTTTCCATTCTTTAAAGCTGGATGTCGTACACCAAGAGATTATAGAGAGTTATATAAACCCCCTATCTTCAATTTTGGCCTTCACTTACCTCAACCGATCCTTATTCTTATCATCACTATCATTTATAGCGTTTTCTCCTCAAAGATATTGATTTCTGGTTTAGTTTATTTCATTGTGGGATACTATGTTTACAAGTACCAGCTGATGTATGCTATGGTTCATCCTCCTCATTCGACAGGTAAAGTTTGGCCAGTAGTGTTTAGACGTATCATTGTGGGTCTTTTATTGTTTCAACTGACAATGGTTGGAAGTTTAGCAGCCTACCAAGACGGCTATATTTTGGCAATGATACTCTTACCACTACCACTAATGACAATGTCTGTCTTATGGAATTTCCAAAAGCATTACATCCCTCTGTCTAATTTTATTGCGCTAAGAGCAATAGATACAAATGAATTTGCGCCCGTTGTTGACCAAGAAGACGTTGTGGGTGACGGATGCTTAACAATACACTCCGACGATGATGATCTTCAAAATCAGCGTAGAGGAAGTGCTAAAAGCAGAACTCTAGACGAAATAAGAGAGAAAGATCAAAATTATGACTACCCACATCTTGTTGAACCTTTAGACGGCCCATGGATCAGTATTGAGGGAGACGAACTCGTTGTTGCTAACCCTGAAGGTACAGTAAGGAAAAGGGTGAATTTAATGGAGTGGGAATAACGTTAGTGTATATTATTCACTTCAATGAGAATAGTTCACTGGCCTTGTAGATACTGGTGATGATCTGTAAGTATTCCTGCCGTACCATTTGTGCTAATAAGTATCCGTCGCCTCGTGTAACACAAAGAATGAGCACTAACTTTGTAATGAGACTTTCAAATATAGCAACAATAATGAATGCAAGAATGGACACCCACCATTGCTCACCAGTAACAACACGTAACGATTCAGTAAGATTGATATTAACAATAGCTTGGATCGTAGTTGTTATTGTGACATTGTCGTAGGGCCAAATAAGCATGAGAATAGGTAAAAGCTTCATGCCATCTGAAAGCAAAATAATAGTTGATAAAACATCTTTGAGCATTTGCTGGTCATTTTCAGATAGCGGTGACTTCATGGATCTTGGGACCCAGTCTAATACATTCAGATAGAACCAGTGAACTATAGCATGGGTCAAAATGTCATCAGTAAGGCACTTAACCGCAAAGAAAAAATACTGTGCTGCCACTCCGTGTTGAAGGATGGTATGATACACAAGAAAAGGATTATATGGGAGGCCATTGACCTCTTTTTCTGTATAAGCCCAACTCAGATAAATCTCAAAAAGAATCGAAATGAATCTCAAACGTCTCAATTGCGTGGTTCTTGTATTGTAAACAAGATGTTTATAGACCTGTGGTTTTAGCAGTAGGACATCAATGAAGAGAAGAACTTGATCGTACTCAACATATTTATCAGCTGTTAATCCACACAGTTTACAGTCTGTTAATTTTATGGCCCCATTATTGTATGTGATATATAATGAGTCAACTTGTTCGTCGCATTCAACGCAGATCATACCATTAATAGTTTTTAATTAGCTTTGTACTGTTAGAGTTAAGTGTCAAATGCAAAATCAAAAGAAAAAGATGAGATGCAACATTTTTTCCAATTGTAAAAGCACAACAGCAACAGCAACAGCGTCAAGATTAGTAGTTGTAGACAAAGCGACCGGAACTGTATTGATGTCAAACAATCGTAAAGTCTGCAAATTCTTTCAGCAGGGGAAGTGCAAGAATGGGAACAACTGCTCTTTCGCACATGTTTATGGAAATAACAACCCCAAGGCTAGTACGGGGATAGAAAGTTTCTGGAGTGATAACACATTGGCCCAGAAGGAACGTGAGATAAGAGAGTCATTAGAAAGCTATAAAGACTTTGCTACACAGCCTGCAACAACATCCTTCGGCCTGGGAACTCCTTGCCTGGTCAATGTCATTGATAACAGAGATTACTCTCCAGAAGAATCCCGGTGGGACTTTATGCAATCCCAGCAGTCTAATAACGTTCCCAAATACGAACAACAACTCACAAATAGAAAGCAGGATATGGATAGATGTATTCAGTATGTGAATAATAACTCACAGAAGGCTGCAAGATACTCTCAAATAGTTACCAAAACTAAGTTTGAAAATCCAGCAACAGTAACAAAGCCATTTGTGCCTCATACTTTAGACTTGAACTCAAACCCGGCTGCATCTACTTTTGGAAATATAAGTCCATCTGGCTCAGGAAATTTCAGCCCTCATGGAATGGGTGCTTCCCAACCTGGTGTATTTGGGACGCAACAGGGATCCTCAACACTAAGTGGAGCGAGCCAGTCTAGTTTTGGAGCAGTATCACTATTTGGTTCCGCGCGAGCTTCAGAATCCACTAGTAATCCTACACCATTTGGTAATAGCACATTTGGTACCCAACCCAACATAGCCAACTCAGGGTTTGGATCGACTACATTTGGCACAAGCAGTAATAGCACTTCATCTGCATTTGGATCGTCATCATTCGGTGCGGCCTCACTCACAAGCTCCTCCACGGAAAATAAATCAGCGTTTGGGACATCTGGGTTTGGATCATCTGGGTTTGGATCATCTGGGTTTGGAACCTCAACTTTTGGTCAACCATCGTCATCTAGCGCTTTTTCCACAGGTGCATCTCAAAACTCTTCGTCGTTTGGAAATTCATCATTTGGCCAGCAAGCTACTATTGTAAAACCCGCACAAACCACGGGCTTTGGTGGCTCTGTCCCATCAGCATTTGGTCAGACGAGTTCCTCTCTAACTCCGGCTCTCCCTAGTCCGAACTCAACCCCATTCGGAACTACTACTCCTTTATCTGCTTTTGGTTCTACATCATCCGGATTCGGGAATCCTCAAACCAACAGCTCACCTTTTGGCGCTTCTCCTTTTGGTGACAGTAACAATAATCAGAGTAATGTTTCTAGTGGATTTGGAAATTCAAGTTTTGGGGGTGGGTTTGGAGGACAAAACGTATCAGGAGAGTTCCAGCCACGTTTGATACAAAGTGCCAAAGAACCTAGCAGGCATACCGAAAAAGATCTCCCTGACTCAGTAATCGCACAATTCAAAGCCAAAAACTTTACTTTAGGCGAGGTACCAGAGGTAGCACCTCCTCTAGCATTTTGCTAAAATGAAAGATAGCTACAATCATAGAAATCTGATTCACTTTTAAGAACATCAATCTCATTATCAAACGCGGCCCCGCCTATAATAGCAAAATTTAGACAGCGGATGTGATAGAAGCAGCAGCATCATCTGCTTCTTGTTTGTATCTCTGATACGCCTCAATTATTTTGTTTTGCTGTTTTACACTGTTTGCAAAGGAATCTCTGTACAAGAAGACCATTTCCTCACTCACACTATCTTTAGTCTTTTTCCCCTCAGATATCATGCTGAGTTCAATCTCAGTATTCTTTCTGAGAAAGGGTTTTGTTAGCGAATTTTTCAAGTTGAGTTCTTCGAAGCCATCGACTAATGACATTCCTAATATCGTGGGAACAAAGCATTGCTTTCTGTTTTTGGTTATCTTGGTTATGTACTCTCTATTGTGGATTTTTTCGATATGTTCAGCTATTGTTGCATCTGTACCAATACCATTAGCATCCATTAGAGCAATAAGCTCTGTCTCTGTCATTAGATTAGGGGGTGAAGTTTTTCCAGATTTCATTTCCGCTGCATACAAAGGTATCTGCTGGTTTATTTGTAGGTCAGGAAGCGCATTGGAAGATTCCCATTTTTGATATATATACACATCAAGGAAATTGCGGTCTTGGACAAGTAATCCTGATGCGGAGAATAGTTCCATCCCCCATTTCAACTCAACAGTGCTCAGTAGACCCCTGGCATCTTCGGAACAACATGCCAAAAAATGTCTCACAACAAATTCATATACTTTCTTGTCATTAGCTCTTTGCAGAGTAGAGCCATCTGTATATAAAACAGGATGGATTGGTGGATGTGCTTTATCATCATTCTTACCTGCACGAGGTTGACTGAACTTGTTGTCGTTAAGTAGACTTTCTGAGTATCGGCCCCACCGGTTATCACCAGTCTGTTTAGAAATCAAATCTTTCAGATCCATTTTGGATGGGAAAATATCAGTTTCAGTTCTTGGGTATGAGATGAATCCCTGTTGGTAGAGACGTTCAGCAGTGTCCAATGATTCCTTAGCACTCATCTTAAAATACAATGAGCACGATTTTTGTAACTGCACTGTTGTAAGTGGGTAAGGTTTATATTTCGATGTGGGTTTCGTTTGTACATTTGTAATAGTACCATATTCTTCTTCCATGCATTTTTTGTAGATAACCACTGTTGCTAATCTATCAAATAGTCTTGTTTTCTTCCAGGACATTTTCAATGGGGGGTTATTCTGAATCGCAATATCCAAATACCAGAATTCTTCAGGTTTAAAGTTCTTATATCTCTTATATCTATCCACAACGAACCCTAAAGTTGGGAATTGACAAGGCCCATACGATATCACTTGGCCGCTTTTCGCATCCCCACCAGACACATGTCTCTTCAACGTGTCAGTTAAAAACCTCGTGAATGCTGCGCCAGTCCTCAGATCTATCTCCATTCTTGTCCTTACCGCATCGATTGCGTTTTTGTTCAATCTCTGGGGATTCCTGGCTGCATGGATGATATGACTCTTCTCCAAATGTGAAAACTGCGCTCTCCAGGTGTTCTCCAAAGTTAATCTGTTGTTTTTAGCTTTAGCTACTTCAAGAATCTCAGCGCCTATATACTCTCCTTCCCGGTCACAATCCGTCCAGATCATCAATTGATCACAATTCTTGCCAAGGTTCTCAATGTTTTTGGCAATTTTCTTCTGATCTGGTGAAAGAACATCCACTATGGGAGCGTCAAACAGTTTACCAGGTACGACTTTATTCCATCCATAGCTCGAAGGAAAGTCTGTTCCTTTCAAATGACCTGCAACACTGGTCATAACCACGTCGCAAAGTCCATGATCTGGGAAATTGAACTTGAACTCATAATTTTTGACAAACTTGTAGCCAGAGTCACTCGTCCTTGTAGACCCACCACCCAATATATTCGAAACTGCTTTACCGATGGAGTTCTTCTCGGCGACGCATAGAACCCTCATATCTGTACAATGTACAACCAAAGGATTATTACGCCACTACCACCGTGTTCATTCAATTGTTTTGAAATAAGAGGGAGAAATTGGACGCGTGTAAAAGCAGACTTTTTTTAATCACTATCCGACTGACATACCGAAAACTACAATGTTATTCCTAGTCTATTTCTATTTACATGATTGGGGTCATTAATATTTAGTCATTACTCTGCTTGAACTTGACCGTCCAGTATGCCATTACCATCATTCAAAAGTTTCTTGAACTTCTCCTCTTTATCAACTTCCCTTAACTTTGCCTTTCTTTGTTGTTTAGCAATTAAAAAGTGCTCAATGCCCAACACTTTGGAAATGTATTCTTTGGACTTTCTTTTGTTAGCAGAATTTTTCAGCTCCTTATCGTAGTTTAGTTTTGATTTCTTGATAAGATTCAAAACTTCGATCCTCATCTCGCTGGTGAGACGAACTCTTCTGATAGCTTTGAGGTAGCCGTAAGTTTCATGTGATGTAACGTTGTCACCAATCATTGAACAAAACTCATTGGCCATGTTGTAGAAGTATTCACCAGCTTTACCAAGAGCATGTTTTCCCTTATCATTCAACCTAGTTAAGGACTGAGAGTATATGGCATTGAAGACCATGAAACGTGTGGTGCTGTTCGTTTGAACTTTTGTTTGGTAGGTTCCATCAATAAGGGACTTATAGAATGCAACCGATTTCTCGCCAGCCTCTCGCGACTGGCCTTCTCTAATACAGATCAGATATCTATGGATTAAAGCCACGTCAACAGATCCTGGAAAGTTCTTTTCATATTGTTGAAATACCTTAGTACAAGAATCGAAGTCTCCCAACTGTATATATGTTTTCATTACAATGTCAATAAGAGAATTAGACGGAAGGAATCTCGATTGAAGAGGTTCGATAGCATTGAGCGTCAATTTTTCTGCAACATTGGATAGATACTTGTGTTTACGTTTCAAATTGGCTGGATATGTCTCGATTTGAAAGAATTTTTGAGCAGCATCTAGACCTCTTTCTATCAAGTCTGTTCGCTTACATCTGCAATATGCAAACACCCAAGCCTCAAAGAGTTCAGGGTCTTGTTTCTTTTGAGAAAGTTTCAAAATCTCTTGGAGAATAATTTCACCATAAGCCATGGTCAGTGTGTCTCTATTCTGATGCCCTAATGACTTCAAAATAATGGTGAATGTTTTCGAGTCGGGTTTGAATGGTTTTAAAAAAGGTTCCTGTTTCTTCATCCATTTATCCCATAACTCAAAAGCAATGGACTGATCTTCGCAATTCAGAAGTGCACTAAACGCACTATTGACATGTGTTAGGTTAGGGTCCAATTTATAACCCTTTTTCAGACCAAGGAGCACTTTTTGAATGGTTTCAACTTGTTTCACTGTTAGGCCGGGTTCGCCTTTAGGTCCTCTCACTTCAAAGGATCCATTGAAAAGGATCGTTAATGTCTGATTGTTGGGTGGAATGTTCCATTTCTTCCTCTTTGAGTAGATTTGGATAGCATCGTTAACTTTACCTTGTTTGAGAAAATGCTCCATGATCCTGTTCATCCCAACTACACCTTTATCTTTGGCCAACCTTGCAGTCATGAGTGCCTTTTCAATTTGACCTCTACCTATAAAGCTTTTGATAGTATTATCAACAACCACAGAATCAAGAAGCTGATTTGGCGTGGTACCGAGAAGAACGCACATGATCCGCCGGTCCGCAATCTTGAAGTATTTAACATCTTCGTTACTCAACGGTCCGAGTGTTTTCATATCAACAGTAGATCCTGTGTATTTGGTAAGAAGATGTGCTGCATGTTGCCTGGTAATAGGCTTTGTTATCTGCGTTGAAGCAACAGGGTCAATAGCCTTCTTCTTGAACAATGAAATCTCCACTTCTTTGCCATCTCGCACTTGGGCCAACGCCTTCCTGATCCTTCCCTCACGGTATGTGGAAGAACTAAACAGCCTCACCACACTCCTGGCACCTAAAAATGCCATATTACTATTATATTGGATTGATGTAAAGACTGTTTGCACCTCAGGTATATAATACATCGCATCATCATTTTTTTTTTTGCTGCTCAGTGTCATCTGCCATTCTAACACTCTATTACGTAAATTACGTAAATTATGTAGAGATAATCATCTCAAAAAATGAACAGAATAAGGAGAGTGAGTGATTGAGAGTGATTGATGCTTTAATCGCATTTTATCGAGCTCGGGGTGAAACGGGAACGGGAGGTAGCACATAATGAAGGTAGAGGAGTCATTTTTTAGTATGTGAATGATTATTTTAAGATTTCGAAGAAAAGACTAACAGAAAATGATTAAGGAAACACTTTGAGCGACCTTGTTGGGAGATATGATGGTGAGTTATTTTACAGTGTGGCTTAGGGCCAGTATCTTATTCAGAAGTGGAACATATTTCATGTCTTGCATGTAATGACTTCCCTTAGCTGCTGAAGTACATACTAATTCTATTCTAGGACCAATGTTGATTGAGAGGCTACAGATCCTTACGAGGGAAGAAGGTGATGTCTCAGCTCAGGCTGCGCTGATGGCTTTGAAACATCTATCTAAGGTTGGTCATTACTCTCCGTACATAGACAGTTTTATATCGATGCTGTCCACTTTAGAAAGTGACCCAAATATCTCCAAGTTTCTCAACTCGAAATGGGCCATCTCACAGTTACAACTGAAACAGAAGAGATTGAAAGATTTGAACCCCGAAAATTTGTATCATGAAACCGACACTTTCAAGGTTCTAGAGATGGCTACTATTCATGTATATGCAAAGCAATACACTGAAGCTCAGTCTGTTTTGAGCAGCTCAACCTTGAGTGCACAGACTTGTCAGTTGTCAGAATACTCTGCCCAAATTGGACTGCTTCAGAATAACTTGAATTTGACACTCAACCAAGAAAAAAGGATTGAGGCGTTTATAAGCACCTCTTTATCCAACGAAATTTATTTGAAGCGATTGACAGATCTTGAGATAAAGTCTTACTGGAGGGTTAAGTATTTGGTATTGTTTGCAGAATTTCTAAAAGGAAATTACCAACAAGTTTCTACGGTGATATTCGAGTTATTAAGATCTCCTCCTATCGAGACCTCTTCTGGGAAAGAGATATTCCCGTTAGACATACTCAATGAATCTGATTTAGGGAAATTCATTCACAAGAACCAGATAATACTGGTATCGGTATTGAGCATTTTATTGAGCTATCCTGCTAATACGTTGAATGAAGTTTTGAGTGAAGCTGAGTTCATATCGTTGGCTGGCCCACATTTGAGTTTTTTCAAGCCTTTCTTTAATGCTGCAAACAGTGCTAAGTTTAAAGATCTTTTCAAGGAACTGGATAAACTTGACCAGTTTATGACACGTGACCCTCTCCTCATGAGAGTATGGCCACAGGTGAAACTAAGATTCAGACAGCAAAGCTATAAGGTGTACCTTTCCCTAGTGATAAAAGTGAGCGCTGATCATCTTTCCCAAAAATTAAGCATATCCAAAGACTGTCTTATTGAGGAATTGAGAAGCTACATAACCTCTGAGAAACTCGACTTTCATTACAACGAGAATGAAGAAATATTCGAAAAGGTCACTGTGGATAAAGATGCAATACTTATTGAGAAAATGCAAAAAATGGGGGACGATATTGATTCGATTCAAACAAAGTTGAGAACTAGAGTAGATGAATTGGCCTCCAGACTAAGGTGATAATGCTCTCATAATCATAATCATATTATCCATATTATCCCTTGTCACTATGTACATCAATGTAGAGAAAGGAGAAACAACGTCGAAGTCTAGTTACTATTGAAATACCTCAATCACCTCTTCTTCGTGTGGTGTCGTGACTCCGTTTTGAGCAATATGTTCGATATCAGCAACTTCTTTTGCAGCTTCAGCTGTAAGGTTGATGGAAGTTTCTTTTCCTATGTATATATCATCTTCAATTCTGATTCCCATTCCTCTAAAGATGGATGGGTAAGAGTGGTCATCCGGAATATATATACCAGGCTCCACAGTGATGACTTGGCCTTCTTTCAGAGGTTCCATTCTGGTGAAGCCAGGTACGTCATGAACATCTAATCCAAGATTATGACCAATATAATGAGGGTAGATTTTGGAAATATCAAAAGAAGAGAGAGCGCCTCCAAACCCTGCTATGTTCTTCAGTTCAGTTTTGAAAGTGGAAATACTGAGTTCATGCAAATCTTGTAGACTCATACCACTAGATGTAGTACACTGATCAATGCAAGCTTTCTGAACGTTTAAGACAACTTGGTAGAGTTCCTTTTGTGGATCTGAGAACTTTCCTGAAACGGGCCAGGTCCTTGAAATATCAGCACAATAGCCACCGAGAGACCCAGCTGCATCCACCAGAATCATTTCATCGTCATAAAGTATATCGTCATTTCTGGTATAATGGATACACAAAGAGTTGGCACCACCTGCAACCACAGGGATGTACGCCGATTTGTCAGCCCCACCGCTAACAAACTTGTATTCAAGATACGATTTTAGTGTTCTTTCCATTCTAAATCTTTTGGAATAGGCGTAGTTGTATGCAATCCCCGAAATCTGGCCTATTCGCCTCATTACCTTGAGTTCTGCTGGAGATTTAATAGCTCTCATATGGGTGATAAGATGCTTGAGTGAACTGACTTTCTTTCCAGTACTATTTGCATCCAGGACACCTTCGATGCTGGAATACTTCGAATTGACTCCAATGTTAAAGAAATTAGTAAAACTATTCCTAGTTGATGGTTTCTTATTCTTCACAGGCAAGTCAATAAATATGTTATTATTTCTGGAAATGATCTTCTCGAGGTAAGTCCCTAATCTGAAGGTATCAGCGACTTCATCAGCGTTGAAGATCTCAGTTGCACCTTCTAATCCAGTCCTGGCACCATCCCATTGCTCTGAGTGCTTATCTTTTGGAGGAACTACCATATGAAACACCACATTGTCAAGGTTGTCACCGGGTTTCTCAATTATTATGGTGGAATCGGGTTCATTCCACCCACTGAGATAGTATAAATCATTCTCTTGTTGAAAATCGTAGAAAACTGACCCTGAAGCAAACTGGATAGAGTTTCCAATAACAATTGCTGCCGAGCTTGAAGGCAACTTTTCTGCCAGCGAAATACGCCTCTGAAAATACTCAAGTGCAGTGATTCCAGGTGTCAGTTCACCAGGTTTCAACATGAAAGGTCTAGTTTCAAAGAGGGGTTGACCAGAAGTAAAGGGTGGTGTAGGCCTATTCGATAGACTCCTGTTCGACACTAGCCACGCATTCTTTCGCAAAAATCTTACAGGTGTACAGCGAAGAGATGCCATGATTGACTCTGCAAGTTTCTTCTCCTTGAGACTACAAAAGAGGTTTTTCAGGATAGATTTTTCCACTAAAAATTCTCCATATACAATCAAATTCACCATCATGCAAACTTCCTAGTTTTTCTTTTCTTTCCCCTTGGGAAGAATTGAACTGGTTGACTGGAGTAACCTAACATACTATCATTTTTATTTCTTTCATCACCTATTTCGATACTATTTGTGCCCAGATAGGTATCCTCAGCTTTACTCGAGATGACATCGTTCCTAGCTAGCAACTCACCACTTGTATCTTCTATTTTCAAATCTTGAGAAGAGAATATTGATGTTTCACATATAGTACTCTCGTCTTCTCTGAGACCATTGCAATTGATTTCATTCAGCTCGATGTCTGTAGACAAATATTTGTCAAAAGAATTTTGGAACAACAAATGCTTGTACTTATTAATAATTTGTTGAAAAGAATCAGTGGATGAGCGAATAAGAGCGGGGACAAAAGTCATGAATACAAAACTCCCTTTATTCAGTTTAGTAGCTGTTCCACTACCCCCCAATTCATAGTCAATATGAACTCTATTACAACACATGAGAACAGTTTTGCCTCGAGAATTTCCCCTTGTTGCTTCATCCGTGATCATAATCAAACCAACTGAAAGTAGTAACAAAATAGCGTCAGTGCTGGCAGTGATATGATCATATTCAGTGAATCCCATATGGAAATGTATCTTAGTAATACTCTCTGGGAACTTGTACTTTGTTAGAAGTTTATAAAGTTTCCTCGCATTCATCAGAAGTTGAAGGTTTCTATGAAGAGGTAACCGTGATCTGGAGGCGCGACAACTATAGCACTCACCAAGACTCAGAGCATTCTCAGAAGTTTGAAAAGCATAGCAATACGAATGCATACTTCTACCACAACTTTTACAGGGGACTAATAGCGACCCTCCTATTTCTGAAGATGAGCCACATTCACATTTTTTGGCGGGACTAAGTTGTGTTTCCGTTTGATGAATTTCAGGCAACTCCAGAAAACTTTTTAGCATTATAGTAGTTTGGCTTTCCTCCACTTTCGAAGAGATTATTTGAGGTTTCCTTTTCTTGGGTAGGGAAATTCCTCCGCTTGATGGCAAGTTTGGTGTTTCTAATGGATCAACATTATTTGTGAAATCGTTATCAATTTTAGTATTGCTTCGAAGCAGACTTAACTTCACAGAATGATAGTTAGTGGTGATTGAACCAAGACAAAATGTCGACGGCGAATTGGCATCAACTTTTACTGTTGCCATAGGATGCTGAGACACATCTTCAAACAAAGGTGGTTGGTAGGTTTCAGGACAACAGCTATTGAACAGAAGTCTCATTGAAATACATTTTTGATCAGGCAAAGGATCCAAATCCTGTGTGGCAATTATAAGTTTCTTTATAAGACCCTGAAGCATTTTCCTTGATTGTAACAAAGAGCAATCAATAACCTGATTGTTGAAGTTGAGATTTATGAGACCGTTTTCATACATGAAAGAGAAAGTATATGACTCGTGTAGTTCTGATGGTTGCTCAGGGTCTAGAAATACCACAAAACTCAATGACTTCAAAAATCCTTTAGCGATAGCGTCAACAGTGCCTTCATTTATCCATCTTAGAAGAAGGTCCACTTTCTCATTTTTGCCTTTCACTAAAGTCTTGACCTGAATACTATCGTTCTCCCTTTGGTGCGATTTTTGTTCCGAATCGTAACCCTCTTCAAATTTGTGAGGGATAAATATTTGATCAATGAAGAACTCTTCAGGGAAGAGACCTCGTAAGTACGCAACACACCCAAAAGACATGATAAGCATCGTTTGAATCAGTTTTAAAGACCTCTCCCTAGTCGCATCCAGCTCTGGACAATTCATATTACTCATACCGCCAATGCTTGAATCCGCTTGCTAGGCAGAAATCTACGTACCGATCAGATGAGATCAGATCAGAGCTCCAAGCGCACAGTCCACCAAGAGAAGCTGGCGGCTCATCCCCTCTATTTATATACATAGTCACTCTCAATTAGCCGCTGAAAAAGAGGGTGAAAGTTCAAATCTGACCAAACTTAAAAAAGAAAGCGGTCATATCCTTTTTTCCAATGATGGCAATGGAGCTTGATGGACACACTGGAGTCTGTATGAACCTGCTTAACGAGATGGAAGCGCCGTATAAGAAGTTATCAATCTACTTTACACCATTGCTCCACATACGCGCTTTTTTGTTTGTTTTTTGTGTCATGTGTCACTTTCCAAAAGCAGGGTAAGAACACTCATGTCACAAAAACGTGTTCCTTGTTCCTAAGATTTCTTTTCTTTTTTTACTGCCTATTTGGGGTTGTCCGATTAGATTCCCATATGTAGTTAGAAACGAGGTGACACAAACACGTTTCCTTCTGGGTACTGGGTCGCCATTGCAAGCAAAAAGATATCACATGCTACTTAATGGTACAGCGTGTTTGATTCGCTTCACATGTGTGTCTAATGAGAATAAGGAAGAACGGAGGGGTGCAGATTATTTATTTAAAGACCCCGTGTATCCCTCACTCCTACAGGTATTCTCCTGTAGCGAATTAGCATTACGTTGTTCAGTCAAACGTAGCTCCACTTAAGTGGTTTTCAGCAAATTCATATAAAAGTTGGAATTGAATCTAGAATGTCAACTTTTCAACTCCCTATTATCCAAAGACTGATGGAGTTCAAAGATAGCGTTCAGTCATTCGAACACTTGAAGCTTGCGTTCTCTTTCTTCTCAATTTTTTGCACCTTGGTGCTTTTCTACTTCAGCAAGAAGACAAAGTCATTCCTTGTTTTTGCTTGGGCTTGTTTCGTCAAACCGTTAGGAAATAGAAGTGTCCATAATGATCATCAAAGCAATCTGGAGCTGTTCTATAAAACACAGGCAAGATTTTATGATGCTACAAGGGAAATCCTGTTGCAAGGTAGAGAGAAGGCTCTCAAAATAGCTTATGCACATGCAGTGTCTCAGTCCAACAAGCAGAAACTTGTTTGGGTTGATATTGGCGGTGGAACCGGGCTGAATATAGAAACAATGGATAAGAAAGTTGCTGGTATTCAAGAAAATTTCAAGGCTGTCTATTTGGTCGACTTGTCAACTTCTCTTTGTGAAGTCGCCAGGGAGAGGATCCAAAGACATGGCTGGAAAAATGTGTTTGTAATTGAAGGGGATGCCTGCGATTTTGTCATCCCTGAAGTCAATGCTGATTTGGTGACATTTTCCTATTCACTTTCAATGATTCCTCTATACCATGCTGCTATTGATCACGCTGATAAGTTGTTGAATCCAGACACTGGTGTCATCGCTTCTATTGATTTCGGTGTCCAATCAAAGTCAACCTCAATTGGAAGAACTAACACACTAGGAGGTCTCACTAATAGACATGTTCCATGGATTTATAGAACATTTTGGAAACTTTGGTTTGAAATGGACAAGGTGTTCTTGGACCCATCAAGAAGAGAGTACTTGGAATACAAATTTGGAACTGTTAAGTCAGTCAACTGCTACAATAAAACTTTGGGATCAATCCCATTTTACATTTGGGTGGGTGTGAACAAAAAGGAAGATGCTCAATTAGTCTATAGATTCAATTCTCTTGCAACAGAATCTCCTTACTTAGCTCCAATTAACCCAAAGAATTACTATCCTGAGGTGGTTGCCAATACCCCAGTCTCGAAGGCACTAGAAGCTGCTTTGGACAACGCTAGAAAAGGACTTCCATATCCATCATTATTCTACCAAAAGGAAACCTGGAGAGTTTATTATGATGAATTGAGCCGCGACTATGACTGTTTCAAAAATCAATACATCTATGCCTTTACTTGGGAAGACCCAAGAGAAGACGCCAAAATTTTGAAACTGACCTCAAAAGATACTGTTCTAGCTATTACATCTGCAGGTGACAACATTCTATCCTATGCGAGTTTGAGAGATGCACCAAGAAGAATTCATGGGGTTGACTTAAATCCCTGTCAGGGTCACCTTGTTGAATTGAAACTAGCTGCAATGAGGTGCTTGTCGTTTGAAGAGACTTGGAGTTTGTTTGGTGAAGGAAAGCACTTTAACTTTGAAGAATTATTGATTAGCAAAATGTCTCCATACCTTTCATCAAACGCTTTTCAATATTGGATGGAGAAAGGAGCAAAAACATTTGACCCAAATGGTAAAGGCTTGTATGATACAGGGTCCACAAGATGGGCTTTAAGACTTGCAAAATATCTTTTCACTCTCACTGGATTGAACGGTAAAGTTGGGGAGATGTGTAGGGCTAAAACATTGAATGAACAGAAGGAAATTTATGAGAGCTTCATTAGACCAGTGCTTTTGAGCAACTTTGTTAGTAAAGTTCTTGTTGGCAACCCTATTTTCTTATGGAAAGCGCTCGGAGTTCATTCAAACCAAGCTGCCATGATGGGCTCTGTCAGTCAATATGTGATTGATACTTTGGACCCAATCATAGGGAACTCTCTTATATCCAGTGACAACTACTTTTACTACTTGTGTTTGATGGCTAAGTACACTCCAAAAAATTGTCCAGATTACTTAACACCAAGTGGATTCAAAACTTTATCGAAGAGTAAAAACTCACCCCTAGACGGAATCAGATTACACACCGACTACTTGAATAATGTTTTGGACAGACTCTCTGCTAAGACTATAACAGTAGCTGTTATCATGGATCATATGGATTGGTTTGACCCAAAAGGCAATGATGTTCATAAAGAGATCAATTCTCTGTACAATGCCCTAAGTGATCATGGTAGGGTTATGCTGAGATCTGCAGCTCAAGTTCCATGGTATATAAAAGAGTTCGAGGCCAAGGGTTTTGTATGTAAAGCCGTGGCTACTAGAGTGTCAGGTTCTGTGATTGACAGAGTTAATATGTACGCTTCCACTTGGGTTTGCTCCAAAAATGCTATGACCAAGGGAGTTCAGAGCGAGCGCCAGATGAGCGTGATTGACTTAGACCAAGCCGTACCATGAACGGCTCGTTTTTTCTCCTCAAGTAAAATAAATATATGATCTAGAAAGATGAAAATACAGCCAAAAATCTTAAGGTTCGCGAATGTTGCTGATGAGGGAGGGGAAATAGTAAATCAGTAATAAGCAAACTCACAATACCCACATTGTAGGTTGGTTGCAAGACCTTATACGGTAAACAATATCACTTTAAATCTCGTGCGTCACTGAAGAACAGCACACTCAGTTTCGAAAGATCTTGTTTCTGATGACAGAAGTCTATCAATCGCCAGCGTCGCAGCAGTATTCAGACTCTGAGCTCCAAGCAGGAGTTGTTCAACTACCTGATGGTTCTTCCTCGTCTGATGGCCTGGGGTTGAAGGCGTCACCCAGCAGTAGCTCTTTTCACTTAGCAGATGATCCCTCCTATTTGTCTCATCCTATGGTCAATGGATTACCTGTTTCTCGCCCTTTGTCTAGAAACTCCATCACATCTGGCTTGTCCGTGACAGCCACAAAAGATGGCGTGGAGGGCAAGCGTGTTAAGAAAAGTGGCATACCAGGGTACTCTCTCAATCTGATCAATCAAATGTATGCAAACTACTCCAAGAAAGGAAAGAATGGAGCCGGTCAGGGAGAAGCAGTTGCATCTTTTCTAGCACTGCCTAGCGACAAGACAAATACCAGAAATACCAGAAGCAGCATCGACTCTCCACAACAGGACCTCACTGACGACGGTGCAAGTGTTATAAGTCTCTCCAGCATGATTCCACAGTACAGCAAAGAGGACACCAACGATGACACGGATAGAAGCTATTCATACGACAACACAGATAGGCTTGATAACTCCAGCGGATTTTTTGAGTCAAGGAGCGAGGAGAAGAGCATACAGGACTCTGTTGAAGAGACGGACTACAACAAATTTCTGATGAAGAGCTCAAATTATTAGAAAGAAAGAGGTCTATTTACTGTATTCTTGCTGTATTTATCTGGTGATTATTTGTTCCGTTTATCACTTTATTTATCTTTGATGGTTTGTGTTATCAGGTTATTGTTGGTTTTATGTCTTGTTTTTGGTAGTACAAGATTTAGTTGGTCTCTTGGAAATTGTTATTAAGTAATTGGTTTTATTTGGTGTAAAAAAAAAATGGAAAAAATGTCAATCAAGTAGATAAATCAAGTAGTTGTAGTATTGTCCCTGTCTAACTAATGTTTGCAGTAACTAGACAGTATGCTAGAGCTACTGGAAAATCTCTCAATCAGGTGAAATCATACCGTTTTCTGTCAAAAGAGTCGAATGAGGTTTTCACCAACCTTAGCGAAGAGAACGATCCTGCCAGAGAATCTTTCTTCAAGTACACATGGGGTACTTGGCTCAAAGATGATGCCGCCGAGAAGCAGAAAAGATACACCAAGTTTTCTCTAAGCGGACTTCAATCAGTTATGAACGAGCTTTACCTGCAAAGCAGAAATAACACTGATACCAAAAATCCTAAGGTGGTGCCCCCAAAAAGACATGATAGTGAATTTGTCTCATTACCACATAATGTGAGTGTGCTCAACTTTGGGAATAAGAACCCTAACGAGGAATTTCGTATTTCGCAGCTTTTATCTGTTCATGAAGGTAAACACCACAGAATTTATAAGGTCGAGACCAACGCTCAGAAGTCGTTCATCTTGAGAGTTCCTTACCCTTTAGACTCTGCATTCGCCATTGAAAAAAGAGTCCAATCCGAAGCAGCAACTTTGGACTTTGTTGACTTGAAATTGGGCATTAAAGTACCTAAAGTTTTTGCGTATGGTGCTACTGATGCTAATATGCTGAAAACTCCTTTTATTTTACAGGAGTTTATCGAAGGGGAAACCCTTATGAAGCAATGGGCCCCAATGACTCCACATAATGACCCAAAGCACAAAGAAATTATTGGAAAAGTTATTGATCCACTCTCTGGATTTCAAGCGAAGTTAGCTGAGATTGAGTTTAACAAGTTTGGCTCTCTATACTTGAATATTGATGCCAAGAACCAATCTCAGACGACTGAAGAACCATATGACGGGGAGGAGAATGAAGATCTTAAAGGAAGATGGTTTATCGGGCCAACTACTGAGCGTACTTTCTGGAGAAACAAGTCACTCTTGAGTAATGCTCAAATTGAGCCATTCATTGGTCCTTGGGATGCAGACAAACCTCTCAAGATGGTTGAGGACATCGCAAACCTTGAACTAGAGAACGCCAAAACCAAGTTGGCGATCATCGAATCGAACAGCAGTACGGTGTCTGAAACAAAGGAACAGCTTGAACAGCAGATCTCCACTTTCACCAATTTGAAGAAGGTTGCTCCAGTATTGATGGATGTCACTACTGTAAATGTTAAGAACGTTGGCGCTTTATTCAAACCAAGGCTCGCTCACACAGACCTAGATCCATTGAATGTCTTGATTGACAACAGCGGAACTACATGCTTCTTAGATTTTGAAAGCTCAACTATCAAACCAATCATTTTCCAGTCTACACCAAGATTTGTTGCTTACGAAGATGGAGCCAAGATTTACGAATTTGAGATTGATCAAGAGAAATACGACAAAATGAGTGAATCAGAGAAATATTACTATGATTTTGCTGTTGTCAGAACCAGAAATGAAGTTTTGTGGGATCTTGCTCTAGGTAAGATCTTTGGTGACTTGGGTTCGGAAGGATCTCCTGTTTTCAAGAGATTGAGATCTCCATACTTGGCTGCTATTGAGAGAAGAACAGCTATGGAGGTTCCTTTGGTAGATAGAAAGATTTTCGAACTGGCTTTGCAATGGCCACAATTCAAAGAACACAAGTTCGTTGCAGCTGAGAAATTTCCTGTTGAAGTTAATGCTGAGATATTTGACGATCACGCTGCTCAATTGGAGAAATACTACCAAGAGCTAAGCTCTGTTCCATTTGCTGTTACTGGTGGATGGGTCCCACAGGATTTATTTGACTCATTATTAGGCCAAGGTGTAATTAAGAAGAAAGAGAACGGTGACTATGAGATTATCCAGGATGAATCCGAATCCACTGCTAAATAGCATCCATTATTCTTGCTTGTATATAAAAAATAAATTTCACGTATACAAAAGTTAGTAAGAGTTGCTGAAGTTTCTGTAATTGCAAAGGACGATTGTTAAGGTTCTTCCACACCAATACTAAACCTACAAGATAATTGCAATACTATGACTCATCGGGAGCGTCTTTGCTACTTTGACATCATCACCTATGCTCTGGTGTACAGTTAGTTTGATGGCTTACATTTTTTCCTCGTCTTATTAGAACCTTCGTCTGTTGTGTCTTCTTCTGAGAGCTTCCGCTTGGCTGTATGTGACAATCCACAGGTACTCGCAACTTCCAAACTCCAACACCCCATTTCAAGGTCATCAAAATTGTACTTCAAGGACGGATTCAGAGTATGCATAATTTTAAGATACAGTAGGTATTCAGGCAAAGAGTACTTCAACTTGGTGGGGCCGTTGTTGTTCTTGAAAACATACTGTGCTGCTTCATCAGAAAAGAAGCACGGTGCAACATGTGTCACACCACTAAATAGGGAAAGAATCAATGAGCCTGTGGCCGGGCCAACACCTCTCAGTTCGGTCACAATATTCAGCGTTTGTCTGATGACCTTTAAGTATTCTTCTTGGTTTAATTGGGAACCTTCAACACCAATCAGGGACTGGAAAGCTCTCTTTGTGACTTCGATTACCTTGACCGAGTCATTCTGTGCAATTAACTTGGGCAACATAGAGCGGTATTTACCCTTGGTCAGTTTCCATGTCATCAATTTTTTCAGTTCATCGTGTGTCAGATATGTCTCCTTCTCTTCCTTTAACCTCTTCGCTATCACATGCGGTAGCTTGAACCTCCATTCGTCCAACTCCTCCAAGTTTTTATTAGAGGATGCCACATGTCTCAAACATTTAACATAAAGACAATTTTTAGCTTCTATGAGCCCCTTAGCGGTGATATCCATTCCTCAGAACGCCTTAAGCAAAATGTGAACATAAGAACCTTTTCAGCTTCACTTACGTTTTCTTCTGTAATATTTTCAAGTCAAGGGCTTCATAACGTATAAACTATCTATTGTGCTTAAGGTAAAAGCCATGGTTACGCGCCCTCTAGACCATTCTATTGGTATAATTACAGGATAGTCGGTTCAACTTTGTGCTGGCATCGGATATCTTTGGTAGACATTGTAACCATTGTTACATCGACTTTTCCGCTGAAACCACAAACAGTTACAGAGTTAAACCGCCGTACCTCCTATATATAATTACATAATTCACTGATATTTATTCAAAAAATGGAAGAAAAAGTCAAAAAGAAAAAGATGAGCCATCATATACACATCACCTTACAAGTGAAGTAACTTACCACCGATAGATACTACATCTCTGGGAGAGTAAAATAATGAACAAGATGTCTCTATACAGTGACAAGTCCAAAGGATTAATAGCTTTATCAAACAATCTTAAGATTGCTATTGCTGCAAACGTGTACAAGCAGAAACTGAGTACTGAGAAGGGTATGTATATACTCCGGTTTATTTTAGTCTAGTTAGATGTTTTGTTGATTTTTACTAACAAATTGTTAATATTAGATGAGCCATCTCTTCTTCTAAAAGACAAGGAGCTTGTGCTATCAGAGCCAAACGCTATTGTGAAATACTTGGCATCTGATTTCTCAAGATCCGAGTTGACTGAGTTTGAAGAGGACCAATTGTACCCACTTCTTCAAGCCAACAAAAGCATTGCAACATTACCATCATTTCCAGCTCTATCTTCGTTGAATAAAATTACTCCTGAAAATATCATTATTTTTGCTTCTACGTATGCTTTGAACAAGGATTCATTTCCTGAGTTTGCTCAGCTAGAAGGAGTAAAGCAAGGTATTGATCTTGCAACCAGGATCACCGTATTGGAACGCCAAAAACCAACTCATACTGGTGCTTCTAACGTAAAAGCTGGTTTTGAAATCCAGAAACAGTCTGATGAGATTCTACCTGATCCTTCAAAGAGAAATGTTTTGATAACTTCTGCTTTGCCTTACGTTAACAACGTGCCTCATTTAGGTAATATTGTGGGATCAGTTTTGTCCGCAGATGTCTTTTCTCGTTATTCCAAGGCTAGAAATTATAATACTTTGTTTATCTGTGGTACTGATGAGTATGGAACTGCCACTGAAACTAGAGCTTTAGAGGAAGGTGTATCGCCAAAAGAATTATGTGACAAGTTCAACAAAATCCATGCCGATGTCTACAAGTGGTTTCAGCTCGACTTTGACTACTTTGGTCGTACCACAACCGATTTACAAACCCAAATTGCACAAGACATATTCTTGAAGTTAAAAGAAAATGGGTTCTTAGAGGTGCAAACAATGGATCAATTGTACTGCCCTGTACACAATGGTTTCTTAGCTGATCGTTTTGTTGAAGGTATCTGTCCAAAGTGTTCATATGAAGACGCTAGAGGGGATCAATGTGATAAGTGTGGCAACTTGCTAAATCCATTCGAGCTCATCGAGCCTCGCTGTAAGATAGATAATGCATCACCTGAAAAGAGAACATCAGAACATGTCTTTCTGAAGTTGGATACGCTGCAACAGCAGGAGGAAGCTTGGTTTAAAAATGCTTCTCAAAATGGTAAATGGTCTAAGAACTCTATCACCATCACTGGCTCCTGGTTGAAGGAAGGCTTGAACCCAAGATGTATCACAAGAGATCTGAAATGGGGTGTCCCTGTTCCTTTGGAGCAATTCAAAGAAAAGGTTCTCTATGTGTGGTTTGATGCTTGCATCGGCTATGTATCCATCACTGCTAACTACACCAAATCTTGGGAGAAATGGTGGAAAAACCCAGAACAAGTCCGGCTTTACCAGTTCATGGGTAAGGATAACACTCCTTTCCATACTGTTGTTTTCCCATCCACTCAGATTGGTACAAAAGAACCATGGACTATGCTCCATCACATCAACACCACTGAGTACCTACAATATGAGGGCGGTAAATTCTCAAAGTCTCGTGGTATCGGTGTTTTCGGAAACAATGCGCAAGACTCAGGACTACCTCCATCTGTTTGGAGATACTACTTGGCAGCTGTCAGACCAGAGACATCAGACTCACAGTTTTCTTGGGATGACTTCCAATCAAGAAATAATAATGAGTTGCTGGCTAATTTGGGTAATTTTGTTAATAGAATTGTCAAATTTGTTAACGCTAAATACAACGGTGTGATTCCTGAGTATGATCCATCGCATTTATTGGACTATGAAGATACACTCAATGACTTGAACACTCTTGTAAAGAATTATGTGGATGATATGGAGGCTGTCCATGAACGTCGTGGTTTGGAGGATGCAATGGCTGTATCTTCCAGAGGTAACCAGTTCCTACAAGACAATAAGATGGATAACACCACATACTCTGAGTCCCCAGATAGATGTGATGCCATTGTTGGTGTTGGTTTGAACATTATCTACCTCGTTGCGTCTCTAATCTATCCATTTATGCCAGAAACTTCTCATAAGATAAACGAGATGCTAAATGCTCCACCAATGGCCATCCCTGACAAGTTTAACTTGGTTTTACAAGGTGGTCATAACATCAACAAGGCCCAGTACTTGTTCAGAAGAATCGATGATTCTGAAATTGTAGCTCTAAGAGCAAAGTATGGTGGCAACCAGAAGGAAGATGACGAGAAATAAAGAAATAATGTAATAAATAAAACGCATAATATAAGTGAAACGCGTAATTTGCTACTTCCAAATTTTGGTTTGGGCACAATATAGTACAAATTCATTAAGAAGAAATTTCGATGATGATATTTGTACTCAGTTCAAAAGTGGAAGTAGAAAGGGGGATTGCCTAATGTCAGACGATATACTTGCCCAGGCGAAGTCACACCTTGCTAACATTCCTGTAGAAGTAGTGTCACAAGGGGCAGAGGCTGTTGTGTTTACCACACCTCAACATCCTTTCCTCCCATCTATACTTCAGCCCAGTCGATTCAAACATGTTGAAAAGTATATTATCAAGTATAGACCACGCAAGACGTACCGGCACCCCATTCTAGATGCACAGCTTACGAAACATCGAACACTGGCAGAGGCAAGACTTCTGCAAAGACTAGGAAGTCTAGAAGAGGTACACACCCCAAGTATTGTGGCCACTGACCCGAGAAATGGCTTGATTTGGATGGAGTTTATAGGCGAGGAGTTAGACAACGGAAACCTGAGCTCTCTGAAAAACTGGCTTTGGCAATGGAATGAGAATAAAGAGGCGGCTCTGTCAGACGAGGTAAGGAATGTTTTAGTAGCAGTGGGTAAAGAGATTGCAACGCTGCACCTTAACGATATTGTACATGGCGATATCACAACATCGAACATTGTTCTACAAAAGAGTGAAGAAAATAAATGGGAGGCATTCTTGATAGATTTCGGTTTAGGGGCTCTTTCGACTATAGTTGAGGATAAAGGTGTTGACCTTTACGTCTTAGAGAGAGCAATCTTGAGCACGCATCCCCTATACTCTACTTTATATAACCAATGGATATTTGAAGGATACTCTAGTGCGTTCCAAGGGAAATCCAACATCAACAAGCACAGGGATATAATCAGACGGTATGAAGATGTGAGACTCAGAGGAAGAAAGAGAAGTATGCTGGGATGAAGTTTTAAAGTCTCAATTTATAGTTAAGGACGAAAAGGATTCACCCAGCACTTCCCCCCGACTGTCGAGTCGGCATCAACAGTGTAGAACCACCAATATACCCCGGTGCCATATTCTTACTCACTCTATCATGCCATTGATTGTAGAGAGCTACCTCTTTCCGCCCGTAGGTTTGTAACGCAGACTTCAAGGACTCACTCTCTTTGACCCACGATTCCAGATCTTCCTCCTGCACTCGCGTTTCAGGTACCTTTATGGGGAGTGGTGTATAATCTTGTGGCAGGCTTGTGTGTAATTGCTTGGGCGGACCATCAATTGGCGTTCGTATAAGGGGGACTTTTTGAAGAATATTATAGTCTAATACGCGTTAGTTACTTGTAGACGTAAGATGCTTTTACCACTACTCACTTTTCTCGTTCTCCATTAGGTGGCTTATAAATACTCTCCACTCTTCACTGTCTTGCTATGAGATGAGATATTTAGCAGCGCGCTTCGGTGATTTTACTTTGTTCTCCCTCCTAGCTTTCTTGATTTTAAGTAAATGATTGATGGGTATATATGTAATGTGGCATGTTTTTTTCTCAAAGCAAAATGAATTGAATAAGATACTCCTAATGTTTCCTTCTGTAAACAGCTTTACAGCATTACATCATTGACTTCAAAAAGCAGGGAATAACGTGTCAGATATGCTTCCACATCCTATCAACATAAAGAAATGGATTGAAGAAAATGAGCATCTTCTTCAACCACCAGTGAATAACTTCTGCCTTCACAGAGGTGGGTTCACAGTAATGATAGTAGGGGGACCCAATGAAAGAACAGATTATCATGTAAATCAAACGCCTGAGTGGTTCTACATGTACAAGGGAGATATGACTCTAAGAGTAGTGGATGATGGAGAGTTCAAAGATATCGATATTCTTGAAGGCGAATCATTTTTATTACCAGGTAATACTCCTCACAATCCTGTGAGATATACGAACACTATTGGATTGGTGGTTGAACAGGACAGATTAGAAGGTATGAACGATCAAATAAGATGGTACTGTTCCAACTGCCGAGAAATTATCCACAACATTGAGTTCTACTGTTCTGACCTAGGAACTCAAGTGAAGTCTGCGATCCTATCATTTGATGGTGATATGGAAGCTAGAACTTGTAAAAATTGTAATACCTTGAACTACTCTAAACCTCAATGAGGGACAATATGTGTTTCCCTATATACAGTTATACGCATGAATATCACACATGTGACTAATGCAATGAATCAAAGTTACCTTCGTAGGCGTTTGTTAACCATGATTTCAATCTCACCATTAGGAGGTTATATGCATTATGATTGTTGATGTTATGATTTGAGTCAGGGTAGAGTTGTATGTCATAGTTGGACACATCGTGTAGATTGAAATCATCAAGAAGTTTGAAAGAATTCTGGATGTGCACATTATCATCACCAGTACCATGAGCGAGAAAGAATCGTTTAACCTTTTTTAAACCTTCAAAATTGTAGATTCTGGACTCCTTATAACCTTCCACGTTATCTGATGGCAGACCCATATATCTCTCTGTATAAATTGAATCGTACATTGTCCAATCAGTGACTGGTGCCACTGCCATACCAAACTTGAAAATGTTCCCTGTATCGTACTCCAATGTCTTCAACGTGGTGAATCCCCCATATGACCAACCCCAGATAGCGGTGCGTTCGCGGTTAATATATGTTCTAGAGTTTATCCACTTATCCACAACGGCAGTGACATCTCTGGGTTCCCAATATCCAATCTTACCCGATGCCCATGATCTGTACTTCCAGCCTTGGCCACCAGTGCCTCTAGGGTCAATGTACAAGATAACAGCGTTCAACTCATTAGCAATAGTGTCTTCGAAAGCGATATGAAACTTAACATCCGTTCTTTGTGAGCCTGGTCCACCGTAAACACTCACCAATAGAGGATGCTGAGTTGAATTATTGAAACTCAGAGGTCTCTGTTCCACTAAATCAACAGTAATAGGATCTCCTGAGTCGTCTGTACCAATCTCAATCTTATGGTACGATCTAGAATCACCATTGAAATCAATGAGACCCAATGATCTCTTATAGTTGCTGTGTGAGTTAATTATGGGTATGGAAGGTCCTTCTTTTACAATGATTGAAAATCGTGATGAAGGAGAGAAGCTTGCATCATAGTAACCGAGCTTCTCAGAGGTAGAAGAAATCCATATACCAAGATCTTTGCTCTCGAAGTCATATGTAAAAAGATGTTTCTCGAAACTCGACTGTCTATTGGCTGTGAAGTAAACGCTGTTACGTTCATCATCAAACTTGATCGCTTCAAAAACCTCCCATTGACCTTCAGTTAAAAATTCAGGTGTATTAGTATCACCTGATTCAAAATAAGCCAGATGATTGTAACCTTTGTGGGCTAGAACATCTATAAATCCCGGACTATTGCGACCACTAGTAGCATTTTCCGGAACTAATAATATCGACCCAAAGTTATTGACCCAACCATTGAACTCTTTTAGCATATCAACACTATAAGTGACTTCAGATACTCCAGTATCAATGTGTACCACCCTATAGTTTAGGATTTTCGATTGGCGATCAGACTCCTTAAGAATAAAAGTCTGATTATCAAGCCATTTGGCACCATAAATGATATATTCATTACCTAAAGACGAGTCGCTTCTGTCGACTTCTATCGTTTTACCACTTTCAAGGGAGTATCGTAATATTTGAACTAACGGATTACTGTCTCCTGGCTTTGGATACTTGATCGACTTGAAACTAGGATATTTTTGATTATTGATGAACATCTCCATGTTTAGTTCTTTCACCTGAGAGTCGTCAATCTTCATGAAAATCAACTGTGTCTCATCGTAATTCCACCAAAAGGAGTGATCACTCGACAAAACTTCTTCTTCATAGACCCAATCTGGTCTACCATTGAATATATCTTTGGTCCCATCATGTGTTAATTGAGTAATGGTTTTTGTAATTTTAGAGAACAGAAACAAATTGTTATCTTGAATAAATGTGACATAGTTGTAGTTTGGAGACCAAGATGCATGCTGAACAAGGGACCGGTCTGAGCTTCTGATGGGAGTGTATTCGTTACTACTAACATCATAAAGCCAGTACTGACCTTGAGTTGAGTACCTGAAAATAGGGCTGATATCAGAGGACATGATTGCGTATTTCAAATCATAACTCGGCTTTACATCGCTGATGGTATAGGTAGTGCCCTCGTACATGAACTTCCGACCGCTTTGGAAGAGAAGATGGTATGATGGATCTGCATGCTTCTTGACAACAAAGTTGTTGTCCTCTGACTTGAGATAAAGTCCCTCATCTCTAGCTTGAGGCAAATACGTTTCACAAGGAATGAAATCCTTCTTTTCACTCTCTACCGCCCCGTTGAAGGTGTGGGTTTGAATTGCTTCTCTTGATGTATGAATTTCCGCTAGCTTCAGAGGAGTTATATCAATTGCTGCAAGTGTAGAAGGGGAAGTAACATGCTGATCTTCTTTCGTATCTTCTGCCCTATTGGGTGGGGAATATGGGGTGCTCGATTTGAGAACATATACCCAGGAACCCATCGTTAATAGCAGGCCTGCTGCGATCAACACCCATTTGAGTTGCGACGATGACCTCGTACGAAAATACTTATGATGCTGCTGAAGATAAGACGGGCTTGTTTCGAAGTTGTCTGGATCCTCAGATTGTCCACTCAGTACAGCGATATTGTCAAATAAGAAAGATGTGGTTGATGATAGATCGTCATCTTCACTCTCTAATGGACTTTCAACTTGTTCTACCAAATGCTCAGTATCCGACTCAGCGAAACCACTCACATCAACCATCTCATAGCTCTGACCGGCCGTTGAAGTCTCCATTTTGGGATTGGAATTTAATATTGTACTGACCAACTGTCTTCATATGATTTTTTCTGTTTTTCACCATTGCTTACACCCTTTTAGTTTGATCAAATATTGAGTTCCTAAAAGGTACAAGAATGAAGATAGAGATACTAAAACCTTCGCTACAAGATATTAGAGAGCCAGATAAATCACTATTTCAACATCTTATTGGATTAAAAAAACACACACAACTTAATTAACAGGTTCCTTTGAAAGTGGTGTGATGGTTGTCAAGATGATCATCCTTCTCCTTGATTAACTTGGCAGTTGCTTCAGAGTCACCATCCATTGCGATAGAGTTCAAAATTTCATAGACAATTGTTTGGGAGTTTTCATCAGGATGAGTCAAGGCACCCTTGTAAACTTCTGCAGCCTTGATCATGTTCTCAACAGTCTTGATAATATCAGAAATCAGTCTAAAGAGTAGATCATTCTGCAATTCAATTCTCACCACAACTCTCAAGATTTCAGTTCCCTCCTCATCAGGAGGTAATGGATAGTTTGGAATGATCCATCCCTTCTTACGCAACAAAGTTGAGATAATGGATTGAGGGATGTTAGGATAAGTCTTTTTGAAATCGTCTGAGAATTTAAAGGCCACAACTGGTAGACCTTGATTAAAGTAGGAGTCGTCGTTGTCTTCATTTTCGATGTTTTCGTCAACCTTTGCAGCATCGTAGTACAATTCACCTTTTTGCCTGTGAATCAACGAAATCACTTCGAAGTACTCAGATTTCTCCAGGGCATTGGATAAGATTCTTGCATTCTTCAAAGAAGTGTGGTGGATCTCTCTGTAACCTTCAAACCCCAGATTCAAGAAGTTGAAGTATTGATGAATCGATTGGTACCCTGGTCTGCTGAAGTTCAAGTTGTAACTTTCTTCAACTGAACCTAAGTATCTCAGTTGGAAAATCAATTCCTTTGGTAGTCTCGAAGCATCTCTCCAGATAACCCATCCCAGACCTGCTGTAACTAGACCAAACTTGTGACCAGATGTGTTAATAGATTGAACTCTAGGGATTCTAAAATCCCATTGCAGGTCCGGGAATAAGAATGGGGCAACAAAAGCACCAGAAGCTCCATCGACATGAATCGGGATGTCAAAGCCTTTACGATTCTGGATATCATCCAGCAAGTCAGATACACCCTGAACATCTTCGAAAGTACCTGTGTAAGTAGAACCCAAGATAACAAAAATACCAATAGTGTTCTCGTCGACCAATTCCTCTATTTTTGTCAAGTCAAGAACATGCTTAGATTTTTTGCATACTGGGACCAATCTACATTCAACATCGAAGTAACGAGCAAACTTCTCCAAGGCAACCTGGGCATTGGCACCCATAATAATATTTGGATTGGAAATGCTCTTCCCCTTTTCTTTTTGTCTCTTCTGCCATTGTTTCTTCAAAGCCAAACCACCAAGCATGATAGCCTCAGAGGAACCAGTAGTTGCAGTACCAATCGGTTTGCTGTCCTCACCGTGCCACAACTTACCCAGGATCGACACATTACGCTGAGTCAAGTCAATCAGAGTTGGGTACTCATCTGCGTCAGCCAAGTTTTTGGTGATGTTCTCTTGTGCAATCAAAAGAGCTTTCTCTGAGGTGAATGTGTTAACAAACGAAGCCAAGTTCAAAATTGGATTACCATCTAAACTGAGGTCGTTATGGATCAATTTGTATGCAGTGTCAGTCGAAAACCCCTTTTGAGGAATTCTATACTTGTTGTGGGAGATAATTTCATTGGTTTGTCTATCCAAATGGTGGTAGTGGGTCTTGGATAGAATGGTGTCCTCCAGTTGTTCTGGGTCGATAATCTTTGATAGCATTGTTCTTATTACTTCTGAGGCACTACGCGCGGCGCACACACTAGTCTGACTTTTGAAAAATATGCAAGAGCAAACTAAACCAGAAAGTAATCAAAAACCAAGCCAGTAATTGTTACGAGGTAGCTCTTTCCCTCTTTATATAGGTATTTGATGTGACTGAGACACGTACACATGTACACACCTCCCTTAATTCCTGATACGACCGAAAAAGAAAGAAAATATTAAGAAAATAATATATTATTTAGTGGTGTGTGCTGGTGATTTCTCTAATTTTAGTGTTGCCAGTGCATGTGCATGAACGGCGGCACTTCAAGAGGTGTGAAGGAGAGAGAAGCAGACCTGGCAGGCATTGGCACACCACCTCTTAGGATTGCTGTTTTCTTAGAGGGCTTTGTATGCATGTATAGGCATTTGACACTTTCGCTATGGTGGGGAGTGGATGTACCGCAAAGCATAAAAACTGCATATGTACTTTATATAGGGGTTTTAAAATATTGGGCTGGCATGAATACGTTGACGGAGCACTTGTGAGAAATGAATGCTTGAATTGAGACGCTTTGCACTCAATGCGCAGTAGTGCGCGTCTGGTAGAGGTTACATGTTTTCGTTCAAGAGAGCGAGACATGTTACCAGATGGCAGGCATTGACTGACAGTGGTTACAACATCCAATGGCTGAGAGTTTCGTGTGGTTTGAACACTATGCGGAGTCAGTTGCTCTTTCACCTCTAACATCAACTGCATTTGCGCAACCACTGGAGACGACTTTCCACGTAGGGCAGCGATGTTGTTCTTGAAATCTATTGTGAACATGGTGACTTTACTAGACATCGTTGTGGAAACTGCCATCTTCAAGTTAGACCTACTGACCAACAACGTTCACAGAGAATTTGAGCCTTCATTTATGAACTCTCAACACACGACTGACACAGTTGCTATGTGGAGCTGGCCATCTGTTGCTGGCCAGCTCGAGTGGAAAATATTTGGGATGGGTCTGCACTGTTACAACAGTTACTTGATGCTACGGCTACGTATACCGGAGATCTCGATTCCTCCATTCTCCACACCAGAATGCATTGGAGGATCACCTCAAAATCCGCCAAAACTCAGGGCCAGACAGAACCATCTTTTTTTGTTTATTATTGATTGTTTCCTGCATTATATAGAGCTTTTATTGTTTTTGTCGTGCATTTATTCAACTTCGGCATCGAAGTTCTCACCTTCAACCAACTCTGGAATCTCATCATCACCTTCAGCAGCAGCATTACCTGCACCTGCGGCTTGTTGAGCTTGTAGTTGAGCGGCCAACTTGGACAAAATGTCCAAGTTTTCAGCTCCCAATTGTGGAATGATGTTTGGAATCAAATCGGTAATGTTCTTCTCTTGTGGGATACCATAGAAACCGTGAACATTGTGTTGGTTAGCTGATTGAACACCGACTCTGTTGAAATGTAGCACTTTACCATCGTCTCTGAAAAAGTTAGCTTCCTCAACTCCGTCTAGGGTTTGGACATTGAATTTTTGTAAAGTGGCTTGCAAGGTAGCATCATCGGCGGTTGGCTTTTGGTTAGACTTCTTGGTCTTTCTTCTGATACCACCAACCTTGGTGCTGGATTGCTTTTGCAGCTTGGCAAGCTTTTCTTGATCAATTGGCATCTTTCCTGCGTATAAATGTAGCTATAATCTTTCGATAACTAGACCTATGAGAGATGATTCTCTCCAATCCTCCAACTAACTTTGAAAACTTTTTCAAAGCTTTTTTTTTTTGTTCTTTTGCCTTACCAAACCAACGTCCACTCGAAAATTTTTTCTTTTTTTTCCCGAAACAGCCCAGGCCAGTTGATCCTTCTAGAGTTTGGAAAATTATGAGAAAGTTAGAAGGAACGCTCCGTCTAACTTCGGTAGGGATCACAATCAAAACCCGCACCTTCCAAGGTAGGGTATTAATATGTGTGGGTGTATGTGTAATGTAATCTATTGAAGTGTCTAAAGTATTGAAGAGGAGCATAGCAGTGTATAGTGGATAGCCAGAACTAATAGCAGCTTAGGATGTTGAGAGCTAGCTTTAGACGTGCATACTCATCACAGAGTAGCAGCAACTTGGCGCACAGCTTCCAAAAAACTCTTCAGTTACCCAAGACGAAGCTTCCTAAGAGATCAAGTCATGAGAAGATCACTTCTGATCTTATCCCAAGATCCTCACAACTTTTGTACAAGCACCAATTGGAGAGTGAGCCGATAAGAAAGGACGTCTTCATACTCCATGATGGACCTCCTTATGCCAACGGTGATCTCCATTTGGGCCACGCCTTGAACAAAGTATTGAAAGATATGATCAACCGCTTCCATTTACTGATGGGTAAAACAGTATACTACCAGCCTGGCTGGGACTGCCATGGGCTGCCCATAGAACTGAAAGCCCTTGAAAAGGCAAATAAAAAGCTACAGAAGGATTCAAGCACTGTGTTGCCAGTCTCGCAAGTTCGTAAAATGGCCAGGGAACATGCGAACAAGACTATAAAGAATCAACTCGACAAGTTCAAGGAATTGGCCATATTGACGGACTTTGAGAATAATTATAAGACTTTAAATCACGCATTTGAGATTCAGCAGCTGAAGGTATTCCAAAAACTCTTACAGAAAAATCTTATAAAGAGACAAAAGAAACCTGTGTTTTGGGGGTGCGAAACACACACCGCATTGGCTGAATCAGAGCTGGAATACAATGATAAGCATGTATCAAAAGCTGCATTCATCAAATTTCCTCTAGCTTCGGTGTTCAAGGACTTGAGCAATGTGTCCTTGTTGATTTGGACTTCCACACCGTGGACAATTCCCTCCAACAGGGCAATATCTGTAAACAAAGATTTTGATTATACTTTAATCACCAATGCAAAAGAATCTCTGATTGTTGCTAATGATCTGGTGGAGTCTGTACTATCTCTGGATGTTTCATTCGAAAAGACGTCTAGGATATTTAGTGGATCAGAGTTGGTAGGTCTGCGTTATAAGAACTCATTATTTAATGATGTTGAGAACTTCCCAGTCCTTCATGGTGATCATGTAACCAACTCATCCGGTACTGGTCTTGTTCACACAGCTCCTGGACATGGTGATGATGATTACTTTGTTTGCCTTAAAAACAATATCGAAGTTTACTCCCCTGTCGACCAGTTTGGTTGTTACACAGATGACCTTCATCCGTCCCTGAATCACTTAGTTGGTGATAAAGTGTTAGAAGCTGGAAACAAAAAAGTACTTGAATTATTAAAGGCTAATGGGTCTCTATTTTACTTGAACGAGAACTATGTTCACTCATATCCATATGACTGGAGATCAAAGAAACCAATCATCATTAGATCTACTCCACAATGGTTTGCAAACGTTGGTGAGATAAAGGTAAAAGCAGAGCAAGCTTTGGATAATGTTAAATTCATCCCTGAGAGAGGACATAACAGGCTTCTTTCTTTTATCAAAAACAGAAACGAATGGTGCATATCAAGACAGCGTTCGTGGGGTGTACCAATTCCTGCATTGTATCATAAGGAAAATGAAAACATAGTTTTATTAGACGATAGATCCGTATCTCATATTATTACTATGATTGACAAACTGGGAACCGACGCATGGTTCGAAAATGAAGAAGACGTTAGTCGGTGGCTCCCTGAGTCACTGAAACATGAAGGTAAGAGCTATGTCAAAGGTAAAGATACCATGGATGTTTGGTTCGACTCCGGCTCAAGTTGGAATGAAATTGTTAAGTTTTTAAAAGAGAAAAAAATTACTGATAGAAGGTATCTAGCTGATGTATATCTTGAAGGATCTGATCAGCATAGGGGCTGGTTCCAATCTTCCCTTCTGACCAAGATAGGTGTCTCTGACGAGATCTATCCACAGGCTCCATACAAAACAATTGTCACTCATGGATTCACTTTAGACGAATCGGGACATAAGATGTCTAAATCCATTGGAAACACTCTTGCCCCAGATGCTATTATTAAGGGAGACGGAAACTTGATCAAACAAGGTGTTGGTGTAGATGGACTGAGATTATGGGTTGCACAATCTGACTACACATCTGATGTGTCTGTCGGACCAACTGTCTTGAAGCACGTTGGTGATGCACTTAAGAAAATGAGAATCACCTTTACATTCCTTTTGGGTAATCTTAATGGATTTAAGGAAGACGATATTGTGCCTGTCAATGAGTTGAGAAAAGTAGATCAATATGCGCTTTCAAAGTTATCTGGTATGATGGATGAAGTATTAATCCACTATAGAAATTACAATTTCAATAGGGCTTTGAAAGTTTTGAACAACCATGTCAACATTGAATCTTCATCCATATATTTTGACATTGTGAAAGATAGACTCTACACCGATTCAGCCTCTGGACTGTCCCGCCGGTCAGCTCAGACCGTTCTTGTTGAGATTTTAAAGTCTTACACTGCCCTATTTGCTCCAATCACTCCTTTAATTACCCAAGAAGTCTGGGACTTTACCCCAGAATGGATAATTAAGGGATCAATGAATCCATTAGTCAAGGGGCTGCCATCCCATTTGCGAGAATATAGAAATGAAGACCTAGAAAGGAAATTTGAAACAGTCTGGGAGATTAAAGATATGGCAAAAATTATCATTGAGGCAGGCAGGAAACAGAAAGATATCAAATCTGCACTAGAAACTGATTTATTTATCACTATACTTCCAAATGGACGCATTGAAGCTATTCTGAAAGAGCTAAATGATGAGCTAGAAGACATATTCATGACTTCTCACTTCTTCATAAATGAGAGTATACCTTCGGACTCTCAGTATAAATATTCCGATGTGACTACTATAGGTGGCGAAAAAGTTGAGATACATGTTGTTCCATCATCCCAAAAGAAGTGCCCAAGATGTTGGAAGTACACATCTTCAAGTGAACTAAATCTTTGTGGTAGATGTGAAACGGTGTTGCATTAGTCATATGAAAGTAAAAATTCTTCCTGTACATATAATAATAAGCTTTCTTGTCGATAATTCTAATGCTGGAATTGAAGAGATTAATCTTAGGAAGGTGTAGTGAGTATTGTCATGACCACTAACAGCCTAAGGTGTGGGCTAGTATGAATTCTCATAATGAGAACTCCTCAACCCTTGGACCCATAACATCGCTGCTCCAGTCAAGACTTTTGAGATCAAGATCAACTCCTTTTAGAGAGCTAACAGGAAATGGTTCGGTGGTCCTCGTCAAAATGGAATCTAATGAAGTTGTGGTCATAGTGCTAGCAGATGAAACGCTTGAGTGGTTTCTGAGAGCACCAGCAGAATCAGGTCGAGTGTTGGATATATTTGTAGAGAGGTTTGCTGAGGTTTGCACCGTAGTAGTATTTGTAATTGAAGGCGCAGAACTTTGAAAGAGTGATTCGTAGTTGTGTTGATTAGGCAAGTTTTGGGAGGTGTACTGGTCAACTGGAGGAACTTCTGCTTTGAGATTGTGTTGAATTTCAGCTACTTTTCCATGCAGGTATTGGAAAATGTCCTTGAATAGCACAAAGTTTTCAGGGTATCTTTTCTGAAGGATATTGATGTTATCTGTTATGAGAATCAACTCTTTGGCAGAAAGTTGATTTGCTAACTCCACGAGGTACAGCATGGACATGATGATTAACTTGACAAAGTTGAGGGGAATCAAATGAAATTCGAAGTTATTAAAACCAAGTTCTTTGGTTTCATTGAGTTTGACAATCTCTTGAAGGAACTCTGAGCAAGTAGATTTCAGGTCAAGCTTCAGATAAATTTTGAACACCAGACCCATGAGTTTCAGTTGCTTTAAAATGATAGAGGACTGAAGTTCATCCTCATGATTTGTTACATTTGATTCATACCACTCATTTATAAAATGAATGGTCTCATAATCATGAGTGTAATCTTTAAGAATATTCCAGTCTTTAGATTTCACTAAGTCAATGAGTTTTAGTGTATACTTCACATCGTCATTCTCATCAGTGGTTAGCTTTGGGATGTAAAATTGGTTGAAGAATTTCAGCCCGGGTAGACCAAAGTTTACCAGAGTCAATTTGTTCAGGATGGAGAAGCACCAATACAGGTTGAGACGATGTTTGTAGTGAAGGTATTTCGTCTCCTTATTTTCGCCAGCAAGAGGAGCAGTAACATTAGTCAAGTTGTTGTAGTTTAGATGAAGTCCAAAGTTGAGCACCATAGCTTTCAAAATATTGGAGATGGATATCACTGTTGAGTTGTAACAGTTTTTGTTGGAGAAGAGCCATAAACTCAAGAGTAAGTTTTCGAACATTGTGTAATCTGTGGATACAATCACATTGAATAATTGCAGATTCGACACTAACTGGTGCACGTCATGGATGGAGAATATAGAACAGTTTAGTTGAATGATTAGGATAAGTTGAACGATGAATTTTTGATGATGCTGAATGTGTTCTTCTGTTATATTGTGGAAGGACTCAATATTGCTCACAAACTCATTATAAGATTTGTAAAAAAACAGTTCATTCGTAATTGGGATCAACTTGTTGAAGTTGAGGAAATACTTCTGCAAAATCAAGTCCAGGTTCTGCTTAGAGGGGAAATGCAACAGAAATCTATCAATGATGAACTTGTTCACAGAGATAAGCAGAGGTGTGTTGATGCCATCCTTGGATTCGTTGAAGTCAGTAGGCAAGTTGTGATATTGAAGAAGAGCAACAAAAGCCACTTGCAGCGAGTTTAGCCCTAGGTAGAGGTTCTTATCGATGTAGTTGTTGTACTTGAAGAAGTTGTTCGATAGGTCATTGTTACGGTCATCTGAAATCCCATTTTGCTTCAACCTGTTAAGCTCGTCGTCCTTTGCTGTGAGTTGAAGTTCCATCTCTATCAGGTTTCTCTCCAGGTTCTCGGTATAACCCCTAGGAAACGCTCTTCTTGTAAGTTTGTCACTTATCTTGCATGTGTAGCCAATTTTGAGGCAGTTGGTGCAGCATGGCAGGAGGCCGTCGCACTTGATCTTCTTGATCCGGCACCGGTCACAAGCTTGAGACGTCCGCGATGTGTTTTTGTTCTTGATTAGCTTCATAAAGTACTGTATGTACCTGTGCCAGTGAGTGTGGATTATTGAATTTGGTGCGGTAATTCCTGCTCTCTGATACGTTACTGTACTATGCGTTGCACCTGATTAGGTCGGGTCCACCAGGATTTACTACCTTTCACTCTCACCCTTTGAGTATCTATCTGTACAGTGCAAGCAAGCAGGAGTTTTTTTCCCACTGTCTTTATCTGTGTCTCCTTCTTTAAGCTTCTTTACTCTGTTCTCAATATTTTTTTCTCGTTGTGGTGAATGTGTATATATATAGCGCCCGTTCGTTTTGATGCATACACAACTGTATTACAACAATATGTGATCACACTCAAAGTTTTTTTCCTTCCCCAGAAAATTGCAACAGACCACACATCACTCAGGGTTTTCAATCACTCTTTTTTATTTTTTTTTGATTATTGTGGTGTGTCTTAATAATAACACTCTTCTAACAGGTAAATAATACTAATAATATTTTGCTTAACACAAAACAGTCTCCTTTCATCCGGAAGAGCCCACTTTTGTTCCCACCTATTGGTGTAACACTACCAGATTAGGAAGGTCGGTGGCGTTCTAACCGCGCTTGGAAAAAGAAGTAAAAAGAAACGCAGAGAGGCAGACCAGAGCGCAAGAAAAAAAAGCCTCGTGACATACATTGAATTGACGGAGCCGGGTTGTGGCCCGTGTGAAAGAGAATACCTAGGAAGGATGAGCATTTAGAGGGAGAATTTTTTTATTTCTTTTTCTCTTGCTTGCTGGTTTTGGGTGAGTGTATGTGTAAGTAGTAAGTCTAAGGGGCGAGTGAGTGCGAGTTGGTCACTAGGACAACAGAAGATCTCCCTGCGCTTGACTGGCTTGTCAGAACTTGTCAGAACTTGGCATGGCTTGACTCGTTTGAGTTCAAGCTCGCCCTCCATACATTCATACTATATATATGCTACGCCACTTTTTGTCTCATTTCTCTTCTCGCAGTACCTGCCGTTCGCCTAGAAGACAGAGGGAAGGGCCAGTACCATTCTCTGCCTCTGCTTATAAACGTAATTACACTCCTACATCTCTCCTCCATTTTCTCTTGTAAAATAGGTACTTGGCGAATCATTTGTCCAGCTGATATTTCTGATGACTAAGCTCATTAGATTGCGAGCACCGCGCTCCTAAATCACGTGACTTCATGTTAATGCCCTGATCTTTAGCATCAGATAATGGTGATGATGGTTGTTGGGTATTGGTATGTCTTACTTGAGGGAAACTCAACTCGCTGCACTACGCTAGAGTAAATACCCAAACAGCAACAAATAGCACGTTTCTCGAATGTCTTCTGCTCCGCTGAGTAGGATCAAATTTTGTTCGACTGGAGTACCCAGCGACCAACGGCATGATATTGCAACAAAGATTACTACAATGGGCGGCTCACATGAAGTCAACCTGCTAAGTGATGTTAAGGTTTTGATTGTTGGCTCCCGAGACACTGATAAATTTAGGTTCAGTGTCCAAAAACGCTTCGATATGATATTTATTGAACCATGTCAAGTGCTAGACATGTATGACAAATGGCTTAGGCACGAGCCTATCGCTCTGAACTCCTTCAACATGAAACCATTTAAGGGACTGAAAGTTTGCATCTCAAGGCTAGCTAAGGACTCTTTGATCTCAGAATGGTTTGAGGAGGATGTCAACCTACACAGCAAATTGGTGAAGCTTATTGAAACTGGAGGAGGTGAAACATCAACATCCTTGAGTTACAACAACAGCTGCATTGTCACGAATGATCTTAATGGCAAAAAATACGAGATGGCAGTTAAATGGAACCTACCTATTTTGCACCCTGTATGGGTCTTGCATTCTGCTAGAAGGGGAATGTCTCTCCACTATGGCGAATACGACGCCACGAAACTTGATGTACACAGAGTCTCCAATATCTGGAAAGAAATCACAGCCCAGGCCGCCAGTAGAAAAAGAGAAAGAGAACAAGCAGGGGAATCTAACACTGATACAGAAAGAGAGTTGGTAATCAAGAGAAAGAACACATCAGTGTGGAATTCAATAATGTCTACTTCAACTACTACACAGAGTACTAATAAAAAAAACGAATGGGACGACGGTGATGATAATGAAGAAAACAAGGAGATTGTAAGAAACCCACAAGGAAATCCGTTTAATTCTACCTCAATCCCTAATGTCTCAGCTTCGTCTATACTTAATGTATCAACGAAGAACATGTCAACTGTTGAAAACATCTCTCAGTCGAATATTTTCCAAGGTAAAACCTTTTTGTTGAAGTTCTTCCGTTCAAAAGAGCAGACGATTTTACAAAACATTATCAAAAGTCATAGCGGAACTCTGCTGGATCATGAATCACAAGAACTGGACTTTGTTATCATACCATCTGACTTTGAAATAAAAAAAGTTCCTCTAGTATTCAGAAAATTTGAGATTTTAACTGAATGGTTCATTGAACGTTCTCTTCACTATTCAACCATAATGATAGATCAATGGGGGAAGCCGTTCTATAGAAACTTATCAAAGTATAAGAAGCTGTGGCAGGGTTACAATGAGATTCAAATGAGCTTAGCAATCACTGGATTCCAAGGAATAGAACTGCTCCACATAACCAAGATGATTGAGAAAATGCTGGTTATTTCCGAAGACGAATTCATACCTAAACCTCTTTTCCGATTATCACCTGTTCTGAAAAAGGACGTTGATTTACTCATCATCAACATCGACAACATCAAGCTACATGATCGCCATAAGTTTCTCATACAACGCAATCCCACACTGTTCAAACAAGAGTCAAAACATGAAAACATAAACCCAACAAGTATCAAATCCACAAGAACTAAAATTGCATTTGCAAAATCTAATAGCATTCCTATTGTTACCATATCATTTCTTTTCGAATTCTTCCTTCGGGACGATCACAATGATATGATTACTCTTAACTTTAAAAATTGGTGCATTTACTGCCCCAAGAGTGAGCGAATAAAGGGCAGAATCCAAAGATTCTGTATCTCATATGATGAGATTGTTGGGATAAGAAAACAGGGAGAAAAAGCGGAGACAGTGTCTGAAAATTTCAGTGAAAGAGAACGCACTGAAGCTTTTGGATCTACAGTTTACAACTTAGACTGTACGACATCTGATACAGATGAGTCCCTACCCAAACTACCATCTCCTATAAGGAACAAGAGACATATGAATACATTTAGAATTGTGGGACGTGCGAAAGTATCACACCTTAACAACAACAAATCTACTTCATCACATGATGACATTGACTTTGAGGAACAGGAGAATGATATGAGAGCTACCCAGATATCCTATGATAATGACCAGAATTCAGACAATGTCGACACTGTTAGTATGAAGAGAAGGGCCACACGAAGAGCTACCAGGGATCTTACAGATCTCCAATCTTGAAGATGTATGATTAAATGACTAAATAAAAGACCTTAGCGGAACATGCACTCTGTAATAAATGAAATGTTTCCATCATTATTAAATGTTAAGGGCTTGCTGAAAAAAAAACACTCACGCTGGGGGTCGAACCCAGAATCTTCTGATTAGAAGTCAGACGCGTTGCCATTACGCCACGCGAGCTTGGGTTTTCTCCGTACTCGGTTGCTCATTACTGATACATATTCTGTCCAATGCTACCAATCGACAAGAACCATATGTGAAACATGAAAAGTGGTATTGGTAGAGGAAAGCACTAAAGCATCGAAGTAGCCGCCAAGCCCCAATACATTAATCGAATAGTGCATCTCAATATATCTGCATGTAGGAGTAAACTTACCATATCACGTGACCTCTTCATAACTGTGTTTTTGTTGTTTTTTAATCATTATATGAACAAAAAACGTCGCTCGTACACTAGAGAGGTTTGAAGGTATTCTTTATTTGTTATTTATATAAGTGTTCGCTGGGGATGTCAAAAGGTCAAGATTATATTGCTAGGATACGATTCCAGAATGAACTTCCACCTCCCCTGCTTCCTCCCAAGCTTTTAAAGTATGAAGTCTCAGAAAACGAAGCTATTGATTCGGAACTTCTGTTGACTAATCTCTATAGAAAACAAGCAGTGGACAGCCTTATTCAGATCAATAATGATCTAGGCATGGGGTTAGAGAGAGTTAGTGAAATTCCTGAACTTTTTGAGAATACTGCACAAGTCAAAGAAAATTCTAGTGTCCACCTACATCCACATGACACAATTCTGCTCAGAGATCCAGGTATTGAAAGAGCAGTGAAGAACGAGCCAAATGTGGCATTCTTGAGAAGAACCGAATACAATGGAGCGATTACAAAAAGTGGTCCAGGCGCTGCAGGCTCTCGTGGCTCATCACCAGCCATCGACAATAACAAGAAGAGAAGAACTGACCCAGCTGATGATTCACCTGAAGCCCAATTACGTGCTGTTGAGTTAACATTCGAAAATGCTAGTAAGACGTTGAATAATCCGTCTATTTTGAGACATCCATTGAAGAAACAGCTGAAGGCCAAGAAAGTATGGAGTTTGCTCCCAGATGTGTCTAGAATTGACCAAGTGTTTGGAACAATAAGGGCTACCAATATCGATACAGAAACAGATAATGCTTTAGAAAATGGTCTGTTGCGCGAAGTACAGATACCAGATAACGTCACAGCTCAAGTATCTGCGTACACTTTGGAGGATATTTCTGACTTGGGTAAGCTAAGAGAAAGACTAACCAAGCTGGATGAGAACGATGAGGGCAAAGATGATGAAGAAAGGTTCAAATTTTTCAAACAAGGTGATTATGAACTGAAGAACCAACGAATGGACAACACACCTTTATCGAACTCCGTAAATGACAACAATATAAAAGAGTTTTTGAAGACCAGTGATGATGAGATTAAAGAAATTGCGCTGAAATTCGACGCAGAAAGTGGTGTTGCTTTCTTCAACATTATCAAATCGAAGAATGAGGTAAAGAAGAGAAAACTCAAAGATTCTGATAGAGAAGCTTTTGATGCCCTAGATTTAGATGAATTGAACTTGAGAATCAGGGAACCAACTGTTGAAGAATTAAACATAAGAAACAATAGAAGACACGAGTTTGACGATATCAACTACGAGTCGATTCAAATTGAGAGAGCAGTCGAGTCCGTAGAAGAAGACCAAGAAGATGATGATTTAGGCGATCTGATAAAATAGCGACAATGATCAAATAGCGACAATGATCAAATAATTGTATAATACAAAGAAATAGTCATAATCGACCAAGTTTTGTAGGACACCATAACCAGATTAACTTAGACAAAAAATGTTCTTTGAAAACTATATTGGAGAGTGTATACAACAAAGAACTGTTTAAAACGAGACATATAATGCATGAAGTCCTTACCTTATCTGTGTCTCCTGCAGCGAATCATCTTACTACACACTTTTTCAATGCGCAAGAGAGTTATCTTGACTATACACAGTCATCAACTAAACAAGTTATCAATACCTCTACATACCTTAAGCCGAAGTTTAAGAACAACAGTGTGAACTTCACACCTCGTGCCTTGTTGTGGGACTATCGGAATGGATTTGGATCTCTGGGGAGATTTGAATACAGCGGATACAATGAGCATGAAGGTACTGAAGGTACCCAGATTGTTCAAACAAGGGAAAGGATAAATAAAAATTCCTATCAGAAGGCCTTGGACTCAGGCACAAAGCTTCCTGTGTTGACTAAAGACAATGTGAAATATTGGTCAGACTTTAATCGCCTGATTTATGAGCCACAAGCATTCAATGAGTTAAGGAACTGGGACTACGATCCAGTAAAATATCCTCGAGGCAAGCTATGTAAAGATTTTAATGATGACAGTAAGAAAAGGGAGTTTACTGGTTTTGAAGCAGGCGTGAGGGAATGGAAGGAGATAGACACTATAGAATTTTTGGAAGAGAAGTATCGTAAAAGTTTAGAAGAGACAGATCTCCTCAATGGAGTGAATGTGATAACAGAAATTGACAGTGCTTGGGGAGGTTTTACTACAGAGATGCTGAGAGAGATCAGGGACGACTACAACACGAAAAACGAGATTTACAACTGGGTGATTTATAACGGGAAGAGTAACCAGGAGTTATCAAATCGACTGTTACTGGAAAGAATTCGAAGTTTTGTTGCATTGAGAGAGTATAGCTCTTTGATCATTCCTCTCTCAAGCATGGACCCTGGAAGTCTATGGTACTCTTCGGCACAGCAGAATATAGTTTATGAATCAGTGCAGGTACTTAATTGTCAAACCAGGAATAACATAACCTTTGCTGAGTTCAGAGGGGCACTGGTGCATGGGAGCAATAACAGAAACATTATCTCTTCAGTTGAACTAACCATTGACCACAACAAACCCATCTCCTTTACAAACTCTCTGTCTCACACGAAAAAGCAGAGAAAGTCACAATCTTTGAAGTTCAGCGAGATAAGTATCCAGAGGCCTCAGCAGGGACCCATAAACAAGTTAGAACGAAAGAGAAAACTCACGACAGAGACCTCTTACTACTCTGACATTGCATACAATGTGCCAGATTCTTTTCCTAATGGTTTGTTAGACAAAAACAGTAATATAACAGTGAATTTGGCAGTTGATACAAGCTCTAGAGGCCTATTGCTAGAATGGAAGGACTTCATTTCCAAGCATTTACGTCTTGGGGATGAAAGATCTGATTTGATCGATATGCTTTCCACTCTGTCCGCAGACTATGAAAATGAGTGGAGTCATTCCGACGACGAAGAATTTGATGATATATAGCATTAGACCGACATATTTATCGTCGTAAACTAGTCACCATTAGTTGTATAGAAACTATCCGATCCCCATCCTCACTAGCTGGTGGCAATTCTTTAGTACGGTGTACAAAGTAGAATAAAAAATTTAAATCTGTGCTACTCTCATCAGTAATGGTTTGATTTGCATGTTCAAGTCGATCCGCAATTGGATAATGGGTTATTCAAAATCCAGCAAGCCGACATTAGCTGTCATTGTCGGAACAACAGGTGTAGGAAAGTCGCAATTTGCTGTTGAGCTGGCACGTAGTTGCAACGGAGAGATTGTGAATGCAGATTCAATGCAAATGTACAAAGGCTTACCGACCATAACCAACAAGCACCCAGCCAATGAGAGACAGGGAATTATCCACCATGTAATGGATCATGTTGGATGGGATGAGGAGTATTTCATCCACAGGTTCTATAAGGAAGCTGAATGTGTCATTGACGATATCTTGAGCCGGGGTAAAATACCCATTGTTGTGGGTGGTACTCACTACTACTTAAACTCTTTGATATTTAACAACAAGACTCTTCCAAATAGCAAAGAGGGCGAGAAAAAGGTCGATATTACACAGGAGCAACAGCATATTCTTGATGGCCCAAGTGAAATCGTATTTGAAGAGTTAAAAAGACGAGATCCTTTGATCGCAGAGAAGTTTCACCCAAACGATACCCGAAGAGTACGTAGGGCCCTGGAGATCTTTTACGTGACCAATAGAAAGACTAGTGATCATTATGCATCTCAAGTGCGGCACAATGAGTCATCCCTAAGATATAACCTGCTCCCATTTTGGGTCTATTCAGATAGGATAACACTGAACGTAAGGCTTGATGCTCGAGTTGATAAGATGTTAGCTGAAAAAGGGATGGATGAAATAAAGGAGCTGTATGACTACTATTCCCAATGTGACCCCAAACCAGACTGTGAACGAGGTGTTTGGCAGGTTATTGGTTTTAAAGAATTCCTCCCATGGTTGGAATCAGGGTCAAAAAGCGATATGTTACTGCAGAGATCAATTGAAGAAATGAAGGCAAGAACGCGACAGTATGCTAAACGTCAGGTTAAGTGGATCAAAGGTTCTTTAGCAGAGGATCTGCGAAAAGAGAGTAAATTTAATTATGTTAACGGCGGGAAAATGTTTGTTCTGGATGCAACTGATTTGACTAAATGGAATAGTGATGTTCACACACGGGGTATTGACATTGCAAAAACGTTTTTGAGTGGAAATGTCAACGATCTTCCTGCTCAGGTTCCAGATTCAATATCAGATGAGTTGATATCGAACAATCTTTTGGGTACCATTTCAGAAAGTGACAGGCAGTCTCAATGGGAACACATCACATGTGATGTGTGCCGTGATAGCAATGATGTACCTTTAGTACTTGTCGGTTCGAAACAGCACGAAATCCATCTGAAAAGTAAGAGACATAGATCAAACCTAAATAGAGGAAAAAGGAAAAGAGAGCATGAAGAATGGCTAGCGAAAAAACAATAAGAGTTATTGATTCGCTTAACGTAAATTAATATCTTGACCGGGTTTCCAAACTCCTGTCCTACCTCTAACAGGTAGGACAGAATGTGCTATAGGTGCGTGAAGTGGTTTGGAAGAAGAACCAACTGTGCTCTCTTCCACTGGGTTAATCATAGGCGTTCTTGAGGAATTAACAGATTCTTGGATATTCAGTTGCTGAAACCTAGCAGTAAGGGCTCTGTAATACAAGTTAGTACTCGAATTGACGAACAAAGGATAATATGAAACACTCACGACTCAAGATCTCTTGCTTCCACTCTTCTATCATATACAAAATTGTCAATTTCCTCGATCAACTTGTGGCAATTAGCATTGAAATCATTATAGAACTTAAGGCCTTGTGAGATGTTATTGATAAGGCCTTTGAACTGGAAATAGACTGTATCAAGTGTAACAAGAATTTTTTCTCTTTCAGTGTTCACGTTATGGGAGGATTTGAGGTCGCTAAATTTGCAATTTAGGTTTTCTATTTTATGTTCTAGTTCGTGTTGTTTCTTCTTTTCATCTTCAACAAACTCCAGATCCTTATCAAAGTTCTTGATATGTCTTTCAAAAACTGGTTCAAATGTGGATGAGTCAACTTTCAGGTTCTTGAATTGGCCCTGCACAGACTTATATTCTGATATAATCTTTGGAAGTATCTGGTAATGATTAGATTTTATCTCAACAGTTTCAAGGAAAGTATCACGATTTACTTCGATCTTGCGCTTTTCTGTAAGCACATCTTTCAATTCTGACATGACTTTTTTGAGAGAAGGATCCATATCTTTTGTGGATGGAGAGGGTATGTAATCTAAAAGACGGGATTCAGAAGATCCAAGTATAGCGAGTGTTTTCTCTATATCATTGAAGCTAGATTTGACTGTTTCGTCTCCGTCTTTGGCCTGGGCAAGGTAAGTTTCTAGTTCATTTATTCTTTTCTGTAAATGCTCCGCAGCATCTTCAGATTTGGGTCTGGTCCAGTGTTGCGAACCTTGTCTCTCTCTCATTAATTCATCTTCTTGAGCTTCAACCCTCAATCTCTCTTTGCAACCATCAATCAGACGTTCACCCTGTAGGGATAGTCTTTGAATGTCAAGGAGAGCTTCTTCGATCCGTTTGACACCTCCATGAGATTTTACCTCTAGATGATACTCCAACACTCCCGGAGGCAATGAAAGTGGCCTATCCATAGAGTCCAAGGAGGCAGGGAGACCCCTCTCCCGCACAAATTTGTCAAGGATATGATTGAGTGCTTTTATAGGGGTATTAATATGTTGATTAATATACTCTTGCTGTCTCTCTCGGAATGCCTCTGCACTTTGAATAACATAAAATGGCAATAGATCCTTAAACAACAATTTTCCATAATCACCGTTCGAGATTGACTTGAAAGGATTCTTCACATCGTCAATATCCATATCTTTAGTTATTGGTGCTTTTACAATCAATGGTGGTTCAGATGGTACATCTTGAAGGTAGATAAGGTCATTGTCTTTTTCTGATCTCCTTAAAGTTTCTCTAACGATAGTTTTGAGTCCTTCTAAATCACTTTGGACATTGTTAGATGTGAACCTAATATTGGAAGATATACTGTTGATAGCACTGAGGGCTTTTTGTAGTCTAGCTACCTCTAACCCATACTTCCCCTCAGAAGCAGCAACCAAAGATGACCTGTACTGAGCTGCTGCTTCAAAATGAGATTTTTTGACTGTGAAATGATGGATCCATTCAGATCTGAACCCCTCGCTTCGATTAGCGTAGTCTAGCGCTCTATGATAATAATCTGATACTTGAATAGCTAGCTTCGCAACCAACGAATCTTTGACTTTGTCACACACAGCCTTTAACCAGAAAACTTCCTGTGCCTGTGCTAGCATCAATAATCTCAAGGTCTCAATGGTGCCATTCTGCATATCCAACGGAAGTTCAATCTCTGCATCCTCTGACAGGGTGTGTATATAGTTCAGATAAGTTGCTCCATACTGGAAGTACAAACAGGATCTCTTCAATCCTCCATCTGATTGCTTGTCTTCATTCACACCCAATTGGCTATAGAGAGCAGCAATGTTGTATAATATATTAATTCTTTCAAAGAGAATTGATTTAAGCTTCACAGGTCCTGTCACATTGTACCCCAAGGTGCCATACCAAGGAAACTCCTCACAGTCTGATGGGAATTTAGAGCTTAGAGTTGAAAGATGTATGTAATATCTTTTCAACAGAGCGAGGTCCTCTGTTGTGGTATCCAAATCAATAATATCATTTCGTAGGGTGTCCAGCTCTGCAAGATCATCACCAAAAACGGTGGCGGTTTGATAGTACTCTTTAGAAATTAGACTTCTGAGATCGGAGGCGAAAGGAATCTTCAAAGTTTTCCTATAAGGAACAAATAGAAGATTGTGAGTCATTGAAACAATACGTCAACACTCTGGGATGAATTTGGGACCGAATGATATGGTTACTTACCTTTAAGATCAGATACTACAGAAAGAATTTATCTTTTGTAAATAAACAAATAGCTACGGAGGGTAATTATTCCATGAAAAATATTCTAGTTCTTCCTAAACATCCAAGAAGGAGCTAGAGCAGAATAGCAACCACACACACCAGCTAAGTGATGAAGGTTCAGTGGTTCAGTTGAAGTTCAGTATTCACCTTCAGCTGAAGATATGCCTCCTGTGCTCTTTTTTCAGCTTGAACCAAGATATCTACTTCAGATCGTAACTTGTTTAAATGCGAATCCACCTCTTGAACTTCTTTAGCATACATTTTCTCGAAAGCAATGAGTGTACGGTCTGCATCTCTCAACTCGCTCAATAATTTTAGATAATCTTCATCCAGTGCATCGTTGGTTTCGGAATAGGTTTCAGACGCTAGTTCCAATTGTTTATCTAACTTGTTAGCTTCCGATACCATTTGTGATAGAGAATCTATTATGAGGTTCTGTTGGCTCGTAGACAAGGTGAAGATGGTCTTCTCCGAATTATTAGAAGTCGGATTGAATTGCGCGAGGTAGGAACATTGAAATTCCATCATTTTGTCTTTATCTATAATATTGGAAACTTCTGAATCAATGGAGTTCTTTTTAGATTCGGTCAAGTCACCTATCAGTACGACATCATTTTGTTCATGGAGCTTTGCATAATCAGACCTTATTAGCTTTACAATTTCCTGATCTATTAGCTCATGAACCTTGTCGAATGTAGGTGAAAATAAAGTTTCAAGTTTGACAGAACCATCGATTTTTGGAACTGGTAAATTTTTCTGCACAGCTTGTGATCTCCGTAGAAGAGCTTTCTGGTGTTCCTTCTCTTGTGCTTTTCTGAGAAACAGTTCCTGCTCACCCTTATCTTCAGGTAATAAATCAGACCCGCTTTCTCTGAGTTCATAATTTTCGTTGCCCACCAGCTCATTGCCATCGTCCTCGTCTTCAATTAATTCGAAATCGTTTTTTGGTGCTGGAAGAGCAGCCAATCTTTCACTTAGTGACACAGTTTTTATGGTTGGTTGCAGGGCATCAGTGATACCATAGGAATTATTATGCAGCAGAATTGTTTCCTCTGATAACTCATCAGTGAACTCTTCTTTTCCTGCAGCCTCTTCTATAAGAAGAATTGGTTTTGCTTCTTTTGATTGCCTGATAATTTTCGTCAAATCTCTGATAGACGAGTCTATATCTACATATTTTTCCCTTTCTAACAGTCTCGCCCTATTGTTGATGTCATCGCCTTCCTTCAGCATATCCAGCAGTTTACCATTATGAAATACTGGTTCTGGCAAATCAAGCTTAGGTCTTTTGCTAGAATCGTTTGAGGTGCTAGAGCTCTGTTCTGGGGCACTTGTAGACGATTCATTGCGTTTTCTTTCTCTTTTTCTGCTCTTTGAATCTTCCTTGTCTTTATGCAAACCTCTGTTAACCGAAATCTCAGATGCTCTCAAAAGTTTTTCGTTCGCTTCCAACTCCTCAGTAGTGGAATAAAAACCTTCCGGGGGTGTATGCTCAAATGGAATATCTGCATTGAAATCAATCTGAGTGGAAAACTTCTTCTTAGGAATTTTCAAGCGTGAGTTAGCACCTGCTTGCTTCAAATCACGTCTTCTTTGAAGAAGAGCAATTCGTCTCGTTTCTTCAAGCATTCTCTCTCGGGCCTTTCTTGTAGCTTTTTTCCCCCTTGTATTTGCTAATCTAGCCCTTGCTTCACTCAACATTTCTTTATCTTCTGCACTCATGTCCTCAGCGTCTGGTCTTGCTTCTCTTGCTTCCGGAGCAATGTTCAAATCAGTCAAATGAAGCGCAACTGGTGCTCCTGTTGGTACATGTGATTCGATATCTGCGCCAGTCAAAGCTAGGTCAGTAGGTCCATCATCTTCAAGTAAAAGCTGGTATCTTTCAACTGTTTGCGCTGCTGTACGTTTTAGCCTTGAAGCTATCGTACGCCATTGATTGGGGATGAGCCTGGCCAATTCAAGAAGCTTCGCGTCCTCATCTTGAGTCCAGTCAGATTTGTCGATTTTTGGGTTCAAGTACTCTTGCCATCTCGCCTTTGCCTGCTTAGCTGTCTTTCTGGCTAAGAGCGATGCTACTTTAGACCATTGATTGTATCCATACTTTGATACTGCGGCTTTTAGTATTTGATCTGATGACATTTTTGTTAGTAAAGGTCTCTCTATCAAAGGAAGCAGATATGCAGTCAAATTCCGCCAAAGTGTCCCTGTAAATATTCCAAACATACCCTCTAAGTTGGACCATGACCCTCCCTTGACATACACCGGGGCCATTATCTCCGCACGATCTAAGGCAAAACTCTTTGATTATCCATGTACTTGTTATTTATCTTTTTGGATTTCGTTTATTTTTCTTTGAATAACCTTCTGCCTCAATAATCAAAAATCAAAATCTAAAAACCAACCGAAGAACAACCACAAAGATCAAGCATTTCATTTACCACAAAAGACTACTGTGACGTAGGGGCTACGGACAGATAACAACTTGGCGCTCCCAAATTTCCAATACTACGTCTCATATTCGGTATACGAACAGAAGGAGCTGAGTTTGTTCTTCGTTTTGCACTTCTTTCTTTTCATCACCTTTATAAACAGTGGAGATGTTACATCTGTTCCAGCCAAAACACCAGAAATTGATTCTTCAGTGCTATCCTCCTGGGCGAGGATTCGATAAGAAACCGAACTCATCAGAACTCAGTTACTTACTCTATTACGCATCAACACGTCGCGTAAAGTTGGAAAAGGTGGGGCATTTCCTACAGAAAAAGAACGAATCAGATGTGTACCGTAATCGTACAGGAAACGCACAAGTAACTTTGGAGATAGTTTTACAGTTGATCAAGAAGTGTCCCGATGATTTGAACGTGTTTGCGGATAATATCAATGCGATTTTGCTCTCGATTTTCAGAACGAAAGACCTAGCACTATGTCAGCAGGCCGTTCCAGTATTTGATGCTTACTGTGCCACGCTAGACGGTGAGCTTTTCACGGGAGACTTGGAGTTTGTCCACAGTTTTACAAAGTTGTCAGAGTATTTCCTTAATCTGGGCACTAACGTCTCTGAAGCAAATGCGCTCGAATGGAAAGCAATTGCTCTAAAGGCTGCTGGCAGCATCTCTCATTGTCAAATTATCAGTCAAGGAAGCAATGCAATTTATATCATAAAAAAGGCTATTTCACTACTATGCAGTGAGATCCACACGTCTTTTAGTGAGGAAAACTTGCTAAAAAGGTGCATTTCACACTCTTCGGAGACCCACCAACTAGCTTCCAACCAAGAGCTTTCAAGGTTTACCACATCTAGGACATCTAATTTCAAAAGGGAAGACCTTGATAACCAAACTCCAACGGAAGTTGCCTTGGATGAGATCGCGATCAATTCTTTAAAGCCATACTTCCACACCGCTTCCTCAAACAAATTAAGATCTGGTACTATTGCAGTTGCTGATTATCTGGTTAGTTCAAAGGTGGAGCCACAATGGTCTGCCGCACTAATTGAGATGATTGTAACTTGGATTCCGGTACAGATGAGATTCATTCTATTGGCAATTCTAACAACAAGACTTGACAAGAGTGGAAACGATATGGGACAAACTATTTACATCAGATCAGTCTCTAGTGTTCTATCCTCATCAGTGAACCTAGTAGGATTGCCAGTTCTTGACAACTTGAAGCAGTTTTGTCATATACAGAAAAATCATGTTTTGCACACCAAGAATAAGGCTTTGATTCACGAATATTTTGCTGCTATTGAGAGTCTAGCAACTCACATTTATTACCAGGACCAGATAGTTGACATGGTTGCCGAGTTATTGATTCGTTTGAAGAATTCTAACTCAGAAGAATTGACCTTGGTGTTTCTGAAGGATATCAGAGGAGTTCTAGAAAGATCTCACTCAACTAGAAGTATTCAACGTGCTATAGTACCTATCGAGCTATTTGCAGACACTTTGTATCTTCTTAGATCTGATAACAAAAATATTCAAAAGGCGTACTTTGAAACCTTGATAGTTGAACTTAACTTGGAATATGAGGGGAAAACACAATTCTTAAAACCTGACTTTGACAACTTGATTTCTGGTTCTCGAAGAAGTGTTTTGAATGTCTTTTACGAAGAGTTAGAACTTTTCTCGAACATAGATGCATATGAACCACTTTTCAGTCTGTTGAGTCTTATTAATACAAGATTTGGGATTAATTCCTTTGTGAATTTCATACCTTTCTTTTTCAAGTGGCAGTTGGTTGATGAGATATCTGCTTCCGCAAAAGAGAAGCTTATTGATAGCATTGCATTGATCAATCTTTTAATTGCGGCTAAGGCTAATTCTAACGTCAAGTTGGCCAATGAAACATTGGCTAAAATTGGATACCGTAAAAAGAAGCTTATCTGGTCCTTCAACGAGCTCCCGGTGGAATCTGGTCCCATCTCTACAAACTTGAGCTTTTCTAAGGATGAATTTAGTCGTTTGATTGGAAATTCTTCTCTAAATGAGTTTGAAGAGATCATTTTCACGAGTCATTACAAAAACTTAGACATCAAAGCTGATCACGAAAACTTTGAAGAGGAAGATGAAGTTGCTGACTCGACTATTGTTTCCAATCCAATTGTTTCTCAAAACTTATCATTTTCCATGTTCCTACAGTCCCCAACTCCACCAAGCATAAACTTACCGAATGAGACAAATAGCATCAGGTCGATGCCTTTGTCTGCAAGATCAATATTGTTCAATGGTAAATTAAATGCACCAAGAGTGCAGGAATTGCGGAAGGCGATTTCTGGTGTTGATATAAGACGTAATGAAGAACCTCATCTGGTTTCTACTGCGAGTTTACAGAAAACTGATGTTAGGACTCTTTTGGATGACCTGAATATTGAATCGGGTATAAATACTAGAGGAAATCTAGTAGCTAACTAAATAGAACTGGTAGTAATATTTACGTATTACATCAAATATAAATCACAGAAGTTGGACTACAACAATATCTTTCTTTCCTAAAAATGAAACCCAAGTTATTTAACAAATGATTATAAACAGACAAACAATAATAAAAAATGTCACGATACTGACAAGAAACAAGGGATGAGAGAGGAAAAGTCGCTTGTTCACATCTAAGTCAACTAATCACTCACTCACTCAGATAAAACATCTCCCTCTTAGAAACACACAATTCAGTAGAGAACATGACCTTAGGTGAAAACAGCAAAAAAAGATCAAAAGTCTGTATTGTACAAAAGGATGACTTGACTTGTTCTCTCGCCTGTTTCGCTATCGTCTTCTTGATAATGAGAAGGTATTAATATCAGCTCACATGCTTTGTTGGTGGAATTCAAAATGACGATGAATACTGAAATAATGAAACAGAATGCTGACAAAAAAATAACAAAAGAAAGGCGAACAGAACATAGAAGGTTTGCTTCTTTATCAAATGAATATCAACATAATTCCATAAACTTTGACTCCAGTGTGTTTAGCAGCGGATTTTTCTATTATTATCTTCTTCCTTCTACTCCTCTCCATCTCCATCTCTCTCCTCTCTCAATAATTACACAAGGTCGGTCTTGACTTCTTCCTCATCGTTTCCCACTCTCTTCAGTTATCTTCTTCATCCTCATCTTCTGATTCATCGTCGTCGTCAGAGTTCAAAGCTGCAAATGCATTGAACTTAGATTTAGCAGTTTCAGCAATTACAGCAGAATTGGCAGAGTTGGCACTATTCATCTTTTTACTGCTGGTCTTGATCTTGTTCACAGCTTGATCTTTAACAGTTTCCCTCACAGTTTCCTTCTCCTTCTCCTCGTCGATAGCTGATCCGCCAGCTCTCTTGTTCAGTGTGACCCATCCGTCAGCGTCTGGTTGTGGAGCTTCAGGCTTAGCACGCGTCTTCTTTTGGAACGTGAACTTAGGTCTGGTGCCATGGTGCGAGGATCTTCTTCTTGGGTTGTTGGCTGCTGCCTCTTCTTCTAGCTTCAATTGAGTTTCACGCTGTTCTTGAAGCGATTTGGAGAACTCAAGTGGGTCAAACCCACTTGGAACCACAGCAGCTCCGTGTAGCTCAATCAATTCAGACTCAGTGTAAGATTTCATTAGCACTATGTTTCTGTTTCTGTTACTCGCGCTGTCACTGTCACTGTTTTCCTCCCCTACCAGCAGCTGAAACCTTTTCACAATACAATAGTCCGTGTGGTCGTGTCGTGTGTCTTGTCACTCACTGAGCACTGTTTGTTCGTTGGTGTACACCTCCTATTCTCGTCTAAATTTGAATGAAAAAAAAAAACTCCCCAAGTAAGAAAATTTAATCTGATGCTGTTGGTTTTGGTTTGGTTTGTATTCTCTTCGGCCGGCCGTGCTTGTTTGTAGTGTGTCGTTTGGTTTTTTTCGTTTTTTTTCTCTATTCGCCATGCTCACTGGGCGGTGAATGTCTTTTCTGGCCACAACAAGCAGGGTAAGCACAAATATTCACCCACTGTGAGCATAAGTACATTACATAAGTGTGTCTAGTTTCTCCGTGCCCCAGGGTCGCCTAACCGCTGACGTAACACGCAGCTCATCTCCCTAAGTAAGGCAGCAAAAAAAATTTATGTCAAGTGGAACTCTGGTGACCTACTGTGCAAGGTCTGTGTGCATCTGGTAAGACATTCATATCAAAGCAATAGGAAAGCAGAAATGCCGATTGTACATTCCCTCAGTAAAGTCAAGAAGAATATACAGAAGTCCAAAGGTGCTATGCACCCAAAGGGACGCAAGTTCAAACAGTTGAACAGAGCGACGCTGAGAGAAACAAAGATCAGTAAGAAGAAAAGCGAACATTTGGAACGCAAGGAACATGAGATGCAGAGGGTCCTTTTCTTTCAAGAAGCTGTGAACTCTAGACCAGACCAGACTTTTTTCCCTGTCCCGGAGCTAAAACTCATCATAGAGACGTTCCTATCGAGAGACGATGAAGAGATTGAAGAACTACAGAACAAGAGAAAGAAAAATAGACCGCCTACGAACAGACAGTTGCTTTTGGAGAACAAGCGCAAACTAGAATATAAGGAATACGAGACGGGGTATCTGATTCCTAATGTCAACGATCCAAAATCACTGGAGTTTCTGAGACAATGGAATGGCACGTCGGGTGGTGTCAATCAAGTGGGTTTCATCCGGATAGCTAAAGATACTGCTGAACTTCCTTCCAATACAAACGACGCTGAGATGAAGGAGGAATAAAATAGATTTGGTATCAAAAAGGGGGCCATTGGTGAGACGCACATAGGACAAATCTTTTCCAAACATTACAATTCCTACATTATGTATAACTGAACTACTCATCAATTATTTTAGATGCATTTGAAGCCGATTCTATCGATATGTACATTTTCAGATCGTTGGTGTTGCACATTACTCGACTAATGGTTCCTCCAAATGTTTCTTCAAATTCCACCATGGGAAAACTACACATGCTCCAATTACAAGAGCACATATATACTTCCACCCTCTCCTTCTTTTCATCATGGAAAACTTTTCTTGTGTCATATATCTTTCGAAAACAAGTACACTATTTTGTCCCAGTCCTTGAACGGCAATCAAAGTCCAGTATTCTTTCTCATACTTCAAAATTTCTTTCCAATATTCACCATGAGACTCTCCCAGCTGTTGAATCATTGTGACCAAGTCAGGCTTATGGTATCCAGGGCCTATCGGGTTGGTCATTGTAATCTCTGGCTGGTTCTTTCTAGGGTCTAAGATCAAAAACTCATGAATATGACCATCCTCCCGTTTTGGAATTGAAGGGAACAACATACTGTCATGTTCAACAGCTTTACCTATCCTTGGAAAGATACCCCTTGCTGCTCCTGTCTGACTATTTGAAAGCTTCTCGTTGATCGGAGTAAAAAAGTTTCTCTTTTCCAGGGACCTCAGTCTCGGAATTGAAGTTTCAAATGCACGCATGGCATTGAAGTACTCTTGTTCCTGAAGACGCTTGGTCTTGTTTGCATTTTCTAAATATGACTCTAGGTCTGTTCTCACGATTGGCACTACTATTGAATCAACTCCATGCTCTAAGTCTGTGGATACTGATCTCCTGTTGGGCGTTTGTCGAAGTGCTTCAACGAGGGAACTATTTTTCATCTTGTTTTCATTAGACACAACTTTCAATACTTCTTCTATCTCATTGAATTTCTTATTGATTTTGGAGGCTTTAAGCTTGCTTAGATTGGTATTTAACACTTTACCACCTGGTAATGAAGCATTCGACAGTTTCGGTCTTCTAACATTTACAATATCATCTACTGAATTTGAATGTTGACCTTTTCCTTTATGGGTTGATATTCTCCTTTTGATTTGTGGCGAGGGAGTGTTTACTAAAGCTCCCTCTGTAGGTTTCTCTCTTACAGTTAGTCTTCTCCTTTGATGGAAACTTCGGCTTAGAAGAAAACTGTTAAGTGCTTCCTTGTGCCGCACTCCTTTAGAAAGCATTAACGAAGTGACGCGGATGATCAGCACATCCAATGCTCTGTTTTTCACTGGTCTTCAGAGATAAAATGTGCTAGTTAAAATTTGGGTGATTAAAAGATTCCCAAAAAATATCAAAGTGATGTGATTACTACATATTAATGTGTAAGTGTGAGATTCACGAGTAGATTGAGCAAAAATAAAATTTGGGCTAATGACTTGAGCCACCCTTCAGACCAATTTTCTTATTCTCACGCTTCTTGAACACTTCTGATGGCAACTGACCGAGTTCGTTAATTGGTCTTTTGACAGTCGATGAAGTATCAATTCTTTGCTTGCCAACCAGTCTACCCATTAGCCCAAACATAGGTTCGATGACGACCCTAGCAAACCATGGTGTTACAAACAAAGAGAATAGAACACGAGGAATAAACATAGCCTTCACAATACCATAGGCAGTGGCACCCTCTATTATCAGTTTTGTGCGTTCCTGAATTGACCAACCTGCTACGGAGTCGCCCAACTGTAAAAAGTATGTTAGTAAACCGCCGCTATACTTTGAAGAGTTTAGATAAAGAGGGTCAACTTACTAGTCTTTCAATAAATCCAGTACCTTTAATGATTATCCACGATGGGACATCAGTTGGGAGGAAGTTGTAATTATGGAATGCATACCAAAGCCCAATGAAGGGAATTACAGCTGTTAGTTCATGCAAAGTTAGAAATGATACAAAATGGGAGACAGGGGAAGCTAGGATTTTATGACCATATTTTTGAAGAGACTTTGGTAGCTTTTTGATGATTTTATCGTAACTTGTATTAGGTGCTAGTTTTGGCTGCGGTGGTGATGGTGACTGTTGATGTTGATGTGTTTGAGAAGTAGGGTTTATATCTTTGATATCGACTTGTTTTTTGTGTAGATTTTGGGATGTACTGAAGCAGCAAATGCTGGTAGTTAGAATCCCCGGTCTGCTCCGTAGCAGGGGTTTAACGGTTAAGCTTCTTCTCATGAACAGCGACATCTTCTCAATCCTTCAAAGCTCTCACAGATAGTATACTCCAGTTATTTATCTTCAAATTAAAAAATTCCTCGAAAATAAGTTGATTAAGTTTGGCGTTTTCACTTAGTTTAATATTCCATTCACATTCATCTCATAAATTAACCAAACGGTCCAAAGGGCTACTGTTTTCGAGACAGATGCCTGACTGAACTAAGAGTGATTTGGAGCGTACTCAACTAAACGATCACCTAAACTTGGTATGTTTAGCCAAAACTCCTCAAGGTACGGCGGCACATTCAAGTATGGTATCATACCCTCGGAACTTACTATCGGCTATGCATCCTGGTCGAGGGTATAAAACTGTCAACTTTTTGAAGGGAGCTGCCGAAAACTACCTCCTCTTTGTATTCTGGTTCGTACTGGTACTGGGTTAACTACAATGTCCACATTCATCACCAAGATCCACAAGTCCTCTAACGAAGCGATTGTAATCCCACAATTGAACAGTTCAATCTCGTACAACACATTGGGAGACCTTATTGGACACTTCCAAACTATTTTTAACGGTACAGGTTCTCCCCTATTCAACAAGATACCACATGCTGCCCGTGTTGCTATCTCGTTAGAGAATAATATAGAGCTGATAGTGTCATTTCTCACTGTCACTAATTTTGGAAGAGTGGCTGCACCTCTCAACCCTAACTACAAAGAGAGTGAAATTGACTTTTACTTAGAGGATCTAGATGCGAGTGTTCTCATCATTGGTAAGGTTGGAGAGGATGGCAGGGATTATACAGATCTTTTGAAATCCGCTAAAAAGCGCTCGATTGCTGTTATCGAGACTTGGTATGATGTTCAGCGTGAACGAGTGGAGTATGCTATTCACGCAGAATCTATCCATTTCAACTCTATTGACTCTATTCCAATCTATTACAATAATGAACAGCGTCTTCCAGGTACTGCAAAACCTGATGATATTGCATTGATATTGCATACATCAGGTACAACTGGCCGTCCTAAATCTGTTCCGTTGACTCACAACAATATAAGTACCTCTATGGGGAATATAGCCGGGACATATGAGTTAACCTCTAAGGATAGATCTTACATTGTGATGCCTCTTTTCCACGTGCATGGACTAATCGGAGGACTTTTGTCTACTTTGTCCACCCAAGGTACTGTGATTGTTCCTTTGAAGTTTAGTGCCAAAATCTTCTGGAAGCAATTTATCCAACACAAGGCAACTTGGTACACGGCTGTGCCAACAATTCACCAGATTCTATTGAATGTTCCTAAACCATCACCTCTTCCTAGAATCAGATTCATTAGATCATGCTCTTCGGCCTTAGCTCCTGCAACATTGGAACAATTAGAAGCTTCGTTCAAAGCACCTGTTCTGGAAGCTTATGCCATGACTGAGGCTTCTCATCAGATGTGTTCTAACTTCCTACCATCTAATGGTAAGAGAAAACCAGGAACAGTCGGTGCAGGACAAGGGGTTGAAGTTGTTATCCTGGACGATGTTGATAATATTTTACCTGTTGGGCAAATCGGTGAGGTCAGTATCAAGGGTAATAATGTTACAAAGGGTTATTTAAACAACCCAAAAGCCAACAAGGAGAGTTTTTCAAAAGATGGATATTTCAGAACTGGTGATCAAGGCTTTTTGGATTCAGAAGGTTTTCTCCAGCTCACAGGTAGATTGAAAGAACTGATCAACAGAGGAGGGGAGAAAATATCACCAATTGAGGTGGATGGTGCTCTTCTAAGACACCCCGCCATTAAGGAGGCTGTTGCATTCGGTGCTAACGATGCCAAATATGGACAAATTGTTAAAGCTGCCGTTGTGTTGAGTGATGACGCTAAGGGGAAGATTACCCCTGAAGAGTTACAGAATTTCTTGAGAGATAAGATATCAGCATTCAAAGTACCAGAGCAGTTTTACTTTATTGATGTTTTGCCAAAAACTGCCACTGGAAAGATCCAAAGACGCAACATTGCTAAGATCTTTGCCGAGAAAGCTAAAATCTGAGTATCAGTGAAGACAGATTGTGTACACAATTTTGTAAACTACAATTTTTCTGATATAGTATTACGGAATATGATATATTTATTTAGTTTAGAAGAAGGCCAGATTCATTCGGACAGGATAAATAATGAGCAAATGCCATATATCTATTGGCCTTAACCTTAATTAATTTTGATATCATTAGCTAGCACTTGAGATCTTATAGCGAAAGGACTTTTCTTGCAGCTCTGGTAATCGTATCAGGATCTGGGAAGGCAAAGTCTTCTAATTCCTTAGCATAAGGAGTAGGAACCTCTGCACCTGTGACTCTCTCCACTGGAGCATCTAAATAGTCAAAAGCCTCGGACTCCATCACCTGGGCTACGATTTCTGAACCAACACCAAATGCAGGGAAACCAGCCTCAACAGTAATCAAATGATTGGTCTTCTTGACAGACTCAACAATGGTTGGCACATCTAATGGTTTGATAGTTCTTAAATTAATGACCTCTACCTTGACACCATATTCAGCTTCTAGTGTCTTTGCGGCTTGTAATGAGAATCCGACATTTCTAGAATGAGTAACAATCGTCAAATCAGTTCCCTCTAGTTCAATCTTAGCCTTACCAATAGGCAAGATAAAATCATTTGACAGAGCCTCTTCGGATACTTCAAAACTTTCACCATACAACAACTCATTTTCCAAGATAACAACTGGATTGGGGTCTCTGATAGCAGCCTTGACTAGCCCTCTGTGGTCCTCTGCTGAGTAAGGAGAGATGACCTTTAGACCTGGAATGGAACCATACCAAGCTGAGAAGTCCTGGGAGTGTTGCGCACCTACACCTGCAGCGGCACCGTTTGGTCCTCTAAAAGTGATGTTACATGGCTGGGTACCACCGGACATGTAGTAAGTCTTAGCTGCAGAGTTGATAATTTGGTCAATGGATTGCATAGCAAAATTGAATGTCATAAACTCAACAATTGGTTTTAAACCAGCAAGTGCCGCACCGGTGGCTAAACCAGTGAAACCCATTTCTGTTATTGGAGTATCAATAACTCTTTTTGGGCCGAATCTATCTAACAAACCCCTTGTAATCTTGTACGCACCATTGTACTGAGCAACCTCTTCACCCATTATAAACACCTCTTCATCACGGTCCAACTCCTCAGCTAGAGCAGAGTTTATTGCGTCACGAACTGTAATTTGCTGTTTAGCTGTCGATTGAAATCTTGCATGGAGTGGAGAGCGTCTAGAGAGAGCTGAGCCTAAGAGTCTGGAGCTTTGTGGAATGCGAATCATTTTAGGAGGTGTAACCTTCTTCTTGCACTGTCAAAAACAGCTGTTCCTTTTGGCCTCTTTGGGTTCTTTACAACTAACTCTACAAGAATGCAAACACTAGTCTTGTTCGTCAATTCCTTGGAACAACGATCCAGATTGACAAAAGAGATAGATAACTAGTAGAGTTCAAGCGATAGCCTAACTGTTTCAACAAAAAAGATTTAATCTATATTACATTTTCATTTTTGGTTTTTTGGCCAACAAACAATTATGCGTGGGGCGGCTCACAGAGGAGACGGCGGACGCGGCCATCAATTAAACCCACTCTCAACATTCCTGCAATAACTAGTACACAAAATGTTGAGATATTTCTAATTGCAGCATCAGATCTCTAGCCCAACCCTTTAGATTCCAGTCAGGCGGTGGAAACAGATAGCACCTCTCGACCATCTCGGTGCTGTTGTAACACCTGATACCACCTTCTGATGGTTGGTTATTGATATTTTAGCCTACATGCTCATTCTGTTTACCAGTTGTGCTGTTTTTACGTGGGGTGCGTGGGGGTGGGGTAGTGGTACGCCATCAGTTGATACAACACAAAACCAAAACAGTTATTCCGCGAAAGCTTCCTGATTTGACAGAAATACAAATAATACCATTTCCATTGTACACCAAATGTCTCTACGCCAGTACCAGGTCCTGGTGGCTGGAGCTAGATACTCCATGCATATTAAAGTAGTTTAGTTTGGTTTAGTTTACCTAAAAATGATATGTGCATGTGTCTCTATAGAATGGAGGGCAATTCATTTGACTAATAGAGTGTGATTTTGTTTTGTACAGCTTTCCCCTATCCATGCTCTTGACCGCCTTTAGTGTGTTTTGAGATACCTATCAAGGTACGCATCTCCTTTCGTTGAGATTTCTTTTACATTGAGATAAACTCTACCTATCTATCTAGGGTTTCCATAGCTTTGTCTGGTTTCGCTTGAACAGGTTAATGTAGAGAAGTTCGCGAATCTAATTAGCTGAGGTGAGATCAAATCAGGACAAACTAAACCAGCACTCTTCTACATACTTAAGGTGCAGCAGTGAGTAAGTTTTCTCCGTAATGTCGAAATCTCTATTACCTGTCCACAGTAGAAAACACTCGAGATCAAACACGCCGACTGCATCACCGGTGTATGACGAAAAACTCCATTCACCTTCTGTGTCATTGCCTCATCATGACAGACCACAATTCATGTTACTAGTACTGCTGTACCTTTTACAAGGAATTCCAGTAGGACTAGCATTCGGCTCCATCCCATTTTTACTAAAATCACAACTATCATATTCCCAGGTTGCCACATTTTCATTAGCATCATATCCATATTCTTTAAAACTTATATGGTCACCCATAGTCGATGCGCTCTATATCAAATCTATTGGGCGCAGGAAGTCATGGATCATACCCATTCAAATAATCAGTGGTGTATCACTCATAATTCTAGGAAGAACTATGGATACGCTTTTACTCAACGCTAGAGAACACCTCGGAAGAATTACTTGGAGCTTCTTCTTCTTGGTGTTTTTATGCGCAACTCAAGATATAGCTGTGGATGGGTGGGCATTAACGATTCTGTCCTCAGAGTCTTTGGGGTACGCATCAACTGCGCAAACAATCGGATTAAACACTGGATACTTCCTCAGTTTTACTGTATTTCTGGCCTTCAATTCAGAGGATTTTTCGAACAAGTACCTAAGATCCGAACCGCTACCATACGGGTTAATTAGTGTCAATGGTTATCTATTCTTCTGGGGAGTGGTATACATTTTGGTGACGATATATCTCATTTTATTTGTGGATGAAGAACCTCCTCATCTAGCAAAAGCAAAAGATGATATTGTTTTAATTGAGACCCACAACAACAGTGTCATGCACCATATTTCCCAACTATCTAAAGTTTACTGCACAATGTTCCAGGTTCTCCGCCTACCATCTGTTCAGTGGTTTATAGTTATTCATCTTCTATGTAAATTCGGCTTTCAGGCCAATGAGAGCGCCACCAATCTAAAACTTCTCGAAAAGGGGTTTGCAAAGGAAGATTTAGCCATCGCAGTGTTGATTGACTTTCCGTTTGAAATTATATTCGGCTATTATGTTGCCAGATTATCTAGTAAAGGTAACCCACTGAATCCTTGGATGCTTGGATACTGTGGACGCCTTTTTGCTGCTGCTTTGGCGCAAGTCATAGTCTGGGGGTTTCCAAGTTCTGGGAAAGTAACAAGAGCTTACTTTGTCATTGTCATTCTCCAACACTTATTGGGAAGCTTCATGGGAACTATTCAGTTTGTCAGTATCAACGCATTTCATACTCGTATTTCAGATCCCCTGATTGGAGGAACCTATATGACCACACTGAACACAGTTTCGAACTTGGGCGGGCAATGGCCTCGTTTCATTGTTCTCAATTTCATTGACTATTTTACGTTCGCTGAATGTCATCCAACTTCGGGTACAGGAGTTGCAGCACTAGCGAACTTGGCAACGCTGAGAGGTTCTGCGATGAGGGAGAAATGTTTAGAGCTGAAGGGTGAGTATTTTGTGATTAGAGATGGATACTATGTAACTAATGCCTTTTGTGTTGGTGTTGGTTTGGCCCTTTTCTTAGGCTTTATTAGATGGAAGATTAGAGAAATACAATCATTGCCGACAAGCGCTTGGAGGGTCACTTGAATACATCAATATACTCAGTATATAATAGTATCTATGTGGGAGTACCACAGTGTTGTAAGTCACGTTTAAAGAATCTTCTCTCAACGTAGTAAAAGAAAACACCAAATAATCCAAATGCTAACCCTGTCCACCTTTCTGGAATAGTGTGAAAATGAATTGCAGTTATCAAGAGCATCCACCACCAAAGACCAAGCGTGCCAAGAATAGCGCTTACAGAGTCAGTTAAAACAGTATATAAGAAGGTATCCCAGGTTTTGGTGTTTGCCAATTTTCGCCTTAAGCAGTTTACATTTTCGAAGAAGCCAAGATCTAACACTTCAAACCAGATGAGTAAGGATCCGTGTGTAAGTAAGAAAATATGACCACTTGGATCATGTCCTCCACTCCATATACCGTTTAGTTTTCGACATTGAAAGGATCGAGTAATTGTTTCAACCAACATGGTACTCGTAGTGGTCTCGATTAAGCAGCTTCCGCCAGTGGTTACGAAGATACGATCCATGATTGGTTCCCCAAAACACCACTGACTGAATAAGATCCACCATAATGTAGCTACAAATATTCTGAGAAGTATTCTGGAAGGCGCTCTAACTTGGTGGCGATGTTGAATGAGATACAGACCAAGTGCCATAAGGGTCCAAAGCCATCCTTGCTTCACAAATATTCGATTCACTATATTGTTTTTCGATGCATAGTAGTTCTCCTGTGGATATTCAGTTCCAAATAGTTCAAGGGGTGAGGTTGATGAGGGTGACCCCCAAGATATCAGTTGGCCTAACACTATGGTAAATGGCGATATCAATATGATCAAAAGTTCAACTGGTTTTAATAGCGTATCTTTTTCTAATTTAGCAAGAAGATATCTGAGGGTCTCACCATGACGATCATAAACCTGTCTGTTATCAACTACCATTTTCTTACAGTGCAGGTTCTTGATGGATGTTGAGATCAGATTATCATTTGGTCAGGACAAAAAATTCCAAAAATCAAACTCTTACGATACTGTATTGATCAACAATCCACTGTGGAAACTTGTGAGACACACAAATATATAAACTTACACAAACTGATGGAAGAGACTGACATAACTGCTGAGCAAACAATTCAAGGGCAAGAGGTGCCCACGCGATGGGAAGTAGAACTAGAGTTTGTCCAGTCATTAGCGAACCCGCAGTACTTGCACTTTCTGGCACAAACAGGACAGCTACAAGATGAGAAGTTTCTCTCTTATCTCAATTATTTGGAGTACTGGCGTCAGCCTGGATATTCACGTCATCTTGTTTTCCCAAACTGTCTATATGTCTTAACAATGCTGAAATCTGAGGACTTTAGAAGAAGTCTTTTAAGAGTGGAGTCGGTGGGTGTCTTAATGAGTGATATGGAAGCTAGATGGCGAGACAAACAAAGCATGTTCAAACCAGTAAGCGTGAGTCCTGAGAATAGGGTTGCATCAGCATCATCGATCAACTCGCCATAAAAATTACAGTAAAGTGAGAATACCAATTCCATTTTATTACTCATTACTTACCTGAACATCAAACGCTTTTTCCAATGCCTGTTTCAGTTCAATATTATCAAGGTCCACACGATCCAGTGTCTTTAAAATCTTATTAATGCGTGACTTGTCCTGTACTAACCCCAAAACTTTAAGCAATTTTACAGTCTCAATTTCCAAGTACGACTCCCGCTGTTTGTTGTACTGTGGTGTTTGAGACATTATTACACGACACTGTGCAAATAACTCCATTGTTTGTGTCACAACGTAATAAAAGTTTTCTTTTAGCTGGTTGCTGATAGGCCCATCAATAAATCGGAGTTCTTCTCTATATAGTTTCAAATATTTGACTACTTTTTTGGCCTGTTTCAACTGTCGTATCAGCGATTTTTTCAAGTACACTTGGGCCTCCAGCTCTTTGAACAGTTCTTTAATCTCTTGATCCAGCTTCGCCTCTTCCCGTTCTGCTCCTGTAGTGAAGCTTACTCCTTTGTGATGTGTCAGCCTAAACTTCCCTTGTTCAATGAGCTCTGAAGGAATTGTGAGGATGTTCCTCAAAGCGTATAGTTCTAACTTGTCAAAGTTGCGATCCACCGTGTTCTCAAGGAGGGTTTCAAGTTTCCCAGTTCCCAACTCAATTTCGTCCCCAGGAAATATCCCATTCTTTTCTAACGATTTGTCACTAGACCCCTTTGTTACTAAATACGATTCAATCGCCTGTGTGCATTTGTACATCACAGCATTAACCGCGTTGATAATGTCGTCAATAAGGGCTATAGGAGGAAAGTTCAAATGCTCTGTGAGTATTTCAGTAGCTCTGGAGTCCATTTGGGTGTGCTAAATGTGAACTTTTTCTGAACCAAGTAACTCTGCGTCTAAAGTTTGTTTTGTTTTTGTTTCTTGGTTTTCATGAATCGCGTTGATCTTGACTTTTTCTTTGTCAGGCATTATATAAGATCAAATAGATGATGTGATGTACAAGACTGAAAAATAGAAACAAGGGAACTTTACTTGTATGGACAGATGTAGAGGTCGAATTCACAGAACAGAGATAGTGATACATCTCAACCTTTAATGTTCTCGTTCTGACTATTGCACCTGTGGAAAATGTTGAGGACCTCCGGACTGCGCCGGTTTTATTCCACGCAACAATTGGTGTGTGGCCTTGAGATTCACACACAGCTGGATACTGCCAACAAGCTCTTCTCGTTAACTCCCACACCATCACTATCAACTGCGCCTAACACTCTTGTTTCTTACTTTGATGCTTCTCTTCCAGGTACACAACCAAAACTGAATCCAGAAGCCATCCTGTATGCGCTGAAAGCTAGTGTGGCGATGAGCTGTGAAGTCAATCTTCGTTCTTCGTTTGACAGAAAGCATTACTTTTACGGTGACCAACCTTTAGGTTATCAGATTACTCAGCACTATTCCCCTATCGCAAAGAATGGGACAATATCATTAGGAAGGGAGTATTCCGAGCTGAAAACAAGAAACAAATCGGAGACCAAAGCTACCAAAACCATCCGAATACTCCAAATTCAATTGGAGCAGGACACAGGAAAATCAATTTATTCTACATCTTCTTCAATCACCGAAGACGTGGAGGAAGCTATTTCCAGGATAGATCTTAATCGAGCAAATGTTCCGTTGATTGAGATGGTCACAGCTCCTGACTTCTCCTCACCTGATGAAGTTAAGCTTTTCATCAGGAAGTACCAAAATCTTGTCCGTTATCTAGGAATATGTACAGGTGATTTAGAGACTGGGGCCATGAGAATCGATGTTAACGTATCACTTCCAGGCTGTCCTAGAGTTGAACTGAAGAATTTATCTACCACTTCAGCGGTGGTGAACGCCATAAAATATGAATTTGACAGACAGAAAAAATGTGCTGCAAATAACGAAGAGATTATTCAAGAAACAAGGGGCTGGGATGGATCAAAAACTATAAGTCTGAGACAAAAGGAAGGCTCTGTTGACTATAGGTATATGCCAGATGCTGAGTTGCCGCAACTGAATCTTGCGCCGGAGATCGTTTGTCAAATCCGAAATGAACTACCGACCTTGCCTGATGACATGCTGGAGAAATTGACTAATGAATATGGCTTGAAAATGAAAGATGCTCTGATCTTAACATATGATCTTCCTCTCCTCTCCTTCTTCATATTGCTGGTTGATGAATGTAAGGCTTTAGCAGTCTCCCCCAAGCTAGCAACTAACTGGCTATTGCATGAGTTAGTGGGTCTTTTCCGCTCCAATAATCAGGATTTCCAAGCTGACCTCATTACCGTTTCTAAGCTGAGCGAGCTTCTATCATTGATATCTAACGACACTATCAGTGTTGCTAGCGGTAAATACTTACTCTCCCATATCTTTAACGATGCCAAGGAGCGTACACGCGCTCTAATCGATATTATTGAGGAATATGATTTAGGAAAAGCCGAAGTATCAGACTTCGAAATTGAAGAAATATGTCAGGAAGTCATTGATGCCAATCACAAAACAGTGAAACTGCTCCCAAAGAAACCAAATGGTTTGAAGTTCTTGATAGGAAGGGCAATGAGTATGACACAAGGTAAAATTGAAGCTCGAAGACTCGAGAGAAAGTTCAGAGAGATGCTCGCTTTACAGTAAGCTAATAATGCATGAATATGGAATAGATAGATATAATGTACATAACGAATATTGTTTAGTTGTCTATAATTTTTTTATCAAACCTCTGTTTTCTATTCTCTCGTTGATTTTGGATATCCAGCTTGGTTTAGTAAATCAATCATCGCTTGATTCAGCATCATTATCATTATCACTTGAACTGTCGCTGGAATCATCACTAGGACCATTGCTGGAATCCTCTTCCGCAACTACATCACTGTTGTTCTCCTCTTCCTCCTCATACCCAGGGACTCCTTCCCCACTTTTCGATAAAGGTTCAGGTTCATCATCAAATTTGATCTTCTTTCCTGTACTTACACCAGGCACTACCGGTTGTGCACCTTGTTCTTCTTCTGGCGTTAACAGTGTTCCCTCTAAAGATATCATCTTTCCACCAGTGTGGACTCTTTTAATAGTAATTCTTAGCTTACCAGCAACCGGAACTCCAGCACCGTCTATCCACTGACCCAAAACATTACTTCTCTTCTTTCCCAAAACTTCGCTCTCTTCATCATCATCTTCTTGATTCTCATCTTCTTGGTTAGGCACAAATGTCCAATTGTCAGGGATATTGAAACGCTTAATGCTGGCATTGAATGTGTCATGAACCAAGAGCCCAATATGTGTGGGCGACTGCATATAAACGTTTCCTTCAAGAACATCCCCTACTTTAGGACACCATGCTAAAAATGTCACAGAAACCCAAAAGAATGAGAAAGGAGAGTGCGCATTCACTTTACTCAAGAGCCCTTCACTAGTGTGTGACTGATTCTCTATTCTGACATCAGAATAACCCAAAATAACACCATGGAGTTGCTGTGAGTACTTCATCAGTAGTGGATCAAGATGCTGTGACTTTAACCCAGCCAGGGGCGTGTTGAGATACAGAGGTGCAAGTGATAGATACATTGAACTGGTAACCTGTTTGAAGCATTCAGAGAACCCATGTGAATTCACCGGGTTATCACTCTGAGGTTTTACAGATCTCTTTTTCTTATTAACAGAAGAATCTGTATGATTCTCTGATCCTCTTCTTTTACGTGTGTCAGCCATAGCCCCCAACTTTCTATTCCACGAAGTAACAAGCGAAGCTGTAGTTGATCATCCACCCATCTCTGTAAAAAAATTTTATTTTTTTTTGTCCCCTTCATCCCAAGTATCTTAAGAACTGATTGATGAAGGACGGAAAGAGAGAAGCTTATGTAATCTGTATAGGAGGGCATTTTCTTCTCGTAATAACGTAGTTGGAGCAAACATGCGATACCCTTACGCATTCATATTTATCTATATAGCAAAGACATTGGAATCAGTACCGTCTCCACTGTTATTTTTCTCCATCAACAGGTTAACCAATCTGGCTGTACTGTATCTCGTCTGTCAATGCTAAAGACCTTTGCTCGAGTCTTATCAATAACTAAGCCGTTGCGACCAGTTCAAAGAATGCCATTGCTGACTATTTCTAACTCAATTACTGAAGCACTCAGTAAACACGAAGTCTTCCCTGATGTGCTCCCCTCTTTTAAGCCTCATGGACTGCTTACGATAGCATATGGGTCTAGCAATGTTGTAGCGATGGGTAACACTCTGGAAGTACACGATACACAACAGAGACCTCAAATTCAATTCACTCCAAGCGATACAAGTGAGATCAAACCTACTGATTTATTCACACTGGTAATGACTGATCCTGATGCACCATCAAGAACTGACAAGAAGTGGTCAGAGTATGCTCACTATGTGACCACCAATATCAAGTTGCCTTCAACAGCTCCTGATGCTGAATTTGAGTCTGCAGAGGTTGCTGAAGGTAATGTTGTGTTAAAGTATGTGGGACCAGGTCCTCCTGCAGGGACTGGGAAACATAGATACGTCTGGCTTCTGTTCAAACAAGATACAGAATTAAACAATGAAAAAATTGAAGATAGAATTTGCTGGGGATATGGCATACCTGCTGTTGGCGTTGGTCGCTGGGCGGAGAAGAATGGTTTAACCCCTTGGGCTGTAAACTTCTTTTATGCAGAGAACAAGGAAAAGACATGAAACTTCTGTACCAACTTGAGTTATATTTTGAATGTATATATATACAAATTTATTGATGGTTATTGTTTGCTTGCAGGACCGTCAGGAACAATTTAGGTTTTACCTCTACAAATCTCTGTGTCTAGACAAAAACACAATCATCAACAATATAATACACTATACACACATCAATACCTCACTCAGCTCATCTTTTTCTGAAATCTATACCCTGTAACTTTCGGTTTCTTGTTCTATCTCTTCGTTTGTTTATATCTCCGTGTGCACCATCTCTTAATCGAACCCGTATTGGTAGTTGTTTTGTTCCTCCTGTTTCTTGGCTGCTCCTTTCTCTTCTCTCGGCACAACATCAATCAAGAAGTCAAACATATCACTCCTCTGCAAAGCTGCGGCGATATCACTTTTCTGTAAAGTGCGCCTTTTGCTCTCTTCAGCATGGATCCAAGCCCGCATGGTCAACTCAGTGATAAAAATGTCACATCCTTTTGCAAACAGAATCGGTGCTTCAGCAGAGATCATTCTCACTTCCTCATCAGTTTTCATCACCTTCTTTATCCGAGCCAATGGTAACTGGTGGTTTTTGAAATCATGATCTTGAGTTTCTATCTGGTTGATTGTCTCCTGCCAGTAGGACATTAATACATTTCTGTAATGTCCATCAAGGCCTTGCGATACATTTGCGAAAACTCCATCGTTCATCATTCCTTCTTCTCCCTCTCCTCTGTTTTCGTCAATGTCTTGTCCCTCCATTTGTCCACTTGGGTCTCCTTTATCAAGTTGCACTTCACCACTTGATTGACCATGACCATTAGTATCTATCAAAGCATCACCATTTCTGTGTTGGTGTTGTTCACCGTTGAGTTGCTGTTGTTGTTGCTGTTGTTGCTCAGTAAGCAGGCCTTGAGACTCCCCGCCGTTCTGATCAATGATTATTGCAGGTTCTTCCAAGTAAGTGTACTGCTCCTCCATTTGATTCGGTGTAGATATATTATCCATTCTTAGTTGTTGGGATTTATTTGTTCTGTTCTTTAGTGATCCTCTATGAGGCTTGTATGCGTTCGAACTTCACTCGAAGTAACTGCAATAAGATAAACAAATTACAAAACTACTGCTAAGTAATCTGCGTTTTTTTTTCTCTATATTTTTTTGTGAAAAGAAGTTAGATAGTTATTGACCACGATAGTATTGACAGGATACAAACCACATATATTTGAACGCACGTAGGCTTTGTGGATCTTCAATCTGGTAATATGGGATCAAGAGGAAGCACAGATGTTCAAGATCAGACAGTGCAGATCTATGCTAAAACTCTGACGTTCAATGTGATCACCCGCTATGACCCAAATATCAAGCAGCTACTTTACCATGCCCCCCACTCACAAATTTACTCCTACTCGCCAACAACAAAAGAGTGGAGTAAGTTAGATATAGCAGGAACCTTAGCACTTTACTCGCGTGATACATCGTCATCGTCGCATCAGGCTAATAAGGATGATATATATTCACATGGAATTATTGTATTCAACAAAGGAGGTGTTGATTGTTTCTCAATAGGCCTTCTAAGCAGTATTGAGAGTCAAAAATATGGAATATCAGAGGTCAAGGTCGAACTTACGGGTGACTACATAATGGTGAAAAATCTTTTAGGTGAGGTCTTTGGTATTTGGGTACCTGATGAGCAGGAACGTAAAGTGCTGACGGGGTTGATTGAGGGAATCCTCGGATAGACGTCTGTAGGTACAAACAGCATGAAATAGTAAATTGATAGACGCCTGTATTTATTCTGTTTGGTCTTTCTTTGCCTTTTTCTTGTATGTGCCTCTCTTCTTTCCTTCTGGTGGTGTAGGTAGTGGTGTGGGAGTTGTCCCTGGTAAAGTTTTACCAGCTACACGGACACCACCTGGCCCAATGCCCATCATTGCACCGCTTGAAGCTGAATTTGCTTGCTCTCGTAATAGTTTCTCTTGCTGCTTTTTGGTGAGTTTTTTTGGTTTCTTGGTTTTTCTCCCTCCTTCTTGCTCTTCTTGTAGCTGTTGCTGAGCCAATGCCTTCTGTTGTTGAAGATTTAGCTTCTGTTGTTGTAATGGTGTCATACTTGTATTACCAACAACAGGCGATGCAGACAGCGGACCTCCACCCGCACTTGTGGAATTTGAAGGTGCTCTTTGTATGAAACTAGAGGTGTTGATCTCACCACGGTTGTTCATGCTCATGCTAATTGCCTTATTTTTAACCCTATTTGTTCTAAACTGTTCCACAAAACGTAAACGTGAAAACTGCAATGATTCAGTCGGTTTCTCCACTTGAGAAGAGAGCAACGTCATGAAGCGCTCATACTCAGAAGCTTGTTGCGGTGCATCTTCATGTAATTCTCTGATTGGTTTGAAGGCCTTTGATCTGGAATCATTACATTCCAAACGATGTTCGTGGTATCTCGATATTTCAGATGCTTTGGTGATGTCTTGTACATATTTGTTGAATATTGCCTTCTCAGCTTTAGATGGAACCGATAAATTTAGATTTCTTTTAGTAAGAGCCAGTATTTCTGCCTCCATAGATGTTCCCAGATGGTCGCTGAATCTTTGCAATGCAGAATCAGTTTGGTACAACATGTCATAGAACATTGACAACTGCGTAGGTCGTAACAAGACCCTGTAATTCCTTACACTCCCTGTTCCTTGATCTGTTTCGTGCTTAACTTCATTGTTAGTAGCGGTAGCGCTATTACTGTAAGATTTTGATGATGTGGGTTCGCCATCTCTGATTCTCTTCACTGGTATATTTTTATTGCGATGATCCCACACTCTTACAATAAGACAGCCATCTAAAAATCGCACACCAGCATCCCTTAAAACTTCTACAATTGCACCAGGCAGCTCACCACTAACTAGGCATTGAAGCCATTCCTTTATAGTTGAATTCGTTTTGGAAATGACACCATCTTGGTTCCCAAACCGATAATGCGTCTCGTGGATGTGAAACTCCAAGCTGGGCTGTTCATTAGCATATTTCTCCAAGATGGCTTCAGGAGTCTCAGCGAAGTTATACTTCTTGGGTATTGATGGTGTAGAAAATCCATGTTGATTGCCGAAAGTGTTGAGACGTTTATGATTAGTGCTGTGACCTGTTGTGCTGCTACCTGTTTGATGATTGGAGTTTACGCTTTGGGAAGACTGATTCTGACTGCCATTGCTTATAGTATTTTGTATTGATTGTTGTGGATTACCCGTACTGATGGATCTTTGTACTCCTGTTTGACTTGAGCTCATACCTTCAATTGTCGTAATGACGTGGTCACAGCTTTAAATGCAACAATATCATGTCAATCATTATCTATGCTTTTTTTTCATGAATATCAAATAGGTAGAGAAGTAAAAAAACATCTTAACACCAATAATTCTATCCAACTTCTAAGCGCAACTTACCCCAGATGCACACAAGAAGTGAACGGATTGTAAAAAAACGATCTGATTGAGTCAATAAGCACGAGATTAAACTACAAGACAACCACATTACTCAAAGTTAGTTCTTTTGAATTTTTCGTTTGTATTAAACTTTGGTAGCCCCCCAAATGTCCTGGACACCAAAGATAGATGTGATAGTACCTGCCAAACCTACAGCACCTTCACCCTTGTTCAAGTAGCCCAAGTTATTCAAAACAATGAAGAAGTCTAGGGAGTCCCAGATAACCCTCTTACTAGCCGAAGACTTTTCCTTTTCTAAGGCCTTAACAGCATCACCATCCTTTTCGTCGCTTGCTTTCAAAGTTTTGGCCTTGGCGCTCACAATCTCCAAGCGTTTGAAATCATTTACCAAGCCGGAAACTAACCCAATGAACCAGAACCAGTTTGCCCATTTAGGAGCTTTAGCCAGAGTCTTTGGAGAAACGATGCCCAAAAGCTTGAGCCAAGCCACTGAGTCCAAGGATAGGTAACCGGCGTATGCCAAGTTTTTCAACACAACTGTACTTCTGATTGTGCAGTCAGATAATTTGTTGTCAAAGGCTTTAGATGCATCTCTCAAGTGATTCAATGGTTTCAAGAATCTTAGTGCTTTTCTAATAAACGCAGCTTGCGTCTGCAAACTCTTCAAGAGCTGTGCCAATGGGTTCAGACCGTAGTTTCCTGCATGGAATGAAAGAAAACGTACCATGTATTGCACCAAACGCAGCGATTTTTCACGACCAGCAGTAGAATCGAGGTACTTGATTAGCTTGAGAAGTGATGGATGGTAGATAAGCGCGTCTGCAACCATATTGGCGTAGGAATTTGTCACAATTGAACAACAGCAAGGAAAATAGAACTTCTCCAGAAGAGGGGATTAAGAACCTGTTTTTCAAATTTCTGATTTTTATTGAGATTAAGGTTGGTTTATATATGAACTAGTGTAAGTTGTGCACTATCGTATCAGTCCTCACAGTGGAAGAGGAAAAAATATGGCAGCAGTAGGTAGACTTGTCACTCGTTCCGGAAAACTTCGGTTTGGCGGGGGGACGGAATTGCGCTATAGGATTTAAGGAAGAGGAAGAAAGAGAAGCTGCAGCAACTGCCCGCCCGGTTTATTGAAAGGGATAAATAAATAAGGTGGGGATGAAAACTCTTTTAAGATCATTTGACCTAAACCGAGGTTCGCATATTCCCCATTATCCTTCGCTTGTCCAAAATAAGTTTTAGCGCTTGTCCTGTGTGGGAATATGGGACATTTAACCCCCGACATTTTCCGAATTTGTCCCATTGTTGATCCCAACATATGTGTCTAAACTCCATCGCGGTAATGGACAACAAAAAGCGATCAAAAAAGCAGCACGGCACCATTCAATAGCAGAGTGTATCGTAAACTGGTTATTTTTGAGAATTCACATAATGTGACACATTGGTACAATACTATTGTGTTTCTAGCAGTAGTATTGGTGGCGCATACGCCAAGCACTACAGGTGAAGTGGTACTTATCCACTAGAGACACACATCTCGCCTATAGATTGATTCTTTCTTTCTTTCTTTTTTCTTCATGTCGTACTTGAAGTTCAAGATTATCTATATAACTGTGTTTATGAAACTGGTAGGTTAAACACTTTCACACACAACACTGTGACTGTACTCCCTAGATTTCTGTACAAGTAATGAATCTGCCAAAACTAGAGCTGACATTGCTTCCACAATTGGAACAGCTCTAGGAGTCACGTTAGGATCGTGTCTACCTTTGGCTGCTAACGAGCCCTTTTGACCTTTGTAGTTGGCAGTTGTTTGGGTCTTGCCAATCGTGGCAACAGACTTAAACGCAACAGAAAAGTAGATGCTTTCTCCATTGGAAATACCACCTTGTATACCCCCTGAGTTGTTGGTTCTTGTTCTCAAACGGTTGGAATCCTCGTCCCAAAAGAAGGCATCATTATGCTCAGATCCTGGTACTGTAACACCAGCAAACCCAGATCCAATTTCAAATCCTTTTGTCGCTGGGATGGACAACATCGCATGTGCCAATTGAGCTTCAAGTTTATCAAAAACAGGCTCTCCAAGAGACAGAGGCACATTGCGGACTACACATGTAACCACTCCACCAATAGAGTCCTGAGAATCTCTATACTTCTCCACTTCCTTGACCATCGCATCAGCCAGTGTTGAATCTGGGCAGCGGATAGGTCCACTTTCATCAACCTGTTCTCTAGTCACAGTACCCAGTAACTCCAAAAATCCAGCGGAGTTTCTGTCCATAGACACTGAACCAACTTGTGACACAAAAGCAACAATTTCAACATTATTAGCTAGCTTCAAGAACTTCTCTGCAACAGCACCCGCAGCCACACGACCAATAGTCTCACGTGCAGATGAGCGTCCACCACCAGAGGAAGCCTTGATACCATATTTGTTCAAATAGGTGAGGTCTGCGTGCGATGGTCTGGGAAACTCATCCATTGTGTCGCCCTTGTAATCTCCAGGTCTCTGGTCTTCATTGGCAATAAGCATGCATATTGGAGTACCCAATGTACGACCCTTTTCAGTACCAGATTGGATGAAAACTTTGTCCTTCTCGTTACGAGGAGTTGTGAGTCTTGACTGTCCAGGACGACGTCTGGTCAATTGAGGCTGAACATCTGTCACGGCATCAAGAGCCATGTTAGGAGGAACTCCATCAACTATACAGCCCACAGATGCGCAATGTGATTCACCGTATGTTGTAACACGGAAAAGGCGACCAAAAGTTGACATTATAAAGAAATGATCTAGAGAATATTGGTATGTGAGGCTGTTGGTGTTGTAGGGTTGTGTATTGACCTTGAGGAAGAGAAAAACTGGACAGAAAATTTTTGGAAAAAAAGTTAACTTGATTTTGACTCATAACTAAGAGAAATGGAACGAACAACATATGTGATTAATCACTGGGAGTCGGTTTCCTAATGATCTCGACTTTCCTTCAATATCCTCGGAGTACCTCAATCTGTAAATGATGGAGAGCTTGAGATTCTTCGTACGTTCATTGTAGACAATGTATCCATCCTAAAAAAAAACGGGTAAAAGATAAAGAATATACTTGTGCAGAGTACTTGAGGGCTAATGGCGTCTGAACACTCATTCCAATGACAACCAGTACACCAAAAGCTGTCTCAAATAATCTCGGACACATCTCTCTTCTGGCTAAGTAAGTTATTCTCAATTTCCAAAGCCACTAACTCGTCATTAAGTCGCGCTACTATCTCCCTTGCTTGTTCCAATTGATGTTGAACTTGCTGTCCGGATTTGTGTTTCAAGTGTTGTATCTCTTTATACAAGCTGTCTATATGCTCAAAGTAAGCTGGAGGCTTCTCATATCTATCTCTAGCTTCAAATCTTTCTAAAAGTTTTTCCATCTTACAAAGTTTCAATGTAATGTAATGGTTAAAACATAAAACTTATGTGCCTGTCAGGTAAGAGGCGACGGCGGCGTACTGATATTTTTTTATTTATTCAAGAAAACGAATCACAATAGAAAAACAAGTATTTGTGACAGATAATACGGAACTAGATACAGAGGAGCAAAAGTTTGCCCAAACTGCCCACTGATGAATTTCAACCAATTGAATCCTTTGAATTTCTTGTCATGGTGGCAGCCTGATGATTTGCCAGTTAATCCACGACCTGACTCAGCACCAGTCGAAGTTGACTATTCAAAAGACCTTGAGAGTAAGCTTTGGGCTTGGTATCAGGGAGCCCTAATGCCAGCAACAAGTGGTTCAGATGGATCAGCCTCTACTTCTGTTGAGAAACGGGGCCAGCTATCAATTTTACACACACCAACAGAATCCAATCCGGTTCAATTGACCAGTTATCCTGCTGATAGCGATATAGAACCTCACTCTGCAACACCTACCATCTCCTCAAATTTTAGAGATAATACACTCAAGACTAGACTGCGACTAGCATTTGGTCATTATTATGCATTTGATTGGGAAAGACATCTTTATATAAAGTCACGGAGTAGAGAAAGCATAGGTGTATCAGTGTCCTTACTTATATCACTATCCACAGAAACTAGCATCCCTCAGTTCCAAGGGCATATCATTCACGTCAAAATCCCTTCTACACTGTTATCTAATGACGCACTAACAGAGGATATCTTCAAGCTTATAATCAACTGGAGACATTTCTTTCCCTCGGTTTCACATCTGCTTGTTGCAGGTAACGCACAATGTTCAGAGTCAGCGATACAGTTGTTAGATGTGTTAATGCAAAGGAGGCTTTTCCCCAGTATAAAAAGAAAAGGTCTTTTACTTTGCAATCCTGTAATTTCAAAACCAGAGACAAAAATTAGACCCTCAACTGCAATGACAATGCCGACTATGACATTGAGCTGGTATACTATTCTTGATCTATTACTTCAGCGAGGAACAAGACTGACAATCATTTCTTATCCCATATTTCTCTCTTCAATGTTGGAGCTACAACATCCTAATATTCACAGAATGGTTGCATTCCCTGAATTTATCAAATGTACACCCCAAGAACCCACTGCTTTATCATTTTCTGACTTTCAGCAGCAGGTATTAAGTATGTTGTTAATTGTCTTGAATATAAACAAAGATGATGCCCTCATACAGCTGACAAAGCGGCTTATTTTACAGATTGTGAAATACATTCATCCCATATCATACTCCTCGACATCACTTCTTACTGATAAAGTTACTGAAGCAGCCCTTGTGCACCAATTTGACACAACAACACTTTTAACTCCTCAACAACTACACACATTGGATATTGCTGGTGTGCCGCATTACACAGATATGACACATTTCAATAGGACAATTGGATCATCTAATATCTCCACAGCCTCAAATCTTACATCATCAAACAGTTCACAAATAGCAGCTAATATTACGGGCTCGCACGTATCGAAAATGAGCGCAGCTTCTGAACTACTTGATAATAAATACAACTTAGTGTGGAACCTTCATGCATTTCTTGATGCATTTGGCATGATTCCGAATATCGATACTTCGAAAGAAATCAACAAGTTGCTATTTACATATAGAGCATGGGATCTCACAGTAAACCCAACCTCAGCCAACATGAACAATGGATCTTTTAGTTCTAGGGTTCAGCGTGACACGGGTAATAACACTTACTCGACAAACGCGACTAACTCGTCCAAAATACAAAGTGTTACTAAGAATCTTCCAGAATTGAACAAGAGTACTTCTACTTCAGTCAATAACTCTCTAATTGTGCCCTTCCATAAGAAATCAGACGCTTACAAGACTGATGCTAAGAAGAAACTGGAAATAAATCCCGATGAAAAGGAACTATGTTTGATGTTGGAGGTTTTGAAATTCGAGGAGTATTGCCTTTGTTTAAGAATATAAGAGACTGTGGAAGGAATATCTATTATAATCTTATAATAGTCCTCCTTCTGTCTAAGCATATAAGCATATAGGAGCAACTAGTTTTTCTGTGTAAATGAGAAAAAAATGAAAAACTATTTATTTCGGTCTCTACGCCTACACAGTCACCAGGATTGAGATGGTTGAATACTCTAATAAACGACCGCTCAATTCCCCTACAAAGCCGTCATTGAAAAGGCATTTCACACAAGATCATAGTTTGACTGTGTCATGTAACCCTGGGTCGCCTATTGCGACTCTCATCTCCCTCACCAGCCACCACGATTCACATATATCAATTGATTCCAATATCACAATTGGAAGGTCATCAAAATGTAGCGTGAAACTCAAAGCATCCTTGACTGAGACATCATCAGTCCACTGCTCCCTTTTTGTACGTAGAGAATTTGACAGATGGGTAATCAATGTGATGGATAACTCATCCAATGGGACATTCATCAAGCAGGTGGGAAAAGAACAGAAGCAAAGTGTTCCGAAGACAGGTGTCGTACTGAGACAAGGGGACCAGTTATGGATAGGAAAGGCGGGCTTTATGGTCAAATATCTAGAGGACCCTGATGTGAGACGCTTTTCTGATGTCTATCTGATTGGAAAACAACTTGGTGCTGGTCATTATGCTACCGTTTCTGATGCTACTTCAAAAGAAAACGGTGCAGAGTTTGCAGTGAAAGTATTCAAACCTCAACGTGCCAATGACTTCAAAAGCACACTCAAATTTCAGCAGGAAATTGATGTTTTAAAGTCACTTCGTCACCCTAACATCGTTGGCCTAGTAGATGCGTTTATTGAACCAATCGCTCAAGGAATGGTTTCCACATATTTAGTACTTGAAAAAGTCCCAGGTGGGGAGCTCTTTACCAGAATTGTGGAGATGACACAACTTCCTGAACTTGAAGCCAAATCTATCTTTAAACAGTTGCTGCAAGGGCTAATGTACCTACATGATCTTAATATCATCCACCGCGACATCAAACCTGAAAACATATTACTGAATAGTACAATCGGTGGCCAGATAGAAGTAAAGATTGCCGACTTCGGTCTTGCGAAGTTTATAGGTGAACTCAATTTTACTAATACATTGTGTGGAACTCCATCTTATGTGGCGCCAGAAGTGCTCCAGCCGTCTAATGAACGCCAATACGCAAAACCAGTTGATATGTGGAGCGCAGGTGTGTTACTCTACGTATGCCTAGCCGGCTTTCCCCCATTTAGTGACGAGCTAGGGCCACCTTCAATGAGGGAACAGGTGCTTTTGGCAAAATATGCATTTTACTCGCCGTATTTTGACAAAGTGAGTGACACTGCATTGGATCTCATATCTAATCTGCTGATGAGAGATCCTCAGAAAAGAGACACTGTCCACCAAGCCTTAGACCACCCATGGCTAATGGTGGAACAATCGATGATTGGACAAATCAATGAAACTTTTACCACAATAAACCAGCATCAGCGCTCCGATCTTGGGGTACTTCTTCCAAGAACCTACACTGATATGGCCAGGTCGTCCGGTTGAACTTGATAGATACTGAAAAATTTCCTGGTTTCACTTACTGCATATTTAAACGGCGGTTGTCTTCTCGTTACCGCCTACTTACAAAAAAGGAACGAAGTGTGATTTTTCTTACAACTCTTCTTCCCACAATATGTAACTTCACAGCGGCTAATGGAAACACGGAACTCGCAGAGCTTACAACAGCGGTTTGCCAAAGCTCTGGCTCAGGGAATTGGAAACAAGTCGCACATAGAGGGCTTGACTGATGAAGAGATTAGGAAGCAGCTAATAACATGGTCAACTCGTTTGGAATTTGAAAGCATGGATCTTCGAGAAAGATCCAAGGTGCTTTCACTTCAACTCATGGAAAACAAGACCTCTCTCGATAATGCTACTGTAAATATTACAGACTCACTGGATAACTTCACAAATGGGACTAAGAAGCCTATGGAAGAGCTAGTTTCCAGTTTGAGCAAAGTGAATAACTCAATTAAAGCTACTAATGCCCAACTGGTGAAGCAGAAAAAGGACTTAGAACGAGAGGTGGTTGGAGATGGCTATTCTACCATTGTACAGATGCTCCGATCTATTTCTTCTCAGCTCGATCGATTGAGTTGCATGTCTGTTTCCAGGTTTCCTTCACAGGCATTTGGAAACACATACTCATCGGAAAGAGATCACCATAACCTTGTCAAGGATATTGCACTCAATTTCGACAAAGCGCTCAAGGAGCAAGATAAGAAATTTGATAATCACATGAAGAACCTATCCAAGAAGTTTATAGCATTGGAAAATGCAATATCTAATATTCAGACGACATCCAGCAAGAGTCTAGAACAAGTTCAAGCCGTCAACTCTCAAATATCTTTCGCTTTCAAAGAGAACGTTCCTAACTCATTACCATTAACACCTGTGAAATCCAGGAGAACAAGTATGGAATATCCCCATAGCAATGGTGTGTTTACAACTCCTTCATCTCACTCTGTTGAAAGACTTAAACCTTCCAGGACCCGATTTGTCCCTAAAAAAATTGGAAGAAGCCAATCTTCACAAGGCATTCATCAACCGTCACCTAAAATAGTACACGCAATTTCGCTTGATAGTCAACGGCGAAATGTCACTCCACATCCTCGAAAATTGTCCTTGTCACAAACACACTCCTCCATACTTCTAAGTGATGTTGAGGATGACATATAGCTATAATTGTTAGATATCAGGTTACGAAATACAGCTGTACAAAGTTTAAGAAGTTTATATTAGTATTTGTATTTCTTTTGTTGCTGTTGTATCAGTTATCCAATTAATGAGTGCAGGACTCAAATTAGATTGCCTTTATATCTTTCAACTTCTGTAAAAGCTCTTCAACAGATGTTAGTTTCACTCCTGCTTCTCTAGGAGCTGGTTCCTCGACAGACAGAACTTCTAGTCTTCTTTCTACCTCAAAATCTGTGATCTTCTTTTTATCAAGTTTCTTCTTTTTGGCCTTCATCATTTTAGCCAAGTTAACAAAACCAGGTTCATTCAATCTAAGATCTGTGGTGATTATCATTGGTAATTTGGCTTTCACGATTTCCTCACCTCCGTCAATCTCTCTGGTAACACTGATCTCGGTTCCATCAGAAGCTACCTCAACCTTTGCGGCATTGGTTGCTTGTGGCCAGTTCAGTAAACCGGCTAACATTTGACCAACTTGGTTAGAGTCAGAGTCAATAGATTGTTTTCCCAAAATAATCAGATTGGACTCTTTCTCCTGTGCGATCTGCTTCAAGATCTTAGCCACTGCAAGAGGCTCAACTTCTTCATCGGCGCCTGTCTCAATCAAGGTTGCAGAGTCTGCACCTTTAGCCAACGTCTGTCTCAGTACATCCTGTGCCTTTGCTGGTCCAATTGATACAGAGTGGATGGAGCTCACAAGGGAAGGATGTGCCTTCTTGATTGCAATAGCTTCTTCTACAGCGATATCACAAAATGGGTTAATAGAGAAAGTGGAACCTGAGTTATTGAAACCGTTCAGAGTGGTGTTCAAACGTGGCTTCAGTGCGAAGTCAAGAGTACGCTTGACTGGCGTAAGGATGTTCAGCTTAGACATATTCAGATAGACTTCGGATGAGTTGTCTGTTCCCTGTTTGTTAAGTCGGCTTTCTTTTCTTTTCACCTTTGATGGTCCCTTTTTTTTTCAATGATTCCTCGGGTGCCTTTTTTCCCTACTATTAATATAGTACCATTTATTGACTACACGAAAGAGGGCGTATTTGTATCCTGATAGTTATTCAATCTGCGTTCAATAGAAAGAGTTTATTAATTCAGTTACTGAGCGCTATGGTAAGGAAAAGGTTTCGTGCGACTGGAAAGGACTAGACCAGATCCAAATATTAAATAAATAAATATATATTCAATAAATAACTCTCAATCAAGCAACTAGAGCGCAAAGTCCAGAGAAGGATGAGAGAGTTATGGAATAGGCGGTAAGTTAATGAAGACAAGACTTTCTGGAATAAAGATGGTGGTAGGTAGTTAATTTCATCGTTGCTCCCAAAACTCAGAATAAATAAGAATAAATAAGTATGACACAGCAAATTAAACTACTGTCTTATCTAATGTGTCAATTGCAGGAAGTTCAAACCCCCAGTCCTGCTCTCCTTCTCTAACTTCGTAGTATCTCTTCAAGTCAATACCGTGCTTTTCATGAGCGAAAAAACTGAACCATGGCAGTAGAAATAGGGCAAATTGTGAGTTTTTGGAATTTCTAAAGGTAACATCTTGTAGATAGTCACTCATTGTAGGTTTTGACCCAAGAGCTGGGAGACCCATACTCAAATTGCGTTTGACTTGGTAGCGGTCTTTGTTAACCTCTCTAGCATTCTCACTGTATCCAAAAAATCTCTTTGAAGAACGGTTGTATGCGATAATGAAGCCTCCCACAAACCCAATAAGGCCACATACTCTCAAGTGTGACGCAGCAGGTCTCACAAACTTACGACCATTGATTGGGTCAAAGTATTCGAAAGCAACCAATAACGATGGTGCTGCAACAGTTCCTAGTGTCCAGGCTGCGTAGTCAGATGGACGGAAGAAGCTAACGACACGAGAGAAGTGAGGATCTTGATCGATCTGCTCATAAGGTGTAGAGGACATTATCGTGAATATCTAGTGTGATAAAGTTATAGTTGTTTGCCTCAACTGCTTGCCGATGATGGTTGTTATTCCAGTAATCAATCAATTTTATCCATCATGTTTTTTTCCCTATGTAAAACCAACCAACCAACCAATTGGTTCTTTTTTCTTGGAATTCTTCTTTTTTGGCATTTCCGCTCACTTTGGACAGAAGGCCTCGGTAATTTGTTAGTGACAAAATTTACGTACCTTCCTACCCTCTTCGGTGCTGATGTTTACTATGAAGAGATCTAGCCATTAAGTTGCCAAAATCCGCCACAGAGTCGATTACAAATTCTACTATCAAAAACATAAGGATATAAATATACAACATGTTGCCCAAAATGCAGTAACATTCAAATTCATCCCACTCAATAGTGTATACACAAAACAAAATACTAAAGCGTTATGGTTCAACAAATTTCTACAGCCGAGCAATTCAGCACAGCTATCAACTCATCGAAACTGGTAGTGGTTGACTTCTTTGCTGTCTGGTGTGGTCCATGCAAGATGATTGCTCCACTTTTAGAACGTTTTGCTGGCGAATATGCTGACTCTACTGAATTTTACAAATTGGATGTGGATGAATTGAGCTCTGTTGCTCAAGAGCAAGAAGTATCAGCAATGCCAACTATTATTCTGTACAGAGACGGTAAGGTTGTTGATAAGATTATTGGTGCCAACCCTAATGCCATCAAACAGAAGATTGAAGCCAATAAATAAGGAAGGAAGACGACACGCCGCACTCCTTCACAAAAAACAAATCCCACAATACGATACGATAAGTTTTGTTTAATATAGAGAATAAAATTTCTTTGGGTGATGGGCTTTATTCGGTGTAGAGAGTCTTCGTGTTTCGGGAAGGATACCGAAATACACACGCTTTCTTATGAGCATATCCGTAGTCGAGGCCAGACTACGTGTATATATCAAATTGATTGTATTCTGGTGTGACATATAAGCTATCATGAATCAGCTCTGTCTTGGCCAGTCCACGGCGTTCCCGCATCTTACTGACTAACAACTGTGAAAAGTAGTCACTAATAGACTAACAAAGAGACTGTAGTAGTATACTGTCAAAGAGAATTATGCCTACATTTATTTGATAATTTGACAAGGTACCTACAGCCGGGTAATTGACAAACTCGCTCAGTGATAAAACAAAAACAAAAAAAAAACAAAAACAACAAAGAAACATCACAACAAAACCTCTACACCCTACACGTCCAACTCAACCCACCCAACCATCCAAACAAAAACAAAAGAAAACAAAGCTGCTACTCATCACCAAAATGCCAGAAAGTGTAATCGACTCTCAGTTATTAGAAAGATCGCCACCGCAGATTTTTCTTGATGGGGGAAGTAACCCAATTGTGTTCCATATCCCTGTCACGACGGATAACAGGCGCTCACTAGTTGCACAAATCACTCAACACGGAGGTGAAATCAGTGCAAATGCGGAAGGTCTAGGTGATGGAAGACCGGTAGTAATTCTATCCAACTTTGGCGAGGCCCACCACAACACTTATAATCCCAGATTGGTGGAGGTGTCTGTGAAGGAAGGCAAACTTGCTAGCCTTGCAGATTACAAGAATGCCAGAGACACGGGGGCAGATGTGCAACACTTAGTATCTTTCCTTGATGCGAACAAAAATTCTACCAGTGGTAGCAATGATACCCATAGTAATACGCAAAACACTGAAGGGAATAACCAAGTGATGGACGCTGTAATGGCAGCGCATTCAAACCCAGGGAACGTTCCAACTTCCGGTGCTAAAACAGCACAGAAGGCGACATCGGATACCAGCAACTCCGCTTCTGACAACATGAATGCATCACCCCATACCAATTCGGCAAAAAACTCATTCACTATGGAGGAAGATCTGATAATTATTGAACAGGTGCGTCGCAATCCACATCGTCGTTCCACGCATAAACTGTACCACGAGATTGCAGGCCTTTTGGGAAGACACACTGGTAACAGTATCAGATATCGCTTTACACGCAACCTGGTTAACCGCATGCAGTATGTCTATAAGATCGATGAGGATGGTAACCTCTTACAGGATGAAGATGGGAAACTCATCCCCTGTGAAGAAATGCCTAAGACTTTGAAAAGAAAATTTACAGCAGATGACGATTACCAACTCAGTAAAGTGGTTAAAGAGCTTTTGATAAGCAAGTTTGGTGCCGAGAAATATCATAGCAACCCAGATATCAATCCTCCAGGAAAGATTTTTGATGACATGGGGAAACGCTTCCCATCTCATTCAAAAGCAGCTTGGAGAGATAGATTCCGCAAATTTGTATCCCAGTATGGAGTGGAGAACTATATCCAATATTATGAGAAATGTAAAAGCGAAGGCACTACTCCCAAAGAAATCAAGAATTTCACTGGTAAGGGTACCTACAAGTCAAAGAAAGAATCGTCTAATCTCGAAGACGATTTGGGCTCTAAATTAACTGAACACAACATCCAATTCTATGAGGGTACCGCTCCTCCACAGAAAAAGAGACGTACACCAGGAAACTATTCCAAAAATGTTGACTCCAATGAGAGTGCTGGTGACTCTACAAATCTATTCATTGCTGGTGATTCAAACGACCTACAAGAATTGGATTTCTCAACAAATTATGCAAGTGCAGCTGTCGCAAACGCCACCAGACCAGGGAACTCACATTCACTCGATTTCCTCACAGATGATCTTGTCAGCCCTAAGTTTTTTGAGTTTAATCCGTTGGAGAGTGTGATTGAGAAAGTCAACGAAATCGTCCACAGACAATACGACTCTACAGATGCTGAGAGTCTTATTGCAGCCCTTTATGAAGAAGCGGGTATCCAGAATGACTTTGGTACATTTATAATTACATCTGTCTGTGGTGATTTAATATTGATTCCAAAGTACATTGAACTCTTCCTGAAAACTCAGCAAAACCCTCCCGAGAACACAAAGGGTATCTGGACAAGTAAAGACGACAATGATCTCAAAAATGGCGGGGAAGAAGAAATGGAGAGATTGAGAAATCTTCATGGAACAAAACGTATTGAGTTGAGAAGGCAATTCATTTCACAGGAGTTGATCTGAGATTTTACTAGGGTGATAATAGTTAAGGTTATATTTTTATTATAGTAATAGTAAATGTTTTCTGGTTGTTTAATTAGTGTATATGAATGAGCCTCAAAAACTGTCCCTTTTCTAAAACAAGTACTAGAAACTGAAATATTTGGAACTTCTCAAAAATCTAGGCTCTACAGTGGTGGCGATAGCAGGCAATCGGACACTCAAGGATGGTAACCAAACGTCAGCCTAAGCCGATCGATCCTGAGAAGCTCAAGGTCTATGAAGTTGTCATCGCAGACATCAAGGAAATGTATATCAACAAAAACTTCAAAGTGGATGAAGGAAATGAAAAGCCTCAGATTGATGTCTCCTTTGTGGAAGAGTCCTCTGATAAAGTTAATAAGAATAACTTTCAAATCCTAAGTACAATACGGTACGATCCACTACTAGCAAATCCTAGTAGTTTTGATCCAGCACCCATCGATATGAACTTAGAAAATGTGAACGATTACGCCAACCTGTTTCAGATCACTAGACCTCCCACCGTTGAAAACGACTACAACTCTAGTTTCTTCTTTCTTTTCAATGAACATCTTAACCGTATCAACTTTACCGCATCGTTTTTTGACATTCCATATCAGATTGACAGAGAAATGTTTCTTATACATTTGAACAAAGCGTTAGAGGGGTTGGATAAGTCTTTACCATACAGGTTAAGAGTTTTGATGACTGCCACTGGTGAAATATCAGTGGAAACTTTCCCAACTGAAGAAAGGTTCAATATATTCGATGGGTTGACTTCTCCATCCTTGGATGACTATCTTTTTGCTGGTTCAACGGAGTGGCAGGTGCATATTGACACCAAGCCAACTATGATATCACCTTTTACTTCTTTTAAAACGACCTACAGAGATACTCATAATGCTTCACGAGATAGGTGTCTACCGAAAGAACCCCCCTCTAGTGAAAAGCATGAAGTGCTTCTTTACAATTCGGCCAACCAAGTCATGGAGGGCTCTATCACTAATGTGGCTTTTCGACTTTATGACGATAAAACCAAACAGTATGAGTGGTTCACACCAGCTCTCTCTTCAGGATGCCTATGCGGTGTGGTTAGGCATGCATTATTAACCAACGGTTTGATCAAAGAGAAGTTAATAGCATTGAAAGAAATCAAGCTTGGAGATGAGGTTATCTTAATGAACGGCATACAAGGAGTAGTTAAGGGAAGAATTGTATAATCTATGGTGACATCTTAATCTCTAATCTCTAGGGCATCTAATTTGTCAATTCCTTTATTTCTTCATCGTTGTACCCTAAAATGTAGAAGATATCACTGATCTTATCTGTGTTTAGTTTAGCAGGTGCCAGTCTTTGGACATTTGGTTTTGCATTCCATGCAATACCAAACCCTGCAATTCCCATCATTGGTAGATCATTAGACCCGTCTCCTACACAAACCACTCTCTCCAACGGAATGTTCTCAAGATGAGCAATATACTTAGTCAATTCAGCCTTCTTTTGTCCATCAACAATTTCGCCCACTGTTTTACCATCAAAAATTGACTTCCCATTGATAACTTCAGATGAAAGCTTATTAGCGTAAGCATAGTCCAGGCCGAGTGTCTCTTTCACAAAAGTCGCTAGCTCGATAAAACCTCCTGAAAGGACTGCCAGTTTGCAACCCGCTTTTTTCAAGCCACGCATCAATTCATAGTCACCCTTGGTGAACTCCAGCTTTGTCTTCAACTCGTCCCAAATGTCTGCGCTGATTCCTTTTAGTAACTTGACTCTCTCAAACAGAGACTCTTTAAAGTCTAGTTCACCATTCATTGCACGAGTAGTGATTGTTTCTACTTCATTTTCCAGTCCAGCGTAAGCAGCAATCATCTCAATGACCTCTTGATAAATCAGAGTCGAGTCCATATCGAAACAAAATAGGCCCTTGTTCTTTCTGAACTCATCCTTTTTTTGAAGGATTATATCGAAGTCTGCCGTGATCTCATTAAGCTCATAATTATCTAAGTCTGATAGATCACTTTTGAGCTTCTTGAAAAGCTCTGATTCATCCTCACTTGTCTCAGATATTTCAGATTTCTTGAAACACACAATGAAATCGTAGACTCTGTTCTCACTCAGAGTAACAATGTCGGTGACTTTCAACGGGAGGGAGCGGATAAACGAGCGGATTTCTAGAAAAGTTGAAGCCTCTATAGTTTTATGGAAAATGACTGTCAGTACATAAGACATCTTAAGCTAACTATAAACAAGTATCACTATAGGTAGAATAGCTTTCAGTACAAGGCGACTAAAAAATGAGAGAAATCCATCTTCTTTTATGTATGTAGAAAAAAAATACAAATACCTACTGTAAATTATTTCTGTTGATGATAATTATGGGGTGAATGAGGCTACTGCTAACTCGCTCTTTGATCGCGTAGATGCAAACGCCGATTTCAGTTGAAGCTGCGAAAAGTTTGAAGCCATGGTTGATTCAACTGTGTAAACAATCCTCAGATGCAAATCCCAAGGTGTTATCAGACTACGTGCTTGCTCTTCTTAACAACAGAACCAACAGTAAAAAAGAGCTTCTTGAACTCCTGAACTCTGAACTTGCCGTCTTCATAACAGACACTGAGTCCTTTGTTGACGAAATAATCAAACACTTAACTCGATCTGGTATAACAACACAAACGGAGCAAGAATTACCTTCAAATGGTTCACCCAGGTCTAGGCGCCCTTCTCTGAATCTGCCACAAGAGAAGCTCAATACAGATGGACACACTGCATCTGGTACTGCTACATACTCATCGCAATTTGATGTACAGAAATTTGCGATAAATCAGTCTACTAAACAAAAAGAGTGGGAAGAGAAGCAGAACAAGAAGGCCAAATATTTGACAGAACTCAGGGAACTGATTTCCATCAAGGAGGATTTACTCTTCAGGTACGAGAAAGAACTCGAAGAACTTGCTCACAGACTCATCAACCATCCTGATGAAGAAGGTGAAGTGACTTCGAAATTCAATCAGATAGAGTCACAAATGAAAGAGAATGGCGTAAATCCTGTTCAGATTGAGGCTGATAAGGCGAGGCTCTATATGACTATGAATCAATTCCACAAGCCAGTCTCAGCAGGTCCAGTAACATCACAAAGACGAAAGAAAACTGCTTTCAGTCCATACCCTTCAACAAAAAGCTTGGATCTTCGATCCAAGACCGTTCTTATTAAAGGATTCACGGATATCACCAATGAAAACTTTCAAAAAGCTCTTGATTCAGTTTGTTACTCTAACATTGAGAGAATGAGAGTAGTTAACAGTTCCGATCTGTCTGTTACTTTTACGAATAGGTATACGGCTGAAACCTTTATGAATCTCTCAATTATACCAAGGGCGGATAGTGAAGTTCTGAAACTTGAGTGGGATACCTCTAGTTGCAGTACTTCTGGGAAATCAAATGAGAATTCTGCCACTTTGCAGTCATGATTACAATTAATTTTTCGGCTTAAAAGAGTTTGCGTCTATCATTCATCACTGTTCGACCATTTTGTGGAAGTAATCTTTCCTTTCTTATTTCTTAAAACTAAGAACAAGAACAAGCCCACAAATAGTGTGCTCCGTGTTTGATGAGAATTCATTACTTTTCTTCATAATCATCTCATGCCTAGTTATTTTACTAGTGATGGAACAACTAAACCAAACCTATACAAATATCTGGGCCATATGCTTGACGACTTTGGTATGCTACACACTCTATGAGAGGAATCGACTTGAGTATATAGTACAGAAGGAGAAAACGCGTGAGTACTTCCCATTGGATTTCAAACAGGCTAGAGTCTACCAGTTTATAAAAGTCGATTCAAAACAAGAAGGCATGTTACCAGGTATGGACGTACCGATCTGTCATCGGAAGGGTTATGAAGTCGTCAATCAAGATGGCGAAGTGTTATTCAAGTTTATCAAAGTCGGTAAACATCTTCTTCATGAAGAATGGAAGATGTTTGAAATTGAGAGTAGAAATTCAATGGAATCTATCAACTCTGAAGATCATGTGGCATTAATAAACATAAATCCAAAGTGGAGTATTTTTCACAAGAGCATTTACTTTCCTTTGAGAAGAAATAAAAGGGTGTGTGATCAAGTAATTGCACATAGTACACATACACATAGCCCTCCAATATCATTATTTTCACAGCCACTTTCTTTATGCCAGAGCGACACTAACCATAGCTCTCCATATATAGATCCAAGCATTCTGGCGAATGGCTATGTGAAAAGACGACAGTTGTGCAACTCTATTGAATATAACCCACATCCTACGCTTCATATGAATGAAGAACAAAAGATGAGTATGATCCATCTAAAATACTACCATAAGTATAAATCAGGATTCCGAATCCGGAAGAACTCAGATTTCGAGTATTGTTGGAGCCCTAATGGATATCTCGACAAGACAATGATTCAAAAAGATGAGTATGCTACAGAAAGAATAGGTCATATGACCGTAGAGAAGTCTCTTATTAAATTATATGTGAATGAGAAGATGATTGAAACAGACTTGGCTATTTCATCTTGTTTTTTACATTATATTCTAAATTATCAGTGAGCAGGCTTGTCATTTCTAGTGACGAAGCCGTCTTCCACCAAACTAATGATCTGATCTAGTGAATCAATAGTGCAATCTACCAATGGGCTATCTCTAATAGCCTCATTTGCGTGGGTTTTCAATAAAATTGTAGCGCAACCAGCTCTTACACCGCTTAGCATATCATCCATTGAGTCACCAACCATGATTAAATTATTTGGATGTAACCCCCAGGTCTTAGCGATATGCTGTAGAGGAGAACCACTGGGCTTCGGAGGTTGAAATTCCCTCGTAATTATGGTATCGAAGGAGATCCCTTTCAGATGATTTTCAATCAAGTGATTCACTGGCACAATCAAGTTCCTTGTACATATTCCTTTCTTCAGGTGTCGCTTATCAAGATACGTCATTAAATCCAACAGCCCAGGTTGAGGTTGCATAAGCTTCATTGCTTTATGTTCAACCTTGGCAATCGAAGATTTAGCCACCTCCTGGTCTTGTTCACTCATTGACGCGATGAAATCCAAGATGTCCCTACCTGGGTCATTCAATTGGATGGCGGATCGCATCTCACTAAACATCCAAGTTTGTGGAACACAAAGGGTTCCATCCATATCGAATATCACTCCTTTCAACGCTATGTCATTAGAGTATTTGGGGTTAAGTAGTATTCTACGAGCCATTTGAATCCTTTGTATCACACTAGATGTGAAGTATATAAAACATCAATATCTGTTGAGGTATTGAGAAAGATCATTATGACTCAAGGTATATATATGTGATGATGCGAACGGAGTCAAAAACGTATAATATGCTAAGATCTTTGTCATGAAGAGGGATTTAGGGCGGGTAACGTCCTTTTGTGAGCAGTTATCGGAAACAAACATGAGTAGGCGGAGTCAGAAACCTCGTTTTCTCTTCTTGAAACATACACCTTATTTTGATCCTCACATGAAGGAGTAAGATTATACATACCTTGTATACTCTCTCTAGTACGGTAAGATGAGCAGCACGACTCCTTACGATCCTGATGAATTCGATAATAATCCATTTGCAGAACCTATTGCAACGCCTTCAGTTAGGGATAGAGATGCCCCTGATGCACACGAAGCAGGAGTTCCCGGAGAGATGGTAGCGGGGGTAATCCCGGTTAATTCTACCCAAGGACCAATTGATGATCAGGATCTTCCATCTAGTACTGGCGATAAAGTTGACATTGGAAGTGGTGATGATATCACAACAGAGTCAGATTACGATGATAGATTACGGAAATTGATACCAGAGCGCTTCGAGAATGAGTCTGATTGCAAGATTAATATTAGAGTTCATGGCCTGGAACGATCAGGTTCTTTTAATAACAAAAAGGAAAATCCAGGAGTGATATTTGATCTACAGACCAATCTACCCCATTTTAGGAAGAAGATGTACAAGAATCTGAAGAAATCCTATCTGGAGTTTGAAAATTTATTCAACTATTTGAATGGTGCACACCCAGAGTGTTTTGTCCCAGCACTGCCATTACCCCACACTAACTACGGTATTACAAATGAGGAAGACTATAAAACAGTGATCCGCAACTTCCAGTTGTGGTTTATTAGGATCATAGGCAATCCGATTCTAGTGAGAAGTGAGGAATTTCCATACTTCATTGATTCAGATTTTAATACTTATTCGCCAATCAACAAGTCCAGAGTTCCCGCATCAGGGCTGAAAAGAAAGACATTAAAACAGTTACAACCTCCATATGACGAAGCACTAGAGCTGGCAGAGTTCAGACCACTTATCAAATCCATATATCAAGACTCGAAATCCATCATTGAAAAATTGGAAAAACTAGCCAAACTAAAGAAAACACTAGGGTTGAAAGAGAACGAATTTGGCCAGCATATAGTCACATTCAGCCAACTTGAATCGTCACATGCAGGGATGGTTAATATGTGGAAGAAAGTTGGAAAGACTTTAACACATGTGGGAGACTTGGAGTCCATCAACGCCAGCTTAGATTTGGCCATTCTGGCAGACGGTCTCCAAGCTATCGTTAACGATAGCTACGTTATTAAAGAAGCTTTGACCAACAGGCATCTACTGATGAGGGAATTGATCCAAGCACAAGCCAACTCCAAGCTCAAACATGAACAAGCACGTAAACTACAGAATAAACGAGACATCAACCCAATCAAGGTTGATGAGGCAATCAGAGCTTTCCAAGAAGCCACCGATTTTGAAGAAAGGTCAAGTCTGAAAATAAAGAGAATTACCGAAGAAATGCTTCTGGAGAAAGCAGCGTATCTGAAACAACTAGACCAGCAGTTTCTGGATTTATTCAAACATTTTGTGAGAAAGAATATCGAATACGAGCGTCGCAAGCTGAATGTCCTTGAACGTGTAAGGGTCGATGTGAGATCTGTGGATCCTGCCGGTGGACTTGCACGTTTGGGGAGGGAATCATATCCTGTGAAATCGGATAGTAACAGCGCCATAACCACGAGTCAAGGTCCGAACGGGGATAGCTGGAGTGGCGACAGGTCCACATCACACTTCAGCGATAGAATACTGCAATTGGACCAACAGCTGGACACAGAACAGGTTGCAGACTCTCTAGATACGGAAAGTTCTCGCGATGAGGTGTTTGACGCCAGGAATGCTGCCTCACTGCTCGGTGAAAGCACCTTCAACTAGATATGTGTATGTATGTGTATGCTGTAATGTCATAAGTAGACGCCATTATTACCCTGCCCATAGTCACGTGATAGTACTATCACCTATTTCCTTGTAAGGCCACACATCCTGTTTTTTGTTTGTTTTTTTCCTTCCCGCCCTCAAGACCCAAGGCGGCAGACCTACTACTGCCCACGAACTGGACACACACAAAAAAAAGTCCCAGAGTCCCAAAGAGCTAAAGTGTTAAAAAAAATTTTTCCTCCCATTTTTTTCCTTTTTTTTTTTACCTTCCTCTTTTCCTTCTGCTAATAAAGATTCCATCTTTTAAGATTCAATTAAAGAAAATCAGACAAGATGGGTACGTATTGGCTATGGTCTTGAAGACTGGGGCTTACCTCTTGGTAATTTTGAAAGCACAGTGCTGAGGATTTGTGGTTTTTGTCACCTGGTGTGATTTTTTAAAATGTTGTTCAAGGTAAAGTTGATGAGGTGAAGGAGGATACTCCCTTGTTCAGCATCTACGCAGGTGTCCTGCTGCTATTGTCACACATATTGCCATTGATTTATTGCCTGTGCTTTCACGATCCAAAGGGGAGTTGTTGCTATTGCAATCAGATATACTAACAATTTTTTTGTTGTACAGTGAACTTCACAGTTGATGTACGTTAAATGACGCCCAAACTGGTAAATACAATCTCACTCCCATTATCATTGAATACTCAAACATGCCATTGTCACCCGTATCCACTCAGTTACAGTTTTAGCACCCAGGAATCCAACAGATAAACACGAACAGGTAAATTTGCCAGCCAGCAAGTTAAGAATCCGATTATGTCAGCATACATCATCCACCACATTTTGATCATCTAGGCACCATCTCCTGCTCTGATGCGAACCTTAGCGGTGTGTTAGCGCTGTATTATAACCTTCTGTGAACTTTTACTGCTCATTAACGCTAAATAACTGTGTGGATATAGGAAGATACGGTTGCTTTAAGATTCTAACAGAAGATTTTATCGCCAGATTTGTAAGATTCAAGATTCAGATTTACTAACAGTTTTTCTATAGCAAATGAGAGCCTTGATGGACAAGGTTACTAACGTTCGTAACATGTCCGTTATTGCCCACGTCGATCACGGTAAATCTACCTTGACCGATTCCTTGGTTCAAAGAGCTGGTATTATTTCCGCTGCCAAGGCTGGTGAAGCTCGTTTCACCGATACAAGAAAGGATGAGCAGGAGAGAGGTATTACCATCAAGTCCACTGCTATTTCTTTGTACTCTGAGTGTGATGACGATGATGTCAAGGAGATTAAGCAAAAGACAGACGGTAACTCTTTCTTGATTAACTTGATTGACTCCCCAGGTCACGTTGATTTCTCATCTGAAGTTACGGCCGCTTTGCGTGTTACCGATGGTGCCTTGGTTGTTGTTGATTGTGTCGAAGGTGTCTGTGTCCAAACTGAGACCGTCTTGCGTCAATCTTTGGGTGAACGTATCAAGCCAGTTGTTGTCATCAACAAGGTTGACAGAGCTTTGCTTGAATTGCAAGTCACCAAAGAAGACTTGTACCAATCTTTTTCCAGAACAGTTGAATCGGTTAACGTTATCATTGCTACATATGTTGATCCAGTCTTAGGTGATGTTCAAGTCTACCCAGAGCGTGGTACCGTTGCTTTTGGTTCCGGTTTGCACGGTTGGGCCTTCACCATCCGTCAATTTGCTACCAGATATTCCAAGAAGTTTGGTGTTGACAGAGAAAAGATGATGGAGAGATTATGGGGTGATTCTTACTTCAACCCAAAGACCAAGAAATGGACTAACAAGGACAAGGATGCCGATGGAAAGTCATTGGAGAGAGCTTTCAACATGTTTGTCTTGGACCCAATCTTCAGATTGTTCTCTTCCATCATGAACTTCAAGAAGGATGAGATTCCAACCTTGTTGGAAAAATTGGAAATCAACTTAAAGGGTGACGAAAAAGAATTGGAAGGAAAGGCCCTCTTGAAGGCTGTCATGAAGAAGTTCTTGCCAGCTGCTGATGCCCTATTGGAAATGATTGTTATTCACTTGCCTTCTCCAGTTACCGCTCAAAACTACAGAGCAGACACCTTGTACGAAGGTCCAATTGATGACAAGGCCTGTATTGGTATCAAGAACTGTGACCCAACCGCTGATTTGATGTTGTACGTCTCCAAGATGGTGCCAACCTCTGATAAGGGTCGTTTCTACGCCTTTGGTCGTGTTTTCGCTGGTACTGTCAAGTCTGGTCAAAAGGTTAGAATCCAAGGTCCAAACTATGTTCCAGGTAAGAAGGATGACTTGTTCGTTAAGGCTATTCAAAGAGTCGTCTTGATGATGGGTAGATTTGTTGAGCCAATTGATGACTGTCCAGCTGGTAACATCGTCGGTTTGGTTGGTATCGATCAATTCTTGTTGAAATCTGGTACTATCACCACTGATGAAACTGCACACAACTTGAAGGTCATGAAGTTCTCTGTCTCTCCTGTTGTTGAAGTTGCTGTTGAGGTTAAGAACGCTTCTGACTTACCAAAATTGGTTGAAGGTTTGAAGAGATTGTCCAAATCCGATCCATGTGTTTTGACTTATATTTCCTCTTCTGGTGAACACATTGTTGCCGGTACTGGTGAATTGCACTTGGAAATTTGTTTGCAAGATTTGGAGAATGACCACGCTGGTATCCCATTGAAGATTTCCCCACCAGTTGTCGCTTACAGAGAAACTGTTGAGGCTGAATCCTCAATGACTGCCTTGTCTAAGTCTCCAAACAAACATAACCGTATATACCTAAAGGCTGAGCCATTGGACGAGGAGGTTTCTCTTGCCATCGAGTCGGGTAAAATCTCTGCCAAGGACGATTTCAAGGCTCGTGCCAGAGTTTTGGCTGATGAGTTCGGTTGGGATGTCACCGACGCCAGAAAAATCTGGTGTTTCGGTCCAGAAGGTAATGGTCCAAATGTTGTCGTTGACCAAACCAAGGCTGTTCAATACTTGGCCGAAATTAAGGATTCTGTTGTGTCTGGTTTCGCCTGGGCTACTGGTGCTGGTCCAATTATGGATGAGAGTTTGAGATCTATCAGATTCAACATTTTGGATGTTACCTTGCATGCTGATTCTATCCACAGAGGTGCTGGTCAAATCTTGCCAACAATGAGAAGAGTTACCTACGCTGCTATGTTGTTGGCACAACCAAGAATCCAAGAACCAGTCTTTTTGGTTGAAATCCAATGTCCAGAGTCTGCTGTTGGTGGTATCTACTCTGTTTTGAACAAGAAGAGAGGTCAAGTTGTTTCTGAGGAACAAAGACCAGGTACACCATTGTTCACTGTCAAGGCTTACTTACCAGTTAATGAATCTTTCGGTTTCACTGGTGAATTGCGTCAAGCCACTGGTGGTCAAGCTTTCCCACAGATGGTTTTCGACCACTGGGCTACCATAAACACTGACCCATTGGACCCAACTTCTAAGGCTGGTGAAATTGTTACCGCTGCCAGAAAGAGACACGGTTTGAAGGAGGGTGTTCCAGGTTACGAAGAGTACTATGACAAGTTGTAAGGCGATTACCTCTTTTCAATCTGTTCTAAACCTTTTTTCCTTTCTGAATATATCTTGATTCTTGATAAATAATCGATGTACTGTAGTCAATCCCATTTTAAGCAATTCACCGGATTACCTTTGTTCTACACAGCATACCAGCACAGTGAAGCCAATATCTATAATACGACCATTCTATATATAACACAAATGAAGTCACTAACCGAACTATCACCGGTAAAAGCATTAAAAAGCAGAGAACAGGATAAAAGACAAGAAAAACAGGAGAGGCATAACATGACATAACATGAGGAAGGCATCTGTCAATGCTGAAAATAAGTTGGTCATGGTCACGGTCATTTGCTAAACAGGGTCAGCATCTGTGGTAATTTTTAGTCTGTCCAGTACCAGCTTCAATAAATGAAGATTGTGTCGTGTATTTACCTTAACGGAAAGCAAGTAACTCAACATCTGGAGACCATCAATTCCGCAGAGAACTCTTAGAATCTTCAAGCTAATGAAATTCACCACGTATAGCGACGATGAAGAGGTGACTATGTAATTTTCGTCAACAGTGTAAGGGATAAGATTCATTGTAGATCCTCTTTCAAGAACACTCGAATGTATATGATTTCCCAACAAGTCCTGGTGGTACTTCATAAACACTTCACTTTGTAAAGGTTTTATGATGAGCTCGTTGAACACTTCGAGTTTAACCCATTCCTCCTTAGGATCCACCCAGGAGTAACTGTGGTTGAAGCAATATCTTGAATAAGAGAACACCACACTCAAATCTTGTAAGACGTTAAAACGATTGAGAACATAAACATTGCCCACATATTTATGGTTTTGATTCTCGTTTGGTCTATCGGGTACACCTTCTTGGAAATAGTTGAACACAATAGCAATCTTCAGCATTTGTAGGTTGATATTCGGCTGAACAATAAAGTCCTGGATTCTCTTGATGATAGTTTGTGTTAAATTCTCGTCAGAAATGAAATGGTTTTTGTTGAAATCTTTCATGAACATGGTCACGGAATAAGCTGGTAGAGGTATAATAAGAGTGTCACTTGTGAAGAACTTATCAGATATACCTGCTTCAATACCCAAAGACAAAAACATGTCCAAACTTGTGGGAAACGAGGAGAGTCCGTTGAAGAGAGTTGACAAAGTGTATGGCGCAATCTTAGTGTGAGATCCTACTGATTTGATCAGAACTCTCTCTTCTATATTGGGTATTTCCTGAATTTCCTCAAAATCATTCAAGAAATCATCTATGGTTAGGACTCTCTTTGTGCTCTTCAGCACAATACTACCCAAGTTTTGTTGTGGAGATTGAGACGGAAGATGATTAGCAGAGAACTTCCCGTTAAATCCTGGGATATTTGAGTATGAGACATTATGTGGAGAATGCGGTGGTTGTTGTGAAATCTGAACCATATTGCCTCTGTTTGCAATGTCGTTCAACAGCCCCCCGCTGGAATGGGGTAAAGGTGTAGTCAAATTTTGTTGTGGTGCTATTCCATTGGTAGACGAATCTGTTGTAATTTGAGAGTGGGATATCGCTGGTCCTGGTACCTGCTGAAAGTAAGTATTTGGTTGCAGTGGTGAATAGTTTTGATCATGGGTTGCAGTGACAATTGTGGTGTTCGCTGGTACTGTACTACTAATAATTGAGCTAGGTGGAGTAGTATGCTTTGACCTTTTATCGGACTGAACTTTGGCAAACGCCTCTTCAGACTCCTTTGTTGTGGCCTTGCGTTTTTTGCAGGGACTCTTTGTAATGCTGGAGTAAATCTCTCTCAAAATCTCTTCTGTTGACGACTCTTGAATGGATGCAATCTTAAGAACTCGGCCTCTGTGACATGATGAGCAAGTAATGAATGACGAGGGCATTCTATGAAGATAGTGAGAGTCTCTGATTACAAGATGTTGATGGTGTTCTCTCACATACTTATATCGTGGGTCCTTGGATGGTTTCAGAACTTTCTCTTTTATCATTCTCTTGTACTCCAATTTTTTAGTTTTATCATCCATCGGTTTAGCCATTGAGACTGAAGTTGAGTCTTCCGCGGCATCAAGATGGTTTGTCATTATTTATAGATACGATGTATACTCCACCTGGAGAGTATCCTATTGAGCAATCCGCTAACTAATGACTTCTATCTGTAAACGAGATAAAACTTGAGCTAGATTAACACACAAAAATGGAAGAACTATAAATATTTGATGGGTGATATTGATTGCTTGAAACTCAGCACTGTAGACAATAGAGCTCACAAAACAATCGATAACTGCTCTAAGAGTAATGGCAGCACTGTGTGTGTATGATTTAATGCCAGCAGAAAGATAGTGAATGATAAGGCTTTTACTTTTAAAACATACAGATAAAACAAAAACAAAAAAAAAAAAACAGTGAAAAAAAAACAAAAACGAAATCAATAGCTCTCACAGGACAATAAGCAATAAGTTGCAATAACCTATGTGTCTGCGTCTTTTGACAGTTGAAAGTTGATGGATCTTAGACCAAAGAATGACGTGTCTCTTATGTTATTCAGTTCATGAAAATCATACCTAAAAGGACAAGTGTTTTTCCAATTTTTGTCTGGTTCTTTCTTTTTTTAATTTTCTCGTTTGTGCGTCTTTTTGTCTTTTTTTATTATTTCGGCATTCGTTGTGCCAACGTTCATTGATTTCTACTAAAGAAGCCATCAGCTCACCTGAGCAGGTCTGAGCTTTGGAAGTAGGGAAGAGGTGATTATTCACGAGTACTAGATCTGCCTATGTCCTCCCACTGCTCCTTTTTTTAATTTTGAGTTTGGACAACTCGTATACATCAACTCTATGCATGAATATGCAGACTTCTTTCTACCCGCATCACTTAGATCTTTTAGTAAGGGTGCTTTGAGCAGAGTAAACACAAACAAAACCTGTCACTAAGGTTTTGGCTCTTATTTTTTGACTCTTAGCCTATCTATACCTACAATACCTATAGAATCGAAGAACAGCTGTGTATACCACCGTGAATCATTGGCTTTCACTGTTTGTTATACTGGTATATGTAGAAATACACTAATTAATAATGATATGTGAGCATGTAAATTTCTGCAAACAAGATGCACAAGAGAATTCAGCCTCCCCTCTGAGGGTGGCTTAGTGTATGCACTGTTTTGATACGTGGCGTTGCTCCTTCATTTGTCCTCCTTCAGTGCAGTATAGGAGGAGAATGGGCACTTTTAAATGGTGTTTTTTTGTTTCCTCACACATTACGGCGGTTGATACTGATTAAATCCGGTTGGGAGTCTGGGTTTTATGTACCCCTTGAGTCTTTATTTTTTTAATATCCCCACTAATCGTCTGAGTCTCTCTGGCTTTTAGTGAGGAAAGACACCAAAACACTGTATTGTGCTCGCCCAGAAACAACCATCGTTCTACACTCAATCAAAATTTAATTCACCGTTGTTTACCAATTCTTCTTTTCCGTTTGCTGTTTATACGAATATCGAAGGTTTCACTTCCCGAAAGCCGCCGTGTATTTCTTCCATATTTACTTCAAGCGTCATTTCATGCAGATGCAGTGAAATACATAACATTTACAGTTGGTGTTCGCCACAGGTGCTCCATAAGGACTGGGCGAAGTCTAAATGTAACTGGTCTCTCCTCTCGGGTGGGTGGCTTTGTTACAGGAGATTTCCTTTTAAGTATGTCAAAACAGAGTTAGAGTGTGGCAGACCTCCCGTTCTACCAAATAATCGTGATATTTTTGAAGGGGTTATGCTACCGTCCATATATAGTAGGTGTGATATCTGTTTTCTCTTTTGTTTATCAGCCGCTCCCATTACAACCTATTTGCGGATTGGAAATTATCGCAACCCATTGGCTAGCTATATAGTGTCACTATTAGACTTTTTGAGAAGTCCATGAATGAGTTTATCGTGACCCGAACGGTTATAGATTGGTACATTTAGAGGTTGATGATTTACGGTACGGGCTCGTAACATCTTTTGAGTCAGGTTTGTTTTGTTTTGTAACCTGAAACAACACCTCGCATATCACCCTTTCTGGTGTCATAAAATCCTATTGATCAGAAGTGGCAAATGTCATCACATAGCTACCAACAGCTTGTTAAGTTTATAAGAGATCAAGTAGAAACGATTGGGGAACCATTCGAACTTGATCAGGAAAAACTTGAATCCCTATTGCAAAGATATGAGAATCCTAGTGTCACTCCAAATCGAATCAAAAAGATGATCAATAACTGTAAGTGATGTTGGTTAAACCTCTTTTCTATCCCTTTCTACACAGTGAAAGATACTAACAAAATGCAAACTTTTAAACAGTAAATGAACGCCTTGAACATTTTATTCGTGCATCATACTCTCAACAAGCTATCAATCAGGCAGCTGAGCAAATAACTATTCTTTGGAAAGAAGAGGCAGAACACCAGGAAGAGGTTTTCACAAAGCTCAGGGACTTTGATCTTCCATTAGATCTGAAAAGTGATTACAAACTCTATGCATTGAATGACATACTTAAAGAAGTTGAAACATTGCCCATATTAAGCTTGTCGGGAAATGAAGAGAGCGAAGACGATAAACATTGTATTGAGTACAACGCCAAACGAGAGCAGATAGTGAAAAAGTCTTTACTTATCAAAAAGACAAAGGCGAGAACAAAGGCGTTAAATGACTACTATGACTTGCTAAAGCTGAAAATTGGAGAGCGTGCAAATATCCAAAAAAATATACCCAGTTCCAAAAACCCCTTACGTGAGGAGGTCTCCAAACTGATCATACTGTTGGAGAAACTGAATAACCTTGATGAGAGGAAAAGAGATAATCTTCTCAGACTATTGGAGTCTCGTGATAATGGATCATAGTTATTGCTTGGAATTGTAAACACTTTCACTCACTCAAAGGATGCTACAGAACGCTTTTTAATGACACAAAAGTTGTTAACTGATTAGAACAGAATGTAACAAGTAGTAAAGACTTCAGCGGGCTTAATCGAACAAACCAAATCCCATGTCATCATCTGACTCCTCCTTCTCTTCCTCTTTCTCTTCCTCAGCAGCGGCTTCGGCGCTACCACTAGCAGTAGTAGCGGCTCCACCAGCGGAGCTAGCACCACCAGTTGGAACAGAAGCTAGCTTAGCATTACCTTCAGCAATGACTTCAGCCAAAGTCTTACCTTGTAGTGAAGCCAACAAAGCAGAAACTCTTGACTGGTCGGCCTCAACACCAATAGTGGCAAGAGCAGCCTTGATGTTCTCGAAAGTTGGCTTTTCGACACCACCTTCAACCAAAAGCAAATAAGCAGCTAAGTATTTCATTTTGAATCTAGAATAATCAGTTTAAGCTTGAGACGCAGACTATTCCTTGTTGTTTAACTACAAGATGGAAAGGTTGATCAAATTCTTGGAAAATTTTCATTCTCTACTACTCACTCTTGAATCTTACAGTGAAAAAAATGTAACATCCAAAGTAATTCCGATCTCACGTGACTCTCACATTACTTGAAAGTTTCGGCACTTCAAGAAATACACAGCAGTCACAGTCACAGAAACACCCACACATCTTTCTATAGGTATAAACGGCTGTTGATAAATTTGGGCTACATGTAAATAGTTCATATCTTCATTAAATAGTCATTAGTGATATGACCAGAGCGGTGACCTCACTCTTAACCAAAGAACAGAGATGTTCTATTGGTTTTTGTAGTAGTAGTAGTAGTAGTAGGAATACTTGACAATGTGCTTGTGGGATTTGTGGTCTTTGTGGTGCTTTCGAAGATCTTCGAGGGAGTAACTATAGAGGCTTCTGCGAACAGCTCACTCACATCAACACCTCGAAATGCATCATATCCTATGCTCAGGGAATCCGAATCTGTGATTGTTGATCCAACCCAAAGTGAATTAGATATAGTCATGATTGATTCTTTAGAATCAAGCGCTACACCACAAGAGCCGAATGACGGGAGCGATACAATCTTACTCTCTTCCACCAACAAAGATGAATTCTCTGATGACGAAAAGGACTCTGGGCAGCTCAAGGCTGACACATCTTCAGTAAACAACTTGTAGTCTTCTAGTACAGAATCATATAACTTTTCGTCAGTGAACTGGTCCTCTTGATTTGATGCAATAGGTTCAGGTGAGCTTATTAGGGCAGCAGTCTCCTTGGAGCAAAGTTTCTGATAGAACTCCAATTCCTTTGGATCGGTCACTTCTTCGTTTACCGTCATGATACTAAAGTCGTATGTTGACTTGTACCTGTTGAGAAATGATCTTCTCTTAGAAGGGGAGACCTTTTGATTTCTTGCTTCACTAACAGTCATATTGGACCGACTTCTAGGCATAGCCTTGGGTAAATCTCTCGTTTGCTCCATAAAGCTTAATGGAGACGACACATCATAAGTTGACACTGACTGTGCTAGTGGCTCGTGAGTTGATCTATCCTTTGATGTTATTGATCTCCAGAACTTTTTAGACTTGGATTGTTCTGAGTAGTTGTTGCTGCTATAGCGGCTTTTGTTCGACATCTCTATATATCTATCACAAATACCAAACTAGTTTATAGTCTCCTTAACCTAAAGCCAGCTATGTGTGTAGCTATACAGCTAAACAAGATCCTCGGCGAACCATCTCACTTATATATTTCAAATATGCAGTTCAACAATACTTTGACGCGTGAAGCGTTATCTTTTTCCCTTGGTAATGAAAAACGCGTACATTATTTCAGACAGATTTTTGGACATGTACCTTTTTCTAGACCTTTGCCCCAAGGTGGAAAAAGACACGCGGATCACAACTCAGTAGATAGAAACTGGGCCAGGCACATTATGAGAAAAGGTCTAGCTACATTGGAAACGATTTAAGGTCATTTTCACAGACGGGGTCACTCATTCTTACATAGGCATACACATTGCTTACATATTTAGGGAAAAGCCCACATACACAGCTTTTCTTTTTTTGTTTGGTATTTATCTCCAGTGGGCGGTACCAAAAGCACCATGTGGGCCACCAGGAGGGGGACCATTAGAGTAGGCGTATGTCTGTGAAGGTATGTAATTAGCCCCATTAGTAACACCATTGGGGACACTTCCAGGTATGGGTGGATGGTGTGGATGGTGTGGATGCATTTGGGGAGGTGCAGACACAAGGGGCGGCCCAACAAAACCAGGTGGCGGAGGCATGTTCGGCGAAGCTGTTACTGTAGGACCCGTTAGAGACCGAGGGTTGGCAGGATTTTGCAAAGGAGGTGGTTGGTAAATGAATCCATTAGGAGCAGCGCTGCGACCTGGTGACCAGTTTGGTGTCTGTTGATGTGATGGGGTCCCTGTTGGCTGATGCTGTTGCTGTCCTGTCTGTGTTTGTGCTGGTGGGGGAAGCTGAGCATTTTGATGGCTGTTCGGCGTTTGGTGGGGAGGGATCTGTTGGTAAGGCTGAGGTTGTTGCTTAAGCTTTTCACTCTTTGATAAATCAGGAGTGTTGGATCTTGATGCTAAAGAACCTCTAGGTATCGGAATGTGGTGAAAATGTTTAGGGGACTCGTTCCCTTTCACGGACGATTGTGGTGGAGATAACTTTTGCTCCTCTTGTACTACTCTTGGGCTTCCCCTTGGTTGCACATGTGCTGGTACGTTCTGGAGAGGCGGCTGTAATGGATGATTCTCTGCTTTTTGTTGGTAATTAATGTCCATTTTGGCTAAGACTTGTTTCGACCCAGACACTATAAGCTCTCTCAGTGAAACAATCGGTGTTTCTGGTGGTTCTCTTAACGAAGGAACAGGAGCTTTTCCCCTGGCTCCAGCTTGTAGCGAATGAGCACGTTGTTCAGATTGTGAAGCAGCTCTTGGATCTCCTGCTACTCTAAAACATGCAGCAGCTCTTAAGCAGGCATCTGCCGCATCTTGGGCTTGATCATCACAACGTTCGTAAACACAGCTCAGGCCATCCCAAGCAGCTGCTGAGGCAGCTGCACCCGAAGGTGATGATTCATCGACCATTAATCTTGCAGCTTGAGAGTAGGCCGCAAGAGCATCTGGTAGCTGACTCATTTTCAAGTATAATGATCCAACTGCCAACCATGGAAGCGGTGACGATGGTCCCAATCTCAAGGCAATCTGAAGAGCATTATAGGCCTCTCTTGGTGACTCGATAACAGTGTGAGCTTTTCCTAATAAGTACCAAACCAGGAAGTCACCTTCAGTATTGGAACCATTAGATAAAGCTTCTTGGTTAACAGCACTCTCCAATAATGATATTGCTATCAGTGGATCAAAGATTTTGCTATTGGGAATCAACAGTAAATACGCTTGGGCTATGAGCAACTTGGGTACACTTCCTACAGTGAATATAGCATCTTGTGCCGTCTTAAGCGCCATTTCAAGATCACCTGCTCTTTCTTTTAAAGTAACAAGGAATGCCCATAACGTAGCTTGTTCTTCAATCTTGGATGGAGGATGAGGTGGTAATGACAATGCAAGTTTTACTTCCGAAATCGCAGCTTTAACATTGTTTTCGCGTGCTGCCAAAATAGCAAGCTTGTAATGTGCCTCTCTCACAATATTAACTTCCGATTCACTCAAATGAGGTTTGTTCGTATAAGCAGAAAGGACTGAATGCAAAGTATGGGTAGCATATTGGAAATTTGAAAGTTTTATCAAACATTCTGCACCAGCCAACAAAAGTTCAGGATCTGTTCCATTGATACTTAACGCTCTCGAGATTGCTTGATGTGCTTCTTCAATCTGATCAGCTGTCAGATGGGTTTCACAGAGTTCTTTCCAAAGCGCCGGTTCATTAGCCAGGTGTTGATTTTGGACAGAAGACATAATTAGTTCCACAGATTGTTTCAGTCCAACAATTGGGTCTTGTTGTTTTAAAGCTTTTGAAAGTCCAATAATAGATTCCACTCTATCAGGAGCATGCCTTAGTGAGGCATCATAAGCTTGAATAGCGATGGTATGAAGTTCCAACGCTGATGCACACCTTCCCATGAAATGCCACGTTTTAGAACTTGCAAGGTCATACTCCTGCCGTGCCTTGTGATAACTTGAATCTTTATCTAACATATTAGGTCCTTTCTGTTGTTGCTGCCTTTTATCAAGTTCAGACACCCCATGTTGGCCTTGTGATTGCCCTTGAGGCAGGGATTGTTGGGTAAGAAGTTGAGGATGAGAAATATTAGGAGTTAACCTTTTCACACGGGACTGTGTTGGTGAAGTTGACTGACGTTTAGCCATAACGCTAAGATGATGAAGGGGTTTCTTGTGTGTTGTAATTCAAGTTAGAGATAGGTGGCGAAAGTTAAGGATCCATCAAATTATTGAAAGAGGGATGTTTTTTTTTCTTTTGATTACTTGAAAAGCCTTTGTCTCTCTGTCCATTTTTGAATGAATCTGACTGCATGAGTGAGAATACCTGCATGTCGCTAGTGCATGAGAATATATTTTATAATTCTCAGCTTTGGACAGGCCAAAAGTTCAATAATCTGTGTAGTGTGCATATTCTTGCATCAAAAATACAGAAATTGTGGAATCCACTATTCCGGTTTGTTTTTGTTTCCACAGGTCTCAGAACAGTCTCAGGCTGCACTTTCATGTCTGAACGGGACTGCATAATACCGAGATACATGTGTAAAGCAGGACAAAATGCAATAAAAGCAAACAATATTTGAGGCTGTGAATATTTTTGAACTCAATATCCTACATGTGTTTCAGGACACCTAAAATTTATTGATCAATACCTCGCAATAGTCTGGCTGCATACAAGTTCCTTGCTTTCCCCAAAGAGATTGGATGGTACATTTTAATACAGATAAGTGTGCATTCATTGATTTCAGAGTAGTCAATTTATTGGTACAGACCTTCTTGTTTTAAGATTGAGAGTGTCTACAGATGTCCAAATGGAGGATGGTCGATTCACCGAAATAATGAATACTACTTGAATTTTGTATACTCTCACAAATCCTTGCATCTAGGTAGTGCGTACATCAAGGTTTTATGTTAAATAGTAATAATCTATTTTTTCCACCCTTCCATCCCATTATTCGAATGGAAGCTACCTTCTCCTATTTTTGAGAATCAAGATCTTAGAGGACTCTACAAAAGCATGTTTGCTTGAATACCACAGTGGTGTTGTTATCCGATTTAAAGCGAGAATAAGACTGACTAATCTATCATCATTCTTAGTATTGAACACGTTAATGGTTGAAATGTCACTAATCATAGCAACTCAAATCCAGAACAGGATGTTTGTAAAACTATATACCTTACAGTTAACGGTCTTGCTGCATACGCCATGCATGAAGTGGTTGCTGCATATTGCATCAACATGCTTATGTCTTAGCTGCAGTTGTGGGATGTACACTTTTTTTAACAAGAAAGGATATTAATTTTGGACATTCTTAGCGAAAAACATACGAAACAATAATTCTTTTAGCTCAAATTCAGAAAAGTAGATTATTATTGTAGACTACAAAACAACATATATAGAAAAATCTGCATAGATAAATATATTCCATTTCCGAAACTGCACCTTTGGACTAATTTAATTGCTGTCTCTTAATATGTTTTTGCCTTTTTTATTAATTTATTTTTATTTACTGTTTTATTTTCCACTCTCGTTGTTTCCTTTCAATGCGTACGTATGTGGGTTAAGCATTAAATATGCAGAAGTTGTAAAATCTGCAGCCATTTGCAGAAACTTTACTTCGTCGGTAAAAGGCAAAATATAAAACATTCGAAGTAGAATGGCTGTGGTGAACATGTCCCGGTGTTCACGATTTCAGTGAAAGTGCGCTAACTGGCCAAAGCATCATTAAATCGCAGTGTGATCTCATTTTTACCATTACAGTTAATAGCTTACCTTAGTTTTTTACGAACTAAAAATTGATCTACTTTCCATTCACATGATTATCAAATGCATACTTTTGTTAAACTTCTGATTAGTCATCATGGCCGCCGCCTTCTTTGCTCACCTTGTAGCAAACATTTCAGTCAAATGGATGTACACAATGCTACCCTTATATTTTTGTACTGCGTTAAATGATATGTATTTATCTTATCAGACATAGACATGACACCTTTGTCTTTCCCACATTATAATCCCGGGAACCTATCTGCAGTAGACCTACAGCAACTTTGCCCCTTTGCCCAGAACACCTATATTGACATACATATAGTCTTTTATTTGAACAATATCTAGATATGAAACTATGTGTTCATCTGTGACGTCATCCATATAACGCACATCATCTAAGACAGCAAAAAACAGTGTAGCTAGTTTGAGGTGAATTAATCACACATATTTGTAACTCATGAGTTCTCTCTATCGCCTATTTTCTTCATTGTAAATGGGGAATAAAATTGACTTACTGACAACTCAAGACGTGCTGAAGTACGAGGATAGCGCCAAATTATAGAAGAAGAAAAAATGAACCGCCATATGAATAAGAGAGTAAAATTAAAATATTATTTATAAACCATGCTACCGTACCGTAATTTTGAAATGTGGGATGTGTGTGTTTTCTCAAAATAAAAAAGAAATGGGAGAAATCAAACTTAAATTCAATACAGTAGCATACATGTGGAGTCTAATTTTGTGATGTATAAAATCTTTGTATGGTGTCTGGATGTGGGGTTGATGTGTCCCTTCAACATGCAATTATATCCTCCTTGTCTCTTTCCTAAACTACCTCCTAGAAAGACCTCGATAATAGGCCATTATTGTTCACAATGCCAGCTTCACTAGATCAGCTTGTATCAAGATTTGTTTTCGAAAGGGTTCTCTCATCGAACCCTCAGACTAAGACAATTGCTCTTCTGGGACATATTGATAGTAAACCAGGGATAATATCGGTCGAGAAATCACATTTCTCATTTGATGAGCAAAATTCTAACCTGGACGGGGTTCTTCCGACTAGAACTTGTGATTCTGACTTTGCATGTATCAATGGTATCGATACAGTTAAGACAATCACCCAAAATGACATTTACTACTGGGGTTTGTGCACATTGAAGCAGGATATTGAAAAATCACCTACAGCCAAACTCAACTTAATATATCCCGCTACTGAAGTTCATATCAAAAAGTATGATGATCAGCAATTGTATCTTATTGAAGAGACTTCAGATATGTATGAAAGATTTGTCGTGCCTTATATCAAAACAATGACTGGTGACCGTCTCAAGTGGGTAAGAAATATTCTCTACGAAGGTGCAGAGGCTGATAGAGTTGTGTATAATGACCTCAACACGGAGAGCGGGTTCGTCCTACTTCCGGATATGAAATGGGATGGAGTCAACATCGATGCGCTGTACCTGTGTGCGATTGTTTATCGTACTGACATTCAGTCCTTGAGGGACCTAAATATCGCTCACAAAGAGTGGCTAAGAGAAGTTGGAACCAAGATAAGAAACGCAGTAGCGTCATGTTACCACCACAGAATCAATCCCGACAACTTGCGTCTCTTTATACATTACCAACCTTCTTACTATCATTTCCATATCCATGTGGTGAACATCCTTCATCCTGGTCTTGGAGACGGTATTTCAGCAGGCAAAGCTTTCTTGCTGGAAGATGTAATTGACCAGTTAGAGTACTTGGGGGAAGAAGGTTTCAAGAAGAGAACCATCACATATGTTATTGGTGAGAACCATCCACTTTGGAAATCAGGTTTAAAGGAAGCTCACTATAACCAGTTGAAACAACAAGGTATGGAAGTTTGAATATTGTGACTAATTATATATTTAGTGCTACTTGCTACTTATAACGAAAAAACTGTAGAAGAGAGAAAAATAGAGAAAAGAATCAATTGTGCCAAGCACAAACTATTAGGAAAGTAACAGAATGGGTGAGGTTAACATCCGAAAGAAGCTTGGCTTTGATGACAGCTCAGATGAGGAAGTAATACCTCTAGCACAAAGTCGTATTCATTCCCGTGGGCATAAAATCAGACTACCCAAGTTGTCTTTTCTAGAGACTGTCAATCGAAATGATGATGGTGATGATGGTGACGATGGTGTTGTTGACGTGGATAATCAAAAACCCAGTCTACACAATCAAGAGCACCAAGATTACTTGAATTTAGAAATTGTTGAAGATGAATGGTCAAAACCTCAAAGCCTCCTCCTACACAAGTCCCGTAACAAGTATGGTGAGAATTTGACACAAAGCAAATTGTGCACTTCTCTGTTTGGGAGTGTATCTGAAAACAGCAATTCAAATGGTAATGAGCTAGTTCCATTGGATATAAAATCATCTAACAGGCCGGTAAGAGAGGATATGAACAAATCTAAGGGCCTTTCTATCATGGAGCGGATGGGTTTCAAAATTGGAGATTCGCTAGGTGTTGATAACAAAAGCAAAACTGCACTGCTTGAGCCACTGATTCCAGTTCTTAATCAGAGTAGGTCAGGTATAAGAGAAACACAGCATATGACAAAAACCAGAACGCCCCACAACGACCGTAACAAGGATGTCAATGGCGAAGATGTGGCACAGTTCAGGAATAGAATCAATCAGGAGAAAGAAGAAAAGAGACTTCGTATGATAATGCATCAAATGCAGAAGTACTCGTACGAATTCAGTGAGGATTGTTCTCTGGATGTTGAGCAGTTGAACCCTCTGGATGTGAATGTCTTACACAGGGGATACGTGAACCATATAAAGAATATACTGAAGGTGAGAAGGCATGCGACACAAACTGCTGAAAAGGAAACAGATTCTGTCCAACGTCCTGGAGCTGATCTACAGAACATCCCTGATAACTCCGATAACTCTGGTAACTCTAATGAAGAAGATATTACCGACGACATAGAGCTATCCATCTTCGAAGAGCTTCCCACCAATGACAAACTACAACGACTTAATAATCATCTTCGTTCCGAATTTGACTATTGCTTCTATTGTGGCGTTAAATACCAAGATCAGAAGGACCTCTTCGCTAACTGTCCAGGTGACACCGAGGATGATCACAATTAACTCAACGTTTGATGTGTCTCTCCGTGTAGTTGCTATTCCCAATAACTTTGAAAAAAGAACGAAAAAAATGTGGATAAACTCGTATATAAACAACAGTGAGGAACACTCAGTGTTGTGTTATCCAAGATTGCAATGACATCCCCTTTAGATAGATCTCAATCGTCACTAAATATCCACTCCTCACGTTTAGCAACTCCGGATGTACAATTACAATCGCAGCAGCAATTAGCGGAAGCAAGACTAGCTAACCTCCCGATTATCAAAACCATTGATTCTTATGAACAGACGCTCAATACCCTTCTATCCTCAATCTCTCTGTACAATCCCAATGTAGAAGATGCCACTGAACTGGTAAATCTTGATAAGGAACTAAGAGACTCTCTTGATGATCTTGCGAGACATAGAGAATCGGGATTGGAAATTCAGGCACTTGAAGAACATTCGAAGAAGCTCAGCGATGGTTGCAAAGCAGTTCTTTTGGGGCTAGGAGAATGCCGCTCAAAGTTGGTATCTCTATCTACATTAGGTGCAGCGTTGGCTGAACAGAGGCAAATACATGATAACAAGGTGTCAGCTGGAGATGTTCTACAATACGCCATGAAACTGTCCAAGTTCACAAGAGCTCCGGAATCGAAGGCAGCGGTGATACCAGCAGACTTTGTATGGCCCAGTGAGCGACTAATGCGTAGTGGTATGCTGGCAATTGCTTCTTTGAGACCAAACGAAGTTATCAGCGGGAAATCTGTGGATTCTCATGGGAGTACCAATGTTGAAGGAAACCAAAACAAAGAATTTGCGGGACCGCCTGTAGAAAAGTCAGCTAGAAGGGGATCTTTCCGTAGTGATTACGGTGACGAAGATGATAATGATGTGATGGAAGACCTGGACTTATTCGATCCAGATGATATATAGAGTATCTACAAACGTTTCAAGGTGAATAGGAATTTGAAAATAGTTCATCAAAAAGTACTTGATAACTTGGTACAAATCATTCTTTTTTCTTCCCAACAATACTAGATTTTCTCAACTTCTCCATGTCATTATGCAATTCACGTAGGGCATCTTTGACATTCTTCTCCTCCTCTTCTATACCATTGGACTTCTGCCAGTTCTCAACATCCTTGCGGAACTCGCCCAGTTCGTCTGTGATTTTAGATAGATCAGTAGTCTCAAAGTCAGCTTCAGGAATACCCAAGTGAATGGCTTCATCAATTTCGTCTTCTTTCTTTTCTGAAACCATTTCTGTTATCTTTTCTTCCTTCTTTACTGGATGGTATTGTTTCAAGAATGATGTAACAGGTTTTTTGAGTGGGCCTGCAAATAGTAAGAAGGTAATGAAAATGCCAACATGAACGCAAAAATTCACAGATGCCCAGACCTCAAAGGATCTACGTAAATCTAAAATCACAAAAGGTTGAACAAGGTAGCACAGTGCCAGTTGGGTAACAATATATGAAAGAATATCATAGACCAATTTGGTAGGTTTTGAGTGCCCTTCCACATCTAAGAATATTGGTCTAAGGTTCCGTCTGTAGATTTTACCACATGATTGCATTAGAGCACCAGTGGCAAAACTCAAATAGTAGCCTGGCCTTGTTCCATGCCAGAATGCTGATGTCAAGAACGTTACCAATGTGCTCTTGAATCCAGGCTTGGAATTTGGCTTGGCCAAGCGTAGATAAACGTAATGTTTCAACCACTTGTTTGTATTCTGATTCCAAGCCTCTAGAGCGACATGAATACTTTGAGCAGTTTCAAATCCAAAAATATCAATGTTTTGCACACGGTTCCACGTTATAGTACCTGTCTCCTTGTCGTATCCATTGTATCCTAAACCTGCCAAAATACAAGATGCCTCGGAAATAGTCCATGCGGCGTAGTACTTTAGTCTGTAGGTGAAGGCTAGTAGGTATAGGTAGATCATTTTGTAAATAATTGTGTTGGTCTTGAATTTTGGCTCAAAAAGGTCATCAATTGAAACATAATCACCAGATCTCTGCCATATTACAAGCCATCCAATGGCCTGGGCAACACGGTAAAACGCAACACGCCCAGATTTAGGAATATTCCTCTTTCTCTTCTTACCAGGCTTCTTTGAGTCTGGTAAATCTGTGAATATTTCTGAGCTCAACCATTTCTGGTAGTCAATATAATCAAATGCAGGTCCTGTTAAAAGAGACGGGTAGAAGAAAGCATAACTCAAAAAACTGATCAGTGGTGGATGTTGCTTAACAGCTTTAGACAATTGGTATGGTGTCAGCTCAGATTGTGGCTTACGTCCATCATGGATATTCCAACCAAACGCGGAAAGTTTCATCACCAGTACCATCTGGGCACCTGTGATGTCGATCTTTGACGAATCATAGTCATGGAAGAACTGCAAACTGAAATGGTTAAATGCCAAATGACCCATCAGAAACAGAAAATTAACATGTGGCATGAATGTTGACTTGAAATATCTGGTTATGAAGTATGTGAAAGCTGTACTTATTATGAGTGTTCTAAACCCAGTGTAGAGGTCACAAATTCCGAATAGATAAAAGGCGGAAACGGAGATAATAAACATATTCTTCTTGAAGATTTCATTGTCAGGAATTCGTTTCAAGATCGCGTTCAATGGAAATGATCCGAAGAGACATATAACTATCTTGAGTGTAGCTTCCTCAAGTCCCAGCTGTTCAGCCCAAACGCCAATTGTGTTGGCGATAAATGCCATCACGTCTGCCACTAATCTACCAGTGCTTGTATGGTGACTAAAATGTGTACTCTTGGGCACACACTTTCAGACGTAGGGTACGTTATAAAATGGTAGCTGAGGATATATATGTACCCAGTTTGACTGACCTATGTCCTTCAATCGATATTTAATTGGTTCGCTATGTAACACTGGAGTTGATGTGGTCTTTTGCTGCATGTTTCCAAAAAACTTAGCAAAAATCATCTTCACTGTCTTGTCACGTGATAATACAGAGAGTCTATGAGTGAGTCAGCCAGGCAGTCAATCAGCGTGCCAGAGAGCCTACTGATAAGAGTTAACTGGGATTGAGCCCAATGGTATCATCTGTATCAATACTGGGTCAGCTACAGTCCGGCCGCACTGAAACGTACATTCTGCTAAATTGCTGTCTGTAATCTGGTAGCGCGAAAAGGCGGGCGGGTTTGCTCAGTTGCGAAAGAAATCAGTGAAATTTTATAGCAACATGCTCAAGCTTTGTTAGAATAACTTTAACGAAATTGTCTGGTGTAGATACACGTTTGGTAACAAATGTTGAGATTTGGGGGTTCTTCCAGGCTCTTTAGCTCCAGCTCTGCTGCTTGGAAACGTCAGCACAAGGCAACAGCGATCGTGTTTATGAACATGGGTGGTCCATCCACAATCCCTGAAGTGTACAACTTCCTATATAAACTATTCGCAGACGGTGATCTAATTAACTTGGGTGTGGGTCGTTTCCAGGATATCCTTGCACGCTGGATTGCGAAGCGTCGTACACCAAAAATTGAGAAACACTATCAGGAGATTGGTGGAGGCTCGCCTATATTGAAATGGTCGCAATACCAGGTTACCGAAGCATGCAAGATCTTGGATAAGACAAATCCGGAATCAGCTCCGCATAAGCCATATGTGGCTTTCCGTTACGCTCATCCTTACACTGAAGAAACGTTACAGAAATTACTGGATGATGGTATCACCAGAGCAGTGGCATTTTCACAATATCCTCAATTCTCCTATTCCACATCAGGCAGTTCGTTCAATGAATTGTGGAGACAGACCCAGAAGCTAGATCCTGAAAGAAAGATCGAATGGACTGCAATCGACAGATGGCCAGAATGCAAAGGCCTTGTTAAGGCTTTTGCCCAGAACATCAAGGCTAAATTGCAGGAATTCCCAGAGGAAACAAGGGACGAGGTAAAAATCCTATTCTCTGCCCATTCTTTGCCAATGGACGTAATCAATAACGGTGACGCCTATCCTGCTGAGGTTAGCGCTACCTCTTACGCTGTAATGAAACAATTGAACTTCTCTAATCCCTATAGAGTCGTGTATCAGTCCCAGGTTGGACCAAAGCCATGGTTGGGTGCTCAAACAGCGAAATTTGTACAGAGAATTGAAGAAAAAGCGCAAGGAATCATTATTGTGCCAATTGCATTCACAAGTGATCATATTGAAACTCTGCATGAAATTGACATTGAATTACAAGAAGATGTCAGATTTCCACATAAAGTGAAAAGAGCGGAATCTTTGAACGATTCTCCTGTCTTCATAGAAGGTCTTGCTGAAGTTGTTTCTGATCATTTGAAGTCAGGCTCGCTGTACTCTAAACAACTACCTTTCGACTGTGAGATTGGAGTAGGCCAAAACGTGTTTTCTCACCCATCAGAAATGTTTGGAGATCACTACAAATTAAAGAATTAAGACTAGAAGGAAATTGTATATCAGTCAAGTGACATCTTCTCATCTCATACCACCGATATCTCGTAGTATACCAGTGAGGTCTCCGACAACTCCCGGTTACTCCTTGCCACTAACTACTGTGTATCCAGTCTCCAACAGTCGCGAGATCTCATCAGATTTGAATGGGAGTGAGTTCAAGACAAACGCCAGATGGTTCCATTTCTCTTGGGTATCAACCTTCGCCAATCTCTGGATTAATTTCTCAGCTAATTGCTTCTGGTGTCTCTCTTTATCGATGAATCCGATTAGGAACTTCAAAATTCTCTTCCGTGCTTCTTTCTCTAAACTTTCGTCGTTCGATAAACCACTAAAGATATCAATAAATCCATTATATATGGCATTATCCTTGGTGGCAAGTTCTGTAAAAAAAAGCCTACTCATATCACTGATGTTCTGATTATCATCCTCCAAAAGCTTGGCCATTTGAAATAACTGACCTTTGACTTTGACTTGGCCAGCCAAGATCAAGAATGTAATGGTCATCAGTGCAGTACGCTTAACCATCAAATCCTCATCGTGTAATCGGCGATACAGGAACCCAGTATTCTCATCAATCAAGTTATTGAAGCAGACAGTCATATCACCTAATCCTAATACAGAATTGGAACGAATCACAGGATCTTGTGATTTCTCCATGATGGTTAATAATAATTGAAGATTGTCTTCACAATACTTCGATGACACACACATGAATTTTTCAAAACATGACACAGCAGACCGTTGAAGTATTCTGTTGTCGTATTTGTCCGAGTGTTGGCAAACTGTTTTAACAACCGGACCAAACTTGGCCAATAAAGAGTGTTCACCATACAACATTTCCTTCTCTTTGATAAAATTTACAGCATCCGCAAAATCATCTTCTGATGTTCCCCCAATCATTTCCAACTCATTTACCTCTTCACTCTTTTTTGACTTGTCTTTATTCATCTCAGCTTCAATTTTCTTTTTTTTGAATTGAGCCTCCAGTGCTTCAAGATGAACAACCATCTTGATAGCAATATGACCCACAATAAACAGAAGCTGTGATAAGATAATGACCTGAGATTGATCTTCTATCTTGTCCGGGGAGAATGTTAACTTTGTTTTCTCCCGGATAATATGTGTAGCAACAGCCTCTGGGTCCTGTGCCAGGTTGAAGATTGTATTGATTGCCTGTTCTGCGACACCGTAATACTCACTACTGTCGCTGTAGTCGACAAGAAGTTTTACAAGTCCTCGAATAGCATCATCTTCCCGAGATATCCTGAAAGCGCTATCAGAAGTAAGATTAGAATCGCTCTTGAGCTTAGGTACCACTCTATTTAATGCAATACATGAATATTTTGCAAGAGTAAGATCATCCTTAGCCTTTGGCCCAAGTCCAATTGTCAATAGAGCATCAACACCCTTGGCTGCAATCTCATGATTAGACAATGCTAACATCCCCAGCACTATTATAGAGCCTCGACGTTGTTTTTTAGAGATATTTTGATCTTGGATGTTATAAATCTGCCATAAAACCTTGATCACATTGTCAGTTATCATCCCACCTTCATACATGAGACAAAGCAGTCTCTCCAATGAAGCCAACTCTGGTACAGTTGCCTCATATGTTAGTTTGATCAAATTCTTGGCAACAAATGCAGCAGCTTCCATTGGAGAAGATTCAGGAGGTGTTGACAAGAACAATGTCTCATAATTTTTGGCTAGGCTATCAGCTATATTGTTTCCCTCTTCGTCATTCGATTTCATCCAGACCAAATGGAGCATTCGACGAATTCCAGCTTTAGTATTCTCAATATCATATACATCAGCTGTCACGAAGAGGTCCATGGTTTCGATAACCTCATTCTTATTTTTGGAATAAAGTAACTGTGTGGCTATATCTAGTCCCCTTTGAACCATCTCAATAAATTGAATAGCATGTATGTAGTACTGTTGGGTGAGTTTTAGTTTTGCTATAGAATTTGGATCTACCTCTGAAGGGGTTTCCATATCATTGTCTTCTCTATCAGCATTTGTTTCATCCTCAAGATTACGTTTGACAATGGCCTCAGTGCTATTCCCAGGCTCCAGTCTATTCAGTTCCGAGTCAACTTCAGAAAGCCGCTTTTTCCATATTGACAGCGATAACTGAGTACCATGTAAGGCACCAAAAGGGTGGGTAGTGATAAGCTTTCCAAGCAGCTTGAGTGTATTTCTTCGACAAAGTGAACTTTTGTCATTTAAACTCCTTATTGTTAGCTGTAAGAAGGTTGGGCGTAACTTGTTAAACTTCCCTTCCACATCACATAGTCTTGTGATTGCTTGAATAGCTTTGGATCTAACGTATGGGTTTTGATCACGGAATCTATCTGTCAAAAGATCTAAGAGAGTAAATATATGCTGTTTGTGACGTTCAAAGTCCTCGTCCCTTCTTGCCATATCTAGAACTATGTTGCCGCATGCTTCAACTACTGCCAAACGTAATGTAAATGAACTGTTGCTGAGCAATCTTGAAACTAACATCATTTGCTTTAATAGAATGAATGGCAACAGTTCTGATATCTTGACAATGAATAGTGAAACTTGTTTGGGACTTTTAGTATCATTAGGGTCATACTCCTTATTGCTTACCTCTCGTAGAACTTCTTCTGTCAACTGAGGGTGGTCATAAACATCATTTAAATGTTGGAGTAGTTCAGCCATTGCACCACTCAGATGTCCAAAATAGTTCAGATTTTGCATGATCGCATTTTGAGCTGCAGAGCTATGTCCATGTGATTTCACCGCAAGGGAAATGATCTTAAACATGTAAGCCTTGACAGTACCTACTTTCATTCTTTTTTCATCTTCCATGAGGTAGTAAATTGGTCTGGTGAAGGCGCCCACAAAAAGATCCCTTTCAGGTGTAGTTATGAATATTCTGCTCAAGTGCAGCTTGAAGGGCATGACTATAGAATCCAAGATGAGCTCTACCTGTTGGGTGTTGGTCTTGAAGATATCTAATGACTGATCATCAGGTTTCCTAGACGCATTGGGAATTTTTTCCATTCCCAGGTATGTAATTATGATATGGATAAAATACGCATAAACTTCTAGGTAAAGCTTCTGGGAGGGAAAGGACTCTGTGTCTCCACTCTCGATTACAGTACTTGTTATATCAGATATGTTGTGAATGCCATGCGTAACAAGCTCAATAACTTTCCTTTTTTGGTTCTTGCTCAACATATGAAATCCTAAGACAAGGCTCTCAAGGCTCTGAAAGACATCTGGGTCAATTACAGATTCAGGTGAGTTGATGAGTTGAGGTGTTACACTATCCAATAGATAGTCTGCATCTCGTACTGTGAAAGAAGTCTTGTCTGATGCTTGGAACGCACTAAGATACTCTGAAAGTTGGAAATCCATGCCTCCAATACTTGACACTCTTAAATAATACACTCCAGTTTTCTGATAAATCAGTCAGTTTACAAGCATGAAGGAGCAGAACTCAACAATCGAGCGTACTACTTGACCTGACGCTTTCTATTCTAATTTACTTTGTCTTTTATTCTTCTTTTCTGTTTTTGAAAAATGAAAACAAAAACAAAAACGCGTCCGCGGCCCACTGATGCGATTTGATCTAACTAAAATAACTCACTAAATAGATTATAACCCCCTGAGAGATTCCCTTTCTATAATTGGTCACTTAGTCAGTATCTTCAATATCATCACTCAATTTCTCTACTTTTTTGTTGTCCATACCCTGGTTCTGATGCACCTTTAGTTAATTTGGCACGTATCCCTGCAGGAAATTCATCACCATTAGAAGAAAGAGACTCCACTCAGCCCCTGAAATCTTTGAGTTGAGTTCGAGAAAGAGTTGTTGATATAGAGATACAATACATTTTTAAGAGGTGTGGAAAAGCTCGCGTGGCGTAATGGCAACGCGTCTGACTTCTAATCAGAAGATTCTGGGTTCGACCCCCAGCGTGAGTGCTTTTTTGAGTACTTTTTTTTTTCGTATCTTCATGAATGGCAATGACACCTGTGTTCAACTAGTTCAATTTGAATTTGATGCTACATGGAACCAGTTTATGAAATTCGTTATCATTAAAAGTGGAAAGTATTAATCCTTCATTTTCGCATAACCTTTCACCAATGTTTTCTCTACCCCCATCCTTTTCTTCTCTAATGAGCAAAGCAAATCCCTCATGGCTATTCCAGGTTCTTCTCTTGCCTCTCTAAATCTAATGGTCTGTTCGCTACCGCTACCACTTAGAGCAGTAAGTTTTCCCCCATTGGATCCACCTACGCCTCCCCCAGTCATCCAACTATATTTCTTCTTCTTTCTGCCACCAGCCATCATTTCCACAGTTGCATTGGTAGCTTTATGCTGAATCTCTTCAGTTCCTTCTTTTCCTTCATCATCGTTCAGTAAACCTAACTTTTTCTTTCTCTCTGTTCTTTTTTCTTCCAGTGACTGGTCCTTAATTGCGATTTCCCTTAATGCTTTGGAAACTGCACTTCTCTTCTTGCCTTTTGCAATCGACCGTCGCCTGTGTCTAGACAGTATCACGGAACTGGTTAATATTGTTTTCATCCATTCTTCGCAAGAAATTGTAATAAGTTCTAAAACCTGTTTCTCCTCTTCTGGGTTAGCAGTCAGGCTTTTTAGCTTGTTCTGTAAGGTGATCTTATTTACAAATGTGCTCAGGTTTTTCTGGTTTAAAAACGGATCCAGCTGTATGAGCATACCTTGCTGTGCTTTTTGTTGCTGCTCGTGTAAGTTCAATTGCGTTTGTGCCAGTAGTGCTTCTTCAGCTTTCAAATCAACACCCGATGCTAATAAGGCATCAGTTAATTTATCAGGGTCAGCTTGGGGACCCCCTTTCTGTATCTCCTCCTTATCATTCTTAGCATCGTCCACTTCTGTCAGATTTGTTTCTCCCAATTCAGGCAAATGCAAACTGAATCCACCTACTTCTTTAGAAGGCGAAATTTCTATTCCATGTAACTCACCATCCTGTGACATAGAGTTCCTTGTACTATCCCTGGGTACATCATTATTTCCACTACTGAAACCAAGATCTGAAGAATCTACTACATCAAGTTTGATTCTTTTGGCGTCAGGTTTAGATAATTGCGGAAACCCACTCGTTGTTATTGCATCTTCGGTCTGTGCTGAAAGAGCCCTTTTTTGTGGTGATGTTGTTGAGTCAGGATTGTCAGTCATTTGTTGGTCTGAAACCTTTGCCACAGAGATGTCACAATCCTGCTACTTCAAGCAAGACAACTCCACTGAAAGAACAAGGATATTTCTACAATTCACTGATTGTCTCAGCAGCTTTTTTTGTTTTTGTTGTATTCCATTCTTGTCGTCGATAGCATGCACCGGGTAACGAACTTGGTACTATATGTAACGGTTCCTTGAGGTTAAAACCTCATGAGCAAACGAAGGGACAATGAATGAATTACGAACATGATTGTTTTTTCTGAAACACCTTCAGTTAATGAACATCTACTATTTATTCCTAATCGGTTGTAGAAATCAAACAGTTTCCGGTGAATTTGTGGAGGCATAGGCGACCAGAAACAGGATAATTCAGCATTTACATCCGGGTAACCTCATCGGTGTTTTGGGAAAAAATTTACACAGAGACATACAAGTTACGTATAGAGATTGGTTGGTTTAAAGCATTTGCGGAGTGGTGTTCAAGTTTTCTAAGTGTACTTCTTCTATAATGGTTAAGGCTACAGTAAAGTTTCAAGGACACAGAAATTTTCGCATTCGTCTCATTCTGTCCACGCTGTCGGGCGTTCCCATTAGTATTGAGAAGATACGTTCTAATGAGTTGAATCCTGGTTTGAAAGATCATGAAGTTTCTTTCCTGAGACTGATAGAGTCGGTGACTAATGGCTCTCGTATCGAAATCTCCTATACTGGTACTACAGTTCTCTACTATCCTGGTATTATCGTTGGTGGTGAGATCACCCATAATTGTCATGAATCAAAGCCTGTAGGCTACTACATTGAGGGAATGTTGTATCTAGCACCATTTTCCAAAAAGAAATTTAACATATTGTTCAAAGGTATCACAGCTTCCAAAACAGATCCTGGCTTAGAAGGGATTAGATGGGGACTTCTGCCAGTGATGGAGAAGTTTGGAGTTCGAGAGGTTGCATTACATACACTCAAAAGAGGCTCACCCCCAAATGGAGGAGGCGAAGTTCATCTTATAGTCGACTCTTTGATTCCACAACCGCTGACAATGCATGCAGTTGAAAAGCCAAAGATCAGTTCAATCAGAGGTGTTGCGTACTGTACGCGTGTCTCACCTTCGGTAGTGAATAGAATGATTGATAGTGCCAGAGCTGTGTTGAAAGACACTAGCTGTGAGGTGAATATCACAGCCGACGTATGGAGAGGAGAAAAATCAGGTAAAAGTCCCGGATTTGGGATCACATTAGTAGCAGAGAGTAAAAAAGGCTGGAGGTATTACGCAGAAGACATTGGTCTTGCAGGGGAAACTCCTAATGAATTAGGTGAGAAAGTTGCCTACTATCTCTTAGAGGAGATCTCTAAGTCCTCAGTTGTCTGCAAGCCACAGTTACCGCTAGCTCTAATCTACATGTGCATAAGTAAAGAAGATGTGGGACGCTTAAGGATCAGCAAGTCCCAGGTTGATGAGGACCTGATCTACCTGTTGAGAGACATAAAAACCATATTAGGGACAGAAGTTTTCCTGAAGGACTGTGATGATGGTGATGATGAAGATTATATCGCCACAGTGAAAGGTATTGGCTTCACTAATACTTCAAAGAAAATCTCATAAATCAACTACTAAACATCTCTATCTGTGGTGTGTGCACATGGGCTCAATCTTACAAGTATTGCATTTTTAAAAGATTCAGTGTATAAATCTTGTTTCAACAATCTCTTCTTCCTGCTTCTCTTCCTTACAACTGTCCGCCACATTAGCCAAAAGCACTTCTTTTAAAAGCACCACTAGGTCTGTACATTGTACCTCAACAGTGGGATAAATTATTCAAACCTAACGTAAGATAATATTTTTTTCCATTCTATATACAAAGAAACTTATGGCGCTAACCCATTGTTTTGGTTATTTGATTATGTACATCCCCGATAACATCGAAACGAATCCAATTTTCTCTGAGCAAGAATAAAAAAAACGTAAACAGAAGCACCTCCCTATCCAAAGCTGAAGTAGAAGCACAAACTCTCGATTGTTAGGATACCTACTTGCTTACAGTCCGTGGACCTGTGTCAATTCTACGGTTTTACCGTTCATAGAACAATTGTCAACTAAAGTTTAAATGTCGGCACTCAACTTTGACGACCCATGGGGTGGTCAAATAACAGAAGCCTTGGCTAACGTCACCACACAAGATATCACCAACAACAATACCACCAGTGGAGCTAAGACTATTTCAAACCCGCTGACCCTCGCCGATATAGATTTATCGTCTTATACTACATCAATCAGGACAGCTTTCAATCCCCTGGGAAAGAATATAGTGGAGATCACAGAGCTCCCTGATAAAGAAGGTGTGCTGATGTTCAAGCATACAAACTATCTCGTTCAACATCTGGTTGATCTTCCTGATTCGGAGCAAAGCGTTGATCGCAAAGTTATCAGAAGGTACTCAGACTTTGATTGGCTGCATCAAACCCTTCTCACTAAGTATCCTTTCAGGCTGATTCCTGATCTGCCTCCAAAAAGGTTAGGGAGTACAGCAGATGAAGAGTTTCTCGTGAGACGGCTAAAAGGACTTGTGAGATTTATCAATCAGATAATGAAGCACCCTGTTCTTTCACAAGAACAACTCGTTGTGATGTTTCTAACAGTCCCTACCGATCTTTCCTCGTGGAGGAAACAAGCTACATATGACACAACTGAGGAGTTCGAAGGTAAAAAAATTTCTCAGGGATTTGTGGAGTTATGGAACGCCAACACGGACTTGTTTCAAGATCTTTTGCATGTGGAAAGTATCAATATGAAAATAGCCAACTGTCTTGAAAACTGGAGTAAACTAACAGTGTTAGTGGAAAGATTTATGAAGAGATCCGAGCAAATTGCCAGTGATGATTTGAAATTCAATAAAATAATGAACAATTTCAACGACCCTGGTAACTTGAAACTATTCAATGCATTTGGTGATTCCAGCATTATGGAAATCAGTGAGAGTTTGAGCCTGGTTGGGGTAAGATTCAAACAAGATAATGATGTACTTGAAGAATCAAACAATAAGATTAAGAATGAAACTCTGGAGAAATTCAAAAATTTCAACGATTACCTCATCTCCCTAAAGCTGCTGGTTGATAGATTTGAAACGAAAGGTGGCAATCAGATACCAATGATCCAATCACGTATTCAAATGCATCAATCCAAGCTGAATGAATTGAATAAAAAACCTGATGTTAAAGGTTTTGAAGTGGACAAGTTAACCAGATTGGTTCTTCACGATCAAAAGCTCATAGATATACAAACCCATAGGGATTGGCTCATCAAGCAGTCATTACTGAATGAGCTAATAGTATTTCAAGAATGCCAGTACCAGATCACAGATTGTACTCAAAATCTGATCAGAAACTACCTGAAAGTCAGTGAGCTCCAGTCTAATAACTGGTCTAGTTTGGTATCTGCAATTGAGGATATGCCTCTATCCAGGCCACGTTAAACGCCGAAGTTCGAATCTATAGATCTGTACATACCTCTTTGTATTTACAAAAGGATTTATTCTATGGGTACACATATCGTAATTAACACATGTTTTCCTTCTAATTACATACTTTTGTCTCTGACTCAACTTCTTTAGCTCTCTTCTCAAATGCTTTCATAACCAACTCTCCTACGCTGGCCCCAAACATTCCGCTAACACTATGATATAGGGGAGATTTGAATCTATAGCTCAACTCCAGTGAAGCTCGACAGTGCTGACTGTCTCTGATCTCTTGAAAGCTCCATTTTGTATGCAAGTGATGGAAAAGTGAATGCGTTACTGATGTTGCTGACACTTCCTGATCTTGAACACAGCATAAGTCGCATACAAACTCTTCATCAAAGGACTGGAAACCAACTCGTAGTCCTGCTTTGGTTGGTTGGCCTAGACTGTCCCGAGCTGTTATAAACGAATTTGTACAGTAGGGAATGAACTGACTGTACTGGTCAACTCCTGCCACTACCCGATACGCCACAGCGGAAGGTACCTGTAAAGTTCGGTGAAGTGTATGTGTGTGATTCTTGTTAGCCTTTGCTGAAGCTTTGGCTGTCTCGACAGACTTCTTCAGGGCCCGAAGCATCAGAAACCTGGACTTTCCAAATTAAGTACAAGTGAACAATGTGAGGACCCAAAAGAAAAGGAAAAAAAAGCAGATAGATAAAGCACGCACAATAGAAAACAATTCATCTTTGTGCACTTATTCTTTGGCTTACTGTTAGCCAATGTCTATAGATATCAATTGGCCGTCAGAGCCAGGTGACATAAATGCTGGAGTGTCAAAGTTCTTGAATGAACATCTTAGCACTCTATCGCTCCCCAATTTCTTGCAAAACATACGGGTCAAAAACTTCTCTATAGGATCAACAGGCCCCCAAATTACCATCCGGCATATCTCTGACCCGTTTGAGGAATTCTACACGGCATCGGACAATCAGGATACTTGTGATAATGACAATGATATCAGCGGTAGTTCAGATGAAAGCCATGACGAGAACACCGGAAGGTTGCCACATTCACCTAATGACATCCAGTTTCTTGTAGAGGTCGATTATAAAGGAGATGCGACACTGGAGATAGAGACTGAACTTCTAGTGAACTACCCCTCACCTGAATTCATTAAGCTACCTGTTTCCCTGAGGATTGTTGGTTTGAGCATACATTCCTTACTAGTCTTAAGTCATATTTCTAAAAGAGTGTTTATATCGTTCCTTTGTGATGTGTCCGACGAGGACTTGGACAACGTTATTAAAAACCCACGGCTTGCCAAAGAGAAAGCCACTCGCATTGATATCATAAGGAATCTAAGAATAGAGAACGAAATTGGTGAGATAAAGACGACAGGCAATAGGGGGACTGATTTTGACCAAGGTGCCATCTTGAGAAATGTGGATAAAGTTGAGAAGTTTCTCACAGATTTAATACGTGATCTACTAAGAGACGAACTGGCGTGGCCTGGGTGGATAGAACTTGACTTCAACAACGATTCTGACACATAACAACCCCAAGCGAATGCAAGTTCAAAGTTTTTTAACTTGCATCAGTCTAATGCATCTTCATAAAAACATCGTTGAGAACCAACACCTCTTCACGGACATTTACAGATCAGGCTTGTGACTGTAGACAAGTGGATGTCCTTATCTCCATTGAAAGTATTTCTTTTTCTCATCCGCCGTAGTTCGTCACCTATAATGAAGTTAGTTACATTATGTTGGGGTCGTGATGCTGACACCTTTTACACCCAAAAAAAACAATAAAAAGAGAGCCAAATACAGGCTTGCATGACAGCAAGTTTGATAATTGAAAGAAATAAACTCAACATTTTTGCATAATAGCTGAGTAGATCTGTACCAGCTATACTGGAGCGTAATCTTCAAAGGGTTTATCCGGTCTTATTTTGCGTTACATTCATCTTTGGGAAGATTTTAGAGGAGTAGCCTCACTTCTTGGTGATGCTCTCAAAGGTTGGGAACACAGCTCCCATTACAGTATTATCCAATATTCAAATTATATATCGGTTCGCCTCCACGAGTCCTGGTTCTCGTGCCAGTGCTGATGCAGATACGCGTGCTGCAAACTCCTCCTCTAAAGAGTTCGCATCCAACCTGACACACTATCAAATCCTCGATGTTCCTTTTACAGCAGACCCCAACACTATCAAAAAAGCTTTTCGCTTAATGTCTAAAAAGTTTCATCCAGACATGCATGGGTCATCCCCCAATAAACAGATAGTAAAGTCAAACTATCTACGGATAATCACAGCTTATAAAACATTATCGAATCCGGCGGCCAGAAAAAAGTATGATCAACAAGTGAACATCAGATCAGTCTCAAAGAGACCACATTTCCATACAGGAGTTTCATACGGAAGGACACACTTCTCTAGAGCCAGGAATCGCTTCCGTCCGATGTCACAGTCCACATCAACATATGCAGGAACAGGAGATAATCACGACGTACCACACTTTGACTTCAACGAACATTTGAGAGGAAACCTCTGGTTTGAGCGACGAATGATCAATAAACGATTGAATAACCAGCAATCAGCTTCACCGGATGAGGTATTCAAGCGCTCTAATCCCTCCCGTGAAGGTCCCCAAGAGCAAAAATTTGGAGATAGAATTGAAGATGAGATCAATTACACTATGCACCTTCACAGATTTGGTTCCCATCACACAGGAAACAATTCAAAAAATAGCAATCGTCATCGTCATAACCATCACCATAATCATGCTCACCAATATCAACCTCCAAGACAACACAGGCCTGCACAATACGCATATGGTGGTGGATTTTCAATAAACTCGGGCGGAACAACTACAATGGTGCTCGTCTTGAGTTTGGGTCTACTCGCAGCTAGTTCAATTTTCTTAAATTGAAGTTAGTATAAAATGTTTCCTCTCTATTTAAACGCAAATTTCTACAAGAGATGGTTTGTGACTTCAAAGTTTTTGTAAAACGATATTTTGTAGGGATAGTCATATAAATGTAAATATCAGGATAAAGACGAGTGATTTAACACGAGATGAAGTAAAAATAGCTTTCAGTGAAGTATTGTGCTTTTCACTTTTTGCTCTTTGGTTTGAACAACCACCAAGCACTGACTGTGGCGATAACACCAGCCCATATTTTTTTGTCTTGGGCTGGTACGCTTGAATTATCATATTCATACTTCTGGTCATATTCTTTTTGACTGCTTTCTTGTTGGCCACCTTGATGCTCAGAAAATTTACCTATTTCATCAACATCAAGGATCGATCTGAAACCAAATACCTTGGAGTCGGAGCCATCAGCTTTTGAAACAACTTCCTTGTTAACGTTGGAATCAACGCCTTCCTGTTGTAACTTTTTTTCAAGTTTAGTGACTGGATTGTTTGATGCCTTTGTGGAGATGGAAGGAATTTGAACAATATAATCGTCAGCCACCAGCTTCTCAGGATGTTGGTCGATCGGTTTGATATAATCAATGTGTGAGTCATCTCCTTTTGCTTCAATTTTAGAACTTTTAGAGAAGTTCTTCTTCTGAATGGGGTTTGATTCCACAATATTCATCTTTATTTTGGTTAATGGTCCTTTTGCAATGTTCTTTGCAGACGTGGATAGAGAATTTCCTTGGAAACCGGCAAAGGAAGAGTCATAAGTTTGGAGCCTGGAAACTAGTTCATTTTTTCTCCCACTTACTTTCAAGCCTCTCTTGCGGCATTCCACTTTTAAAGAGTTCAAACTCATAAGGGAAAATTCAGACTGTTTAGTAGTGCTGAGCAAAGTTGTGGCATCCTTCTTCACAGTCTGGTGCACTGCTCTCTTAAACTCTGTATATGGACGAGCCTCATGATAGGGGACATTAGGTACAGATAGATGATACTTAGAAGACACAGTATCAAGAGCACGTGAGAGTCCCCTCTGTTCATTGCAGACAGCAGAGCTTACTGCTTTCAATGATGGTAACGATCTGGTACTTCTTAAAATTCTGACAGACATGGTGGTGTCAATAAAGGGAAATAATCAACCACAAATTCTCTCCACTGTTGTTACGAACTTGTTGGAGTCAGTCTAGCCGTATATAAGAAGTGGTTAGAGCAAGAAATCCAGAAAGCGAGATAAGGTTTATTGGTTTGCAAGATCTGACTTCTTCAGCAAGGGAAAAGTGAGGAGTTCTTTTTTTCTCTTTTGTGACGGAAAAAAGAGTGGTTGTAATGAATAAAAGAACAATCTCCCAAATGTGGATAAGAGGATGATGGACTTCGCAGATATGTGATCGATGTATTATCCGAGAAGTTGTTCCTATGTCAAGGCAATAGATGTTTAAAAAACAGGAGGTGGAAAGTAGAAAGTAGCTACCGATTATATAAGGGTACTGTATTTACACTTTTCCATATTCGGCCAAATGGTTGTCAGGGTTATTCTGTAGTTAACCATCTTACGTAATGTACTATGAACTGTGAATAGACATGATTGGTTGAGAGGAATACGGAGTATTACACAGTCATATATATACAAGAATGATTTATTGGTAATAATCTTATCTAAAAGACGTATAATATATATGTATATATATGTAATGAGATTGTAGTTGTGGTTTGTTTCGTATGCAGTTCAAATATTATAACAAGCGTTGTCACATCACCAATCTAGTATTGACGGGCAGCTTCTTGACAAGCCTTGAGCTGTTGTAGGTAGAAATCACAAATTTGCATGTTACCATCATTCTCGCTCAGGCATCTGGTGAAGTTTCTAGCATCGACATCACAAGCAGCGGATTGTTGCTGTTGTTGCTGGGTGGCGTACTGTTGTTGAGCGACTGGAGCTTCCTGCTGCTCAGCTGGTGCAGACGAAGAACCACCAAACATTGAGGTAATACCAGCACCAATGGTATGACCAACTGCAGAACCAACTGCTACACCAGCAGCTGTGGAAGCCATCTGAGCAAACATACCTGGTTGTTGTTGCTGTTGAACTGGGACATGCTGTTGTTGTGGTGGAGCTGCTCTAGGTGGTGCAGCTGCAACTGTTGACGCTTGTCTACGTTGCGTTGGAGCTGGACGACTAACACTTCCACGGGAACCACCTCTGGATCTGGCCATTTTCTCTTGTTTTGTTTATATGTTTTCTACACTTGGTAATCTCTCGAGTATCGAAGTTGAGAAAAAGGAGATATTCGTACACTTATATAGGGCAACGTGGAGAGAACTTTTTCTTCGGCGGTGGCAAAAATACAAAAAAAACTAGTATTGTCATCGCCAGCCACGAAAAAATCAAAAACCGGGATCTTGGAACATTGGTATAGTGGGGGAAATGTCGGTGTGTCTGGACCAGTAAATAAACCTACACGGTATTAAGGGAAGGAGAGAGATGGAAAGTTCGAGAATGTGAAATGCTGTTGTTTTAGAAGTGGAGATACTTCAAGATCCTCTGAGAGTAGCAGTCATAGCAGCATCTAGCTACACAGCAACTAAGGCACATCGATTAAAATAGCCACTAACAATGTACTGTCTTCCAGGCCTTTTTGCCATTAAACAACAGAAGAGGGGCTAATTGAGAATCATCAATGTACTTGTAACTAACACGGAACAGGTAAACAGCCAAGGCATAGTTAGGGAGCGGCTAGGCATGCAAAAGAAAGAGATATATTAATTCTAATTAATGTTCATTGCGTTCATCATAACAAATTCTTAAAGAGTTTGCTGGTGACAGTTGGGGTATCTTTCTTCTCAGTGCTTTCTAATAATTCATCACTTTCATCGTTTTGGAAATCTTCGTGAGGTGTGACACCCAACTTTAGAGCCTCATCAGGAGTAAATGTGCCAAACACGTCATATGTGTCGATCTCCCCAAGACCAGGAGGTGGAAAAAAGTGGTTGATTGCGATATGAACCAGGAATGCAATTGGGTACCCAATGATGAAGGAAATCTGGAACATCTTGATGGCAGCTGGAGGAACGTCCGTCATAGCAGGATTGACAGATGCAAATCCAATAATACCTGGAACGAAACCACAAATCCATGATACGTACGCTCTCCAATTAATACCTTTCCAGAACCAATAGATTGACTCTGAAGTTCCCTTATACAGATCTGTCAGTTTCAGCTTCTTCTGTCTCACAATGAAGTAATCAGCTGTGAAAACACCAATCATTGGACCAAAGAAACAACCATAAGAACCCAGCACAGAAACAAAGACACTGGCGTTTGCCAAAATTTGCCATGGTTGAATGATAATAGAGACAATCATAATCATATACGCACCTCTTCTGATATTGATATACTTAGGAGCGATAGCAACCAAGTCAATACCTCCACTGACACCATTATCAATAGTATTCAACCCCAGAGTGCTAATGAAGAATCCAAATGAGGCAAAGAATGCTGCACATCTTGATTTTGGGGAATAAGACTCGACCAGCCACTGTTCAATAATGTTTGGAGGATTCCATAAACTCATGGCACCTAGTTGACTGTATGATTTCGATGCAGCAGAAGTGCCCAATAGACCAAACAGTGGAACTACTGTCCCAAAAACTAGAATAGAAACAGCCTGACCCCAAATTTGCTTACCAGGCTTGGATGCAAAACGGGAGAAATCAGGTTGATTGGCCAAACCAACAGCAAAGTTATTGATCACAACGTTAATACTTTGCATGAATGCCATTCCCAACTTTGCTCCTGCTGGTATTGTTGATTTTGACTTCAGTAAATCTCCCGCGCCTCCAGCATGCACCATGGACCCGATCGAAGTACCAAAAACAGCAAAGAAGGCAATAAAGGTCACCACTTTGAAAGGCACATGAAATTTTTCAGGTGGGATGTACAAGAATGGAATTGACACAACATGGTAGATGATAAAACCAACAAATTGTTTCAGTGTCATTGGAAGAGACTTTGGTAATGTGTTGTGCAAGGTGTTAAACCCGGGGAAAATACTGGAAAGGATGATTGCAACTAGTTGCCCCCCTGTGTATGATTGAACAGCATACCAAACAGTACACAAAACGATTCTCTGGATCAAGGCGAGGTAAGCACCCCACATCCCAAAAGTAAAACGGGAGTATACAGGGTATCCTACGTGCCAGACGGCACCGGCCCAGCCATGAGATAGTGCGATCCCGAAGATAATGATTTTGGCAAGGATAACAGCGATCATAGCCTCCCACACGTTCAGTCCAATGGCAAGCAGAGTTGCACATGATTGCCATGTAGAAATAGACAAAGCGATAACATTCCAAAATCCCAAGAAATCTACATGACCCCAAGTTCTTCTGGATGGTGGTAAACAGATGACATCTGGGGATTTCCAGTTGTCAGTAGTTATTTGTTCTGAATCCGGGATACGGATTTTCTCAAGGAACCCCATATGATTCAAGAAAAAGCGTAGTGCGAGCCTTTGTAAGATGGTTTGAGAGAGAAAAAATTGTGTGATGGGGAAGAGATAACAGGTTAATATATATGTCCAGTATGATTTTTGGGGGAAAGTTCACATCTGATACTTTTGTTGTTTTTTTTTTATGAATTTATTTTTTGTTCTATTTTTTTTTTCTTTTTTGTGTGCTTTACCATTATTTTGTGTATAGATAATATTGAAAAAGGAAGATGACCGCCGAAGATATTAGGTTAAAGGATTCGTCATCCACTGTGTGGTAAGGTGAAAGACGCACGAGGCAAGCCATGATCTACATTCGTTTAACCCGGCAACATTTTTCTTTATGGTTAATAATCACATATAGGCTTCCCGTCTCCATATCTATGAGAGCACGGAAATAATTCAAAGTCACCTGTCTAGCCTGGCGGTGGTACCCTGAATTTTAGGTTTTGGTCCGCACTTTGTGATCGACACTGCTTGCGTTGCATATCTTCAGTATTATTTTAAGAGTTCAACCAAATGGATTGGGTAAAGACGGAGACACACAAAGAAAGAAGGTCTGGATTCTTTTCAATAATCCCCAATTTCCAAGAATTATGTACGCTGCCACAGCCACAGTTTTCTGAGAGGAAAGAGGAAAACCCACTGGGGTTACTACTGTTTGAACAACTACAAACCACTTGTCGCCCAAGCGCATATGCTGTCTTGCCTCTGCCTGTCTAGATGTACTACTACACAGCTCCTCTGCTGTTCAAATCTAAACAGTCATGCGTGGAGAAATTATTGCATCCCTTTCTTGCCTATCTTTTCTTTTATTTTTCAACCAAAATTTGACAGACCATACGCCTGCATGGTATGCGTCGTTAATATGGCTGTATTTGTTGCAAAAAAAATGGTATCTCATTTTTCTCTTTTCTTTTCCCTTCTTCCATCGTTGCAAACTTATGAATCAAAGAGCAATAGGGAAATCTCCGCTTTAATATACACTTAAATATACACTAAAAAATTCTTGGGCATTCTTTCTCTCCTTTCTCACTTTCTCACTTTCTCAGACTCGACTTTTTTTTACCCTTCAAGTTTACTGTCTGATTTACGCACTTTGACTGACATAAAAAAAAAACGGCATGCACGGCAACCAACTACTGGGTGGCTGGGTTCTAGGTGAAAACGGAATTTAAATCTGTCATAGGAGTTAACCCTTTTCACAATTTGAGTGCCAGGTTATGATAACTAGAATCATTGTGCAGATCCGCATTTGACATCTCATGCACATCACTTTCGCCTCGCTCATACATCTCTTCTGTCTGTCATTGTTTCCAGCCAGCCCAACTTGATTCTTTTCTTACTTGTTACAGACACGACTCCTCTTGTTGGTGATCTTTCATTTTTTTATTTATTATTTCAATACTCCGTGTCTTCCTGAGGAATTAATTCAATTACTGAATATGGTCATAATTGTTGTACAGCATTACAAGTTTACGTGCCAACCGTTGCGCTCGCTGTCCTGGTGTCTCATCTTTTTCGGACCTGATCTGTTAGTGATGCGCTAGCAGATCACAAAACTTACATAATATACCCCGTAAATCATTTAGCGAGACTTTCAGGTTCAGGTTGTCAGTCTGTAATACTCTTAGATTCTAGTAAACATTCTGCCTATCTCTTTTGTGTCTATGGTATGATAAACATAAACAATGGCGATCAAGTGCCAGGTTTGAACATAGTTATACAACCAGAATTTCCGAGTTTCGGGTTTCCCGTCGGATTGACATATAAAGTTAATGCTTGACAAGAAACAACAAAATGTGTCTGATTTATTGTGAGGAAATACACGACGAGAACGATAACAACTTTGATAGTTCAACTAAGTACCAGTCAGGGAGTTCTGGCTGCTGATCTATCTCATTCTGTCTGTACGTGTGCACACCATAAGATGGAAGGAGTTTGCTTGCTATCTAGTCACTAATATGTTATGTACATATCGTAAGTTACTTAGCTGACAAGTTACTTACTCTTTGTGTGTGTGGTGGGATGCCAATTGCTTTGAGCTTCTGGAACTGCAATGATTCACCACATTTCCTACAGTGTACTGCGACAACATATTGCTGTTTTTGTTTGCTATCACTGAAGAGAACGGCAAACTTGCTATTAGATATGTGTTAAATGGGGATAAAGTTCTCTGCCTTGATATGTATAAAAGAAAGGCAGTCAGTCGTTCTTACTGACAATTAATCTTGACTGTGAAACTCTACAATCAGTTCTAAATAGAAGTTTTTAAGTCAAAATGGAAGACGCTATGCACAAAGTTAAACAATCCCTTGGAATGGAAGAAGAATCTAAGATGGATAAGATGAAAAAGGAGACTCAGAAAACCTCTGATATGTCAAAGGATCAAATGAGGGATATGAAGAATCAAATGGGAGACTCTACCAACAAGATGATGGATAAAGGAAACCTTGAAAAAGACAGGGCTGAAGCTCAAGCTCGTAAAGCTTATGAGGAGTATGCTAAGAAGTAGTTTATATTTAGTTTTTATAATAACAAATTATACGGTTTCCTCTTTATAGCTTGCTGTCATTAGTGTAAGATACTTTCAACTTTGCTGAAGGGAGCGTAGAAGCTATTACTAAGAAGCTATTACTATGTTTCAACTTGCAAGAGAATAAAGGCGAAAAAAGAAAAGCACATCTGGATTTGACTTCAATTGGCCAATACACCCACTCACATGTATAATGAAATCAAATTTGGCGAATAGCAATGTCAATGTCGTACAACAATAATTCTCAGGGTTCGACTTTGTTATGTGACACTAGACGCTATCAATTGATACTGATGAATCGCACACTTTGATCCCTCTTTCCTTTTTTAGGAACACAGTGACAAATATAGAAACAGTAGTGACAAGAGCAAGCAAGTGAAGAGGAAAGATGCGTATATAAATGAGCCCAATGATCTCATTAACATGGCAAGGTAAGGGTGTATGCTATCATTAATTCAAAGTACTCGAAAATGTCCAACTTTATTGATAAGCTATCCAACAAAATCTCAGGTAAAGGCGAAGAGGAGTCTAACTTTAATGAACAGCAATATCGTAACCAAGATCAGAGAGACACTGAGAAGCACAGATCTGGTCAACAAACTGGTGGTATGAGGGCATCCGACCAGCAATTCTCTACCGGTTCCACCCAGCTCGATGATGATCAATTCCGTGATCCTAATAAGCAACGTCCTTCTCAGTATACCTCTGCCGGTCAATCAGGTGGTCGTAACCTGGAACAGTCTTTAGGTTCCAGACAAGATCAGCAATCGCGTAACGTTCCTGGTACTAAGAGCCAAGCTTCTGATTGGGACAGTCAAGATGCGACAGGCACTATGGGGGGTAGTCGCCAAACTAGATCCCAAACTTCTGGTATGACGGGTTCTTCCTTTGGTGGTGCTGGAGGTGTTGATGAATCAGGCGACATGGCTGACCGTGGCAACCAATATGCCAGACATGGCGAGGAGAAGGCTAGAAGAGGTTTTGAAAAGGGTTATGAAGAGGGCCAGAAATACATCAGCCGTAACATGTAGGGTGATTTCTGATTATAGCTTTCTCTTGCTCCCCTTGACCTTCTTGTTCCATGTTTTCATCTGACAAGTTTTATTTCTTTTTAGCTATTCTATTTTATTCTATTCCATCAATGATTTGTATTTTGACGTACTCACTTTTTGTTTATTTCTTCCAAAAACTGAAAACAAGCTTATCGCCACAAACAATTGGAAAAGACCATTGATCGTACATAGCAAGCGAAGATGAACAGTCCTTCACAGCATAACTCGACTTTGGCTATATCACCTCACATTGCCAATAGGACGCATGATGCTCTACGCTCCACCCCACATCAATTAGTGTTCCCATCGCCATTAGGCGCTGGTGTAAGTGGGGCGAACGTCACGCCATTGAACCAGGATTCCTCAAAGGGCGTACCCAATAGATTAAGAGAAGTGGCTTCCTCTCCAGTTTCGGTTTCCTCATCAAACTTGTCAGCTGCTGAGAAACTTCGACTGTGGAGACATGATGCATTGATGCAGCATCACTACACTACTGCTGAGTATATTGGTGATAAGGTGCTTTCTCTAACGAATGACCCCAACGACGCATTTTGGCTTGCACAGGTTTATTACACAAATGGTAACTACTACCGTGCTCGTCAATTACTTAGTGAAAACAGCTTGGATAGCACCAGTGTTAGCTGTAGATATTTAGCTGCAATGTGCCTCATGAAATTAGAGAAGTGGGATGAAGCACTAGATGTTGTCGGTGAGTTAAACCCATTCAAAAACGAGACAAAACATGTCAAGAATCTGGATGGTGGGATCAAACTTGAAGCCTCATTGTGTTTTATTCGTGGGAAGATTTACTCTAACCAAAACAATCTTGAGAGGGCAAAGGAGTGTTATAAAGAAGCGGTGCTTGTTGATGTCAAATGCTACGAGGCATTCGATGAATTGATCAGAAACAACTTGTTAACACCATTAGAAGAATGGGAGCTAGTGTCGCTATTAGATTTCTCCGATTTGGATGAGAATAATGAGATGGTGAAATTGCTTTACACTACAAGAATAAACAAGTATTTGAATAGGGAGAAGTATGAACAATGCGAGCTTATATTGAAGGAAGAATATAACTTGAAGAACAATGTTGATGTTCTTCTCAGTAGAGCAGAACTGCTATATACACAGTGCAAATTCCAAGAATGCCTGGAATTGTGTGAGGAGGTATTGAAGAATGATGAAATGAACTTTGCTACAATACCCACTTATTTATCCTGCCTCCATGAAGTTGGGGCTAAGAACAAGCTATTTCTGCTTGCACATAAATTGGCAGACCACCATCCTAAATCACCAATAACATGGCTGGCTGTTGGGACTTACTATATGGCAATCAACAGGGCTTCTGATGCAAGAAAATTCTTTTCTAAGGCCTCTATGCTAGACCCAGGTTTTGGTTTTGCATGGATTGGATTCGCACATACTTTTGCAGCTGAAGGAGAACACGAACAGGCTATATCAGCATATTCTACATCTTCAAGATTTTTTCCTGGAACGCATCTTCCTAATCTGTTTCTTGGCATGCAATATCTACAGATGAGTAATCTGACACTAGCTCAAGAGTATCTCTTATCGTCATACTCTATATGCCCTGCTGACCCTCTACTCTTAAACGAGCTGGGAGTGATATGCTATCACAAAAATGATCTTTCCAACGCTGAGAGTTATCTCACCGAGGCACTTCGAGTCTCCAAGAGTTTAGACTCAGAGGCCAAAGCATGGATGTCCGTTCATGCCAACTTGGGGCATGTGTATAGACGATTAAATTCGTACAGCAAGGCTCTCAGCTGTTTTCATAGAGTTCTGAAGCTGTCCAATAATGATCCCAATATCTACTCTGCAATTGGCTTAGTTTATTTGAAAAGTGGTGATATCATAAAATCCATTGAGTACTTACACCATGCATTGGCGATCAACTCAAATGATCCTATCGCATCTGATTTATTAAAAAGGGCTTTGGACGAAAATGTGAATGGCTTACATTTCCAGAAATCTAGCGACTTTTTTGAAAGGTCCAGACAAGCATTTTACTCAAACATGGCTACTCTCAATTATAAAAGTTCAATGAAAACTAAAGTGCAGTTAGCATCAACCACACCTCTGAACAATAAAAACAAAATTAAGAACCTCAGCTTGCAAACTCTTGACGAGAGCCCTGATCAGGTGGCCGCGGATCTCATCAACGGGGATGACTCAAGTGATGAGGAAGATGATATAATGGAGATAGAGAGTGACTGAAGAGTTTCTGTGAAGAGATCACCAGTGTATAGCTACGGCAAGAAAATGCAGGACTGGTACTGCCATAAACAGCAAAGAGGCTGCGGCGGACTATGCGCAATGAGCCTATTACTGACTGTTCCCTCCAACTCCCTTTCATTGCCATTACATTAGCTACGATTACGATTAACATCTACTTACTTATAAATCGACACATCACGTGACCGCAAAATTCAAGTACTCAGGCCTGGCAAGGTCAGCAACACATATGCAGGTGTGGTGTATTAACTACTGTCAAGTAGAGGTAGCAACATGACTTACTCGCGATCCCCCACTGTCAATAGTGGGCAAGAAGTGAGTCTTTTCTCAAATTTTCTTTTTTTCTTTTCTTTTTCTTTTTCTATATGTAGCACACTGTTAATAATATGAGTCACACACATTGCCATGTTTGGCTTGGTTAATCATATGACAAGAATCTGTTTGGTTGATTTAGTACACCTGTGTATCAAATCACTAATAAGTTTTTTGTGTTTAATTTTTTCACTTCTTTCAACAAATAGTAGCCAAGTTAGGAGGAAATTGCTTCTACCATTGGAAAACATTGAACTAGATCGAAGAGAATGAGCAGTCCTGTTGTGTTGCATTTGAGGGCCGAGACAAAGCCTCTTGAAGCTAGAGCAGCCTTGACTCCAACGACTACTAAGCAGTTGATTGACGCTGGCTTCACTGTTTATGTGGAGGAATCGTCCCAATCTGCCTTCAACGCTGAAGAGTACAAGAAGGTGGGTGCTACCATCGTACCAGAGAACTCTTGGAGAGAGGCACCAGCTGATAGACTTATCTTCGGGTTGAAAGAATTGCCAGAGGAGGACACGTTCCCTTTGACTCATGAACACATTCAGTTTGCCCACTGTTACAAGGACCAAGCTGGCTGGAAAGATGTTTTGGGCCGTTATGCTAAGGGGAATGGTACCCTCTATGATTTGGAGTTCCTAGAGAATGAGCAAGGAAGAAGGGTCGCCGCTTTTGGATTCTACGCAGGGTTCGCCGGTGCTGCACTTGGGTTGAAGGACTATGCCTTCAAAAACACGCATGCTGACTCAGAGGAGCTGCCAGGTGTCTCCCCATTCAACAGCGAGGATGCGCTAGTAGCCGATGTTAAGAAGGAGTTAGATGAGGCCTTGGCCAAAGGTGCCAAGGTTCCAACTGTCTTGGTGATTGGTGCATTGGGAAGATGTGGCTCTGGTGCTATTGACCTTCTCCAAAAGGCTGGTATTCCTGACGAGAACATCATCAGATGGGATATGGAGGAAACCAAGAAGGGTGGCCCATTCAAAGAGATTGCAGAGGCTGACGTGTTCATCAACTGTATCTATCTTTCCAAACCAATCCCACCTTTCATCAACTATGAACTGCTTAACAAGGATGATAGAAGATTGAGAACTGTGGTGGATGTATCCGCTGATACCACTAATCCACATAACCCAATTCCAATTTACTCAATTGCAACCGTCTTCAACAAGCCAACTGTGGCAGTTGAAACCACTGCTGGTCCAAAGTTGTCTGTCATCTCTATTGACCACCTACCATCTCTACTTCCAAGAGAGGCTTCGGAGTTTTTCTCCAAGGATTTGATGCCATCCCTTCTCCAGCTACCAAACAGAAAGACCGCTCCAGTTTGGGTCAAGGCTGAAGAACTATACAAGCATCACGTCAGTCGCTTGAACGAGTAATAGATTCACCGAAACATAGAAGAGTGAGAACAGTAAGACTGTGTTCTAGAACTCAATTCAAATCATTTTTACTGGTTACAGATTTTGTAAGCTCAGTTTATTTTATATAGATTACAAGTTTTTACTCAAGAGTGACAGAGATCTTCTTACTCTTGTTCTTTCTGTTACGCTTCTGACCGTTGTTCAACATGATCCTTCTTAAGGCGGTCGGGTCTTCATTCTCACTTTCAGAGGCACTGGCGTAACCCTCATCAACTTCTTCGTGTCTTCTTTTCATTGTTTCATATTTCTCAATCTCCTCGTTAGACGTATCAACACAAATCAGTCTCTCACCAGTATTGTACACTGCTATCTGGTCCTTGACCTTCAAATCCCAAACGACAATATTACTGTCGGAAGAGATAGATACAAGATAGTCTTTTTCTCCATCTCTATGAAGTTTAAAGTCCTTAATACGATTTGAGTGACCTTGCAGAGTGAAAGTTGGTTCAATTTTAGTGTTAGCACTGTCTTCTTTGACTTCATCCTCATGCACTGTCTTCAAAAGATTTTCCAATGTATAAAACTCAATCTTACCATTCCCAAGACCAACAACGAGATACTCAGTGCCTTCCAAGTTATAGTCTTCTAAGTGCATCAATGTTGTAGAAAATGGTAGCTCTTTTACAATCGTTGCTGTGGTTGTCTTATAAATGAGAATCTTGTTCATGAGACCAACAAAAAAGTAATCACCTTGAAGCGACCATCTCACAAATTCACCCTTCTGCCAGTCACTTTTGATTCTAAGATTAGCTGCTTTCTTCGCAGTCATCAAATTCCAAAGTCTAACGGTTTTATCGTCACCGACACTCACTGCAATTCTACCACTAGGGTGAATGGCTAGATCGTTGACACGACCTTGGTGTCCTTTAAGACTACCAAAGATCTCCCAGTCCTTGGTTCTCCAGATAATAATTCTACCATCCTCTGATCCTGATAGTAGCCATTTACCACTTTTGCCAGATTTATTACCATCAGACTTGGTCATTCCTTCTTTCTCCTCTATTCCAATTTGGATCAGACCTTCATTACTAAACGCTAAACAAGTGACGGAGCCTTGATGGCCCATCAATGTACCTAATTCCTTTCTCTTCTGCAGATCATAGATCTTGATGTGCTCATCATTTGACCCAGTAACAAGGTATCTCTTTGCAGAAGCTATTGTGTTCACAGATAAAGTATGTGCTTGAAAGTGGAAAATTGGTTGAAAGAAGGCTGTCTTGCCCTCTTCTAGGGTAGCAGATAGACATAGAAGGTTGTGCTCGTACGAACCGACATATATTCTCAATCTTGTCTGGTTGCTATTCTTCTCTATTGGTGCTGGAGGAATAATCTGTGGTTTGATTAGGGAAACCGACTGACTTTCTTTGTCAGATTGAACCTTTACACTCTTTTGCTTCTTCCCTACCATGCTCCACTCTATCCAATATAATACAACAATAGGAAAGCTGCAATCCGAGAACACATACAACTTTGCTTTGTGACATAAAATTTTTTTTCTTCTCACTGATGGTAGTTTTTTTTCACAAGAACTATTGAGATAATCAATATGAGTGAGAGTTCATATCAAACTGATAATTGTATTTAATAAGATACGACAGGAATGGACCCATGCTAAAACAAGACAGTGGATCTTTGAAGATACTCTAAACTGGTATCGACAGCAGTGAAACCAATATAATAGCAATTTATTAATTAGATAAACGTTTGTCAAGTAAAAAGAGGACAGGAAGCATGCATTGGATGAATGTCCCTTTTCGATTACCATCAAACATAATATGTTATTACATTACGCCCTCACAGACGAGCTCCTTATTTTAAAACCAAATGTTATTACCTGTACCCTCAAAACAACATTGACCCCTTTAACACCAAATAAAAGAAAAAAAAGAATAGAAAAAGCATTCCACTCACGAAGTACTCATCGCATTGTTAACTGCTTCGTTCACCTGTCCCAAATGCCTGTTCAAGTACATCTTGAATCTCTCATTTCCCAACATGACGTTACCTGTCGTTTTTCTGATTACTTCTTGGACATGGTTTTTGAATTCAAACTTCCAGCCAAAGCTAATGAGAATGGAGCATGAAACAATCAAAACTAATAATGGTAACCAGAAAAATAGAAGCATCTTGTCATTTTCAAATTTTTTCCGTTGGTTGAAGAATAACTTCTGGAAGTCGGTCTCATTTGGTACATCATCGTCCTCATTTACCGTGCTCGTGTGTAGAAGAGGAGGAATAGTGGATGATACCTCAACAGTAGTGGAACGAAGAGATTTAGCAGGAAACAAATCGTCGTATCTCGGTAGATCTTCTTGAACAAAATTTCTCACTTTACTCCACAGTGAGCCTTCTGTCGAACTAGATGAATTTCTGTTCATCACCGATGGATTACTATGGTGTGATTGTTCACTTAAGTTTTCAGAGGGACTTTCATCATTATACTCGAATTCACTTTCTTCGTCACTAGCCTCCAAATTGTCTCCATCAAGATCACTTTCATAATCAGACTCGTCCCCGGAAGTGAACTTATCATTAGTTAGTCTAGAAACATGCTGGCCTCCAGTCCACTCTCCATCTTCAATTGAGAATATGGACGAGGATATACTTGAGCTAGACCATTTTCTTGACATGGTGGATATCTGGAATGGTTTGAACAAGTCCAAAACATTGGCATCCGCAACATCTTCCGGTGTGCATCCATTGTCCGCCTTGGCGAAGGCATATGCTTTACAATTGAATAACAGTTCAATGGAGTTTCGATCACCACTGATGCTAGCGTAATGTAATGGAGTAAAACCACTCATGTCTCTTGCATCAACTCTTGCCCCCTTTTGAAGCAATGAGGAAACCAGCTTGTAGTAACCTTTCAAACAGGACAAGTGTAACAAAGTTTGACCTTCAGATGTACAGATAGACAAGTTTGGATTTGTTGATAGTAGATTAATTACCTGTAAAATCAATTCCTCGTCATTGGAAGCTGAGAGCCCACGGAATGTGGAGCCGGAAACACTGCCATTCGCACTTTCTTGAGTTAAGGAGTCAACACCATTGGAAGGAGATGAGGAGTCTGAACCTATTATTTTTCTTGCAATATTTCTTGCGTCTTCTAATTTACCATTCATCTTTAAACCAACGATCTGTAGAGCCAATTCAATCATTTGTCTGTCTGTATCATCCAAGTATGTAAAAACTGATGTTCCTTGTCTCACCTCAGTTGGTGACATTCCTGCCAGTTCTGGGTCTTCAACACTCACAACAACTTGTCCTGGTTGAGCAGCCGGTGGGAGATAAGTAACTATCGTAGAATCACTCCAACACTGAGTGGATAGAGCCATGTTTGTTCCAAATTTGACATTCAACCCTTGTTTGAAATTTGCGCCGAGTAATGTGACTTCAATACCACCTCTTAGAGGTCCTTGGGCGGGTATGATTCTTTGAATTATAGGGGATGTAGAGTTAATACTAGGAACTCTGCTTTGGGATGCTAAACTGGTAGAGCTATTGTGCGTGGAGAATAGAGCCCCATTAGAGTGGAGCTGTTGGTGGACAGTTGATGAGGATGGTTTTCGTTGAGGAGTGATTGAGAATCCATCTGAGAGTTCTGGAGACCACGTTCTCTTCCTTTTGAAAACTCTTGAATCAGATGTGTGTGGTTCTGAAGAGTCTTCATCAAAAGAGGTTGGAGATAGTGGCTTGGGTACAGCATTGGAATCACTATTAGCAACAGAAGTACCGCTAGCATCCTCAGAGTTTCTCTTTCGATCCATAATCTTGATGGCAGCGGACAAATGTTTTGCTAAGATTTCGCCTCGAGCATTCTTTAGAATGAACAACAATTTGAATCCCTTCTGTTCCTGATGATGACGGCAATAGCAAACTATTCTTGCTAATAATGTGTGTTGAGCACTAGTGGAACCTGGGGTTACAGGAGGGAATGAAAAGACTTCCTTAGAGTTGAAGATGATCGCTCTCTTCACTGAGTCAAGAGACCAATTAGTATTATCGACTGCACCTGCCTTTCTTCTAGAAGCTCTCTTCTGTTCCCTTCTGATGCATCTAGTACAAATGTTACAAGGCTTTAGTGTTGAAGCTGTGAGAACATAAGTCTCCAAATCTAAAACGTTCAACTTAACATCATCACTTAACGGCGAGCTCAAGCAGAATTTATTTTTGCCAATAGTATCACCTGGGAGCTTGACAAGCAGCTGTGGAGGGGGTGGCGAGACAGTTAAATTTAACTTGATCTGAGTTTCCACTCTTGAGTAACTTGGGAGATTTTCAACATGCATTTTGTAAGGAAGCGAGTTTTCATTCACTTCGAGATATTCTTTTGGGAACTCATTGTTAAACTCTGGGGTGGCGCCTGACCCAAACTTCAATTGAGACAGTGTATTTCTCGCTTGTTCGAAGCTTGCTGACTCACCTGGGCCTATGGAATTTGGAGTGTGAAAGATCTCGGTTTTAGGAGAAGTGTTGGCATCAAGAGATGCTGGTGTTGTTGCCGTGTCCAGTTTGGCAGCATGTGTACTGTTAAAGTTATCAGAAGGAGCACCAAGGACATCGACATTGAACAAGATATCTGACCGGTTAGGCTTACCACTTGACATTGCATTTCCGTCGTCTGTGTTTGTGTTTGGCGCGTTTTGATTGAACACGAGAAAGTCATTTTTGCTTATCTCTTCAGTAAGGAAATTATTGAACATGTCGTCGTCCTCTATCATTGGCACGAGATGGTCTGCAGATAGGGGAGCGATATTCTGTTCATGTTGGTGTGTTTGGCGGGTTTGCTGCTGCTGTTGCTGTGGGTATTGTTGATTTGAAACAGGGGTCTGGTCTTCATAGAACCGTTTATCTAAAAACTCATCCAAGATATCCAGATCGTGATCATGCACTGTACTAGAGTCCGTCTCTAGACCAAACATCGGCTCCTCCATTTTGGTGCTTGACATACTGAGGAGTGCCTTGTTTGCCTTTGTGTACTATTTGTTTGTGTCGAGCTCTCTGTTAAAGTAAATGACCTGCGAGTTTAACAAGGGAAGGAAAACAAAGAAAAGTTGTTTCGCAAGAGGGAACAAGAATACTGGGCCGGAACTTTGGGCTGGGACGAAAAAGGGGAAGCAAAAAATGAACCACAAAAAATGTTGAAATGTGAGTGGGGGTGAGGCTGCGTTGGTTGAGTCTGAAGCTGAAAGGGGAAGTCGAAAAAAATACTTTAGTTAAGCGCGCTGGGAACCGGGCACCACCATCCGGTCTAACTTTTTTTATTGTATTGTTGTGTTAACTTCCGCTTTGGTAAAGGACACAGCCTCATATACTCTATAGCCAAAACGAAAGTGCTAGAACAGCCATATAAACCGGGTAACCAGATTCTGTGACAGGGTAGAGGAAAAAAACCAAATCACAAACAAACAACAAAACCGAAAGCTTAGATATCCAGCAGGTTAATCTTGTTGCAAGCTAAGAAGCCACCACTGCAGAATGGGGAATAACAAAAACACATTATATGTAACTGGTATGTATGCATGGTGGGAGCGATAAAATCATTGTAGACTGAAGAAAAACTAACATGTCATGATCGTCTAGGTTTTTCAAGGAACATCACAGCCGAAGACCTAGCACCAGAATTTGAGAAGTAAGTATCTTCCAAAAAGAATAACGTCTTGCTTTTCCTTCTTTTCTTATCCTCCCTACTCTACGTTATGTACTTGATACCATTTCTTTTTCTTTTGCCGCCGTTATTCTTTCCATCGTTCTGTTTTATATAGAGAACTAATTAGACTCAGACTCATGTCAAAGTCCAATTTTCCTCCACCATCCTTTCCATTGAACTGATGATCAATACCAGGTGGATGATCAGGCGGAGGGAGAAAGACAGGCAAGTCCACATACATCAACAAAAGAACTAGCACCACTCCATGACTTATCATAACATTATACCTTCAAGAGGAAAGATCAAGTTCAACTCATCTAAAGTTCAATTCAATTGTATCTCAAAAGAAACAAATCCAAGACTCATTATTCACAATTTTTTTTTGCAACATTTCAATAGCACACTTCATGTTCCTCTTTCACTGGAGAGAACAGACAGTTCAGTCAAAGAACCTTTTATTAACATCATTTTACCAAAGATTTGGAAGAATTGTTGGCATTCAACAGCCCCCATCCAAAGGACCTGATGGCGCGCCGTATGCGTTCGTAGAATACGAAGAACTAACTGATGCAGAGGCTGCTTTAGAGTTAAACAATAAACCCTTTGCTCTTGATGAAACTACCACTTTGAAGGTTGAATGGGCCAAATCTGAGCCTCGTGTTCCTGGATCCAGTAGAAGATTTGGTCCTAACAGAAGAGGTCCACCAAGAGGGTACGGATATGGTGGTATACACGGAGGGTATTACGATGATCCACGAGGTTACTATGATGGCCCAAGAGGTTACTATGATGACTATGGCCCATATGGTCGTGATCCATATGGACCACCGCCACCAAGAGGATATGCACGGCCCACAAGGGGAAGAGATTACGATAGCTCACGAGGCTACAGAGAAAGACCATACTTTCCAAGGAGAGATGAGTATCCATCAAGAAGAGATGAATACCCACCTAGAAGAAATGAATACCCGCCTAGAAGAGATGAATACCCACCTAGAAGAGACGAATACCCACCTAGAAGAGACGAATATCCACCTAGAAGAGATAGTAGAAGAGATCGTGATGAAAGAGACAGAAGAGATGACAGAGGAGATATGGACGACAGAAGGGACGGTGACGACAGAAGAGGCGATGATGGAGGAGATGCTGATAGAAGAGACGATAACAGAAGAGACGATAGTGAGAGACAATTCGAAGAAAGAGGCCGTGATGAAGGAAGAGACTTTGACAGAGAAGTCTCTAGATCAAGATCTCCAAGAAGAGACTAAAGGTTACTAGAATACATTTTTATCTCTAAAATTTTGTATAGGTGGATAGGAGAATGAAAAACCAAACCCCCCACCATTGTAAGCAAGAATCGATCAGTCACAAATCAGACTTTTGGTCCTATGAATTGATGTTACTTGGATTACACTGCAATTCTCTCCAACATCTCTGTGAGCAACTCTTACAACAGATATGTCCTTCAGCTTTGACTTTGAGCCGACAGAGTTGATCACCACTTGAAAAGAGGGTTGGTTTTTACCACTTGCTATGTCACGACTGGTATTCTCTTACTTTCCAGTCTCACCCCGCCGAATGATTACATTCCTGTATAATGGACAAATTTTGACAGGTGAAGAGTAAGTAGAAGTAGTGATGATGAGAGGAGGGGTAAGGAGCGGAGTTTACCACACAATTTCTTTTATTTCCCACCGGAAGTTTTTCCGGTGATTTTTTACCGGCGCTATCCACAAGAAGAAGATGCTCTCACAAATGTTTACCCGGTTGAAGGTTTATTTATGGACTCACTTTGCTTTTTTCAGAAAGATAACTGCACAAAATCTCTGTGGGGTGAGGATGTAGGAAAAGCCTTGTAGAAGACGTGGTAAAAACTCATACGACCCCGCGTGAACTCTTATCGCCGTAGTGAAGAAAGTATTGGCTTGTTCATACAGTGTAAAGTAAATAGCTGATTTTAGCCTTTTAACATTAATGACCTAGACTGCTCTAGGCTATGATCACCAGCACTACTGAAGTTGGAAAAACCCGTCTATTTTTCCTTGCTTTTTGATGCTTCCAAAAGATTTTCGTCCTGGTAAAAGTGGAAACCCGAAACGAAGTGCAGAGAAGTTTCTATCAAAATGTCGGGAATGGATGATCATGCGGGTGGAGTACACTAAGAAAATAAAAAAGAAAAATTGCAGAAATTACCCCGATAATCATTTGCCTGAAGTATATAAAGATTCCACTCTCCCATAGAGAAGAAACACACGAAACAAAGAGTGGCAATAAGAAAACATTACACCAAATCTCCTAGTGTTGGTAGATATTTCTATTCTATCCACGAGCAACTGAACAACACATACTGTACAGTATGATGCGACAATATTATTCGTTTGATGACCAATATAATGTCGTAACGAACAGCTACTCCTCAAGTACCACATACCCCGACACGCTTGCTGCTATTGATTACTTTCAATTTAATTTCAGTGAGCTACAGTACCATAACTGTTGGAAGCTAATACAGCATTCGGCAGCATCATCACCTTTCATTCCACAGTCTACCAATATAACCAGGTTAGAAAATATCATTTGGAGAAAATGGGCTAAATCAAAGGCAAATTTGAAAGAGTGCAAACCAGAAACTGTTAACTGGTACAAAGACTGTGATATCACATGGCTATATGGTCCGCTGGCGGATTCGCAGAGAGGGGAGCAACATTTCGGACAACCAACAACACTAAGCATGCCGCCACAAGTCAGACATGACAGTTTTTCCAGTTTGTCGTCTTCCTCTTCTATAGAGTCATCGGAAACATTTGATGATCAAGATACTGATGACGAAATACATCGTGATGATGTTGTTATGTTCACTGATGATGAAGAGGAGGAGTATCGCGACATTCTTGCTGTCAAGTCCATTCTGAAACAGAGGAGATCAAAGGGACCATTAGATTTCGAGGAGTTCAAGACCGTACAGTGCGAGCAACATCATCAGCATAAAAGGTTAAGCTTACCCATCAAGAAAACTGTGAGCTTTGCGGAAATGGTCCAAATCAGACAGTTTTACTGATAATGACCCACACCGCAGCACTTCCACTCGAGCATGTCGGATAGTTTCACAAACTCTCCTATATTTCACGATCACGACTTGAACGCCCCCATTTTTAATGTTGCCTTTAATGACCAAAACTGCATCCTCTTCACTCAAAGTCCCCAATATTAGTACACTAAACTAAGAATTATGGTAGAACGAAAGAGGAGAATGGCCTATATTCAGGACAGTTTACTACTTCTACTCCATAACATTCATCCTTTCCCAACTATTCTAGGAGAAGAAGGACACAGGCAGCAGGTGGAAGTCATGACTCCAAAATTAATGTGCTGCCTTTATCTGCGGATGACATTTTTTCCGCCTCTGTTTGTGTTTTGCCAACACACAAAAAACATAAACCGCCGCTGGTCTCCCTTTTTGCATAAACCAAACTCAAACTTTAGATGATTGACCCCTTGAGTGACTTACACTAAAAATACAATGAATTTGTTTTTCTTCAATCTAGTAGCTGAGAACCTATCGATTCCCTCCCTGCCTGTACATCACGCACACAGATTTTTAATTCACTTAACATTAACAGACTTTGGTCGCCCCATTCCTGTGAGCAGCGGGCAATACCCCAATAAATCTAAGTAAGGAGTTCGGACCTACGAACGCCATCCAATAAAGCAAAAAAGAAATGCAAAATAATAAAAAAAAGAAAAGGCCAAGAGGGGATGGGATGGCTCTGTGATGAGGAAAGTTTGATCTTAGTCATATTTCGCACGTTCCCTTGAATAGACTGTGCCAACCAAACTTGACACAAGTAATGCAGCCTTTAAACAATGGAAACAAAGTACTCTCACAATTATGTAAAAGCTGTTTAGCGACTAACCGTGAATTTCAAACTTAAATATGGGGACAGGTTTAGAGTAGTGATATCAAGGTTGTGCTACGCGAAGTAAGTGGTAGCTCGTCTAGAAATTCCACTTTTGTTTTCGTTTTTTCTTTCCCTTTTCTAATAGGGAAGAAGTAGCCAAACGAGAAATAAACTGAGGAGAGGAGAGGAAAGGTTGGCGGGAAGGTCGGAACGAGACACCGCATATTGATGCACGTATCTGTATAAACTATGTATTGTTTACAGAGAAAGAAATACGGGTCTTACATTTATTGTCCATCTTCTATGGTGCTGGCTGTGTTGAAAAATGCCAATGGATGTACATGGTAGGGAAGGAGGGCTATAGGAAGGCAGTAGAAAAGCAAAAAAGGTATTTTGCTAGGGAGAAAGGGAGAGCTCATATTAGGAAATGAAACTTCACCTCCAACATCTTTCTCTCTTTGTGTCGCTGAAAATTGTGATCCCATGGAGGACCCACATATTATTCCCAAGTGTCACTGAAGTTCCTTCATAACATAACAACAGAGTATACTAGCCAATATGCAAGATGGATAATCTAAGGAGTCAAAAGAACGTAGAAGAGTTTCAGTGTAAATTTCACGAACTCTCCAAAGATAAAGACTGGATCAATATCAAACGGTCATTCATTCGAGCTCCACAAATATTCAAACAAAAACTACACATAGGTACGCTGATAGAGCAGGATAAAGAGTTTGAAATGTTGTACCAAAGATTCAAGCGAATTTGTGATGAACTATCGACTTTTCAGCTTGAGATCACTCGATACTGCGATATGGTCAAGGAGTTTATCAAGCATACTGTGGGCATCGGTGACGCAATGAGCAAAGTTTTTTTCGATGAGAACAACGATCATCAAGATGATATGGTCTCAAAAGGTTACAACGAGCTCTGTATCAAGTTTAAAGAGATGTGGGAGGTGATAGGAACCAAAGTTTCCAAGAATTTGGATAACATCATATTATTAGTGAAAGGTCCTTTACTCAAAATGTTAGAGCTAACAAAAAATATAAAGCTTTTTATCAAAGAGAGGGAGTTTGCCACTTTGGACATGAACAAATACATTAATAATGTTATCATATTGAAGAAAAGAATTGAGGAGGATGGTCAGTTAAGTTTGAAGCAGGAACAAAACTTGATCAGATATGAAAAGAATTACGAGCTTGCTAAAATCAAGTTTGACAAGTTCAACGACTCATTGAAAGGAGAGCTACCTATATTTTTTCATTTGATGAATGATTTGATTACACCGCTAACAGTTACTGCTTATTTGCTACAGATAACCAACTATTATCATTTTTTGGCTATGAATGAAATACCTGATATGCTTTTCTCTTTGAGATCTAAAGAAGAAGAAGCAACCACGGAGGAATTCTACAACTCTCTTGTAGAGAAATATCATAAGACCCATAACAAAGCAGAAAGGTTACTTGAGAATTTAGTGATCATCAGATCCAAAGAGGGAAGGGCTGAGTATTTCTCCAAAATACTGCCTAATGACTTCTTCCAAGAGGACCTTGAATCAGAGCATCAAAGCTCAATAAGAACAGTTCGTCAAACTTGCGTTGCCTTATATGATTTCGATGCACAGGAGGAGGGCGATTTATCTTTCAAGAAAGGTGATATAATTACTATATTGGACAAAAAGACAAGTGGTGATTGGTGGAAAGGACAGGTTCTTAACAAGGTTGGGATCTTTCCTATAAACTACGTAGAACAAGTGAACACAGCGCAGTGAGGAAGCCACGAAGACAGAAAGGGACATAAGCACATTATTCTACTCAATGGTAACCTGGTAAGTTGATTCTTCTACAACAAATGTGTAGTATTTTGACATTAAAATTATACGGGCATGTGTTGGAATCGCAGTGCGTGCATTTGGCTAATCAAAGGAGGTTGAAAGAAGTTTCATATTAAAGATTAGCAGACAGAGAGTAAAATTTCTTCTTATCAAGATCTTTGAAGAGGGATTTGACTTCTTCACGAAGAACCTTGTGAAGTTTTACCAAATCAGTGTCAGTGAAATCCACATTAACACAAATTTTTAGATGTGGGTTCAAAGGAAGTATTTCTTGGCTGAAAGAGTAATTGGAATGAGCCAGAAGAATATTCCCTTTCTCCAACACATTTTTAACTAAGATTGCTATCAATTGTTCCTCTTGGTTCAAAGATTCTATAAACTTATCACTGATGGCCTTTTTGTTCAAAAGAGCCAATGGTGAGCCTTTACCAGTGTAGAATTTAGGAAGGTCATACAGTTCACGTACTTCTGAGTTCAAAGTGAGATGGATCACACTGGATTCTGGTTTGGATAAAATGTCAAAGTATCTGGTAATGATTCTGTCTTTGCTGATAAGTTGATGCAGGCGGGAACAATTGTTTTGTAATTTACCAAGTAAAGTTGACTCACCATTCATCACAGAATCGTCGATTAATTTCAACGCTGTGGATGAAGCTCTAGCAACGTAAGCTGGTAAAGACGCACTGAAACAGTACGCCAACGAGCCAATTCTTTGATGATAAGTCATAACAGAGTCACCAATACAAAACGCCCCTGACGATGAAAGAGCAGTTGCCATTGAGCCGATGGTGATTTCCACCTCAGTTCTTGGAATATCGTAGAATTCAGCTAATCCTCTACCAGTTTTACCCAACACTCCAATTGACAGCGATTCATCAAGGAACAATCTTAATTTGAACTTGTTCTTCAATTCGACCAGTCTTGGCAAGTCTGGGTAGTCACCGGTTGAGGTAAACAACCCTTCACTGATGATGAATTTTCTTGAGATACTTCCTTTCTTCTCATGTTTGAAAAATTTATCGTTCAACTCGATTAAAATGGACTCCAAATGATCCATATCATTATGGTTAAACCAATAGGTTGTAGCTCTAGACAGTTGAATAGCCTTTTGGGTGGACAAGTTAACATTTGCATCTGCAAGAACAAAATCACCTCTTTTAACAAAACTTGGCAGGACTGATCCAGCAGTGGTAAAATCTTGCCCATAGAGAACAGCACCTTCTGTACCGAAAAACTCTGTCAAGTCATCTTCCAACTTCACATGGATATCTTGGTTTCCGTAGAAATTTGGTGGGCCACAAGCACCAACACCATTTTGGTGAATAACTTTCTCAGATTCTTCCTTGACGTATTGATTCACTCCAAAGTTCAAAAAATTTAACGAGGCAAAGTTCAAAACATCACCATTAGTCGTAGTGTCGACGTGCGCGGAGATTGCGGTTTCCAAAACTGGGATGTTCTCTAGTTTCCAACGCTCTTGTTCTTTCAAAGGTTGAACCAATGGCTCAGGCTCCCACTCATCGATCAGGTCATCTATTTCTCCTTCCTGGAGTTTGATGAAGTCTCTTGTCTTCACTTCATATTTGGACGATGTGAAGTATCTGATAGCAAATATAACCAGTACAACTTCCATCAAAGTTCTAATTGGGTCGTCTTTGTGTGAAGACTTGATATATCTAATAATGATAGGAGACCCTGGGATCAGTTCCACGTACGCTAGCAAATGCTCCAGCAAGATTTGAAACTTGATAGCAGATTCAACCAAAACATCGGGGATGCGTATGCTTGCAACTCTAGCTAGACTTGTCGACATACTTCGTCCTGGGCGTGTGGAGGAAACAGGACAGGTGGGTGTTGGTTGATGGTCGGGGAAATCTAAATAAATATAGGGGAGAAGAAAACAAAATGAAAAATAGGAAGAGGCTAAGGGTTATGAACACCTGATCCTTGTTGGACGCGATAAATGGACAGAAACAAACAGAAAGGAGTGGAGTGTATGGCACAAAAGAGCTATCACGTATATTTGAACTCACTTTACTCTCAGTCCTTTTCTTTTGCCTTTCCGACAGCAAGCTACGAGAGAAACTTTGTTGTTAGTTGTGTCTGGTTTTTTCCTGTGATGTTGGTGTTGGATGATTTTTTCGCGTCAACTGCCAAGGAAAGCCATTGACGGCGGCACTGGAGAGAGATCACGTGATCAAACTGCCGCCGCGCTGTTGTCTCACTCGACGAGTAACTAACTATATCTAACTAGCCACCTAATTGCCTGTAGTACTTACTAGCGATATTTAGTTTCTACCATGCAAAGACAGTGAAGTGACGTTCTGTAGTGTCTGTGAGCATGAGCAGAAACAATTCACTGTGTAAGACTCTCTTTTTCTTCACAGAAAAGCCCGTTCTACTACTCTGGTTGCCCGTATTGTGTGGATGATGGAGTCTCGTGGTGTTAACCTTGCCCCCACTCATCATCATCTTACATTATCAGTCTGTAGGCCAATTTTTGCGGCGCTTAACATTTTTTTTTTTTTTGGTAAAGGTATATCTTACAACAACCGAAAAGAGTTTCGCAACACTCAGAAGAGTAGGCCCAGTTGATACTTCAGGGTGTTAACTTAAAGAACGTTTATCCTTTGCCCTAAGAATCCTGATCTGATCATTAATATTACCTCATCTGTCTAAGTACCTGACCTGAAAACACGTATAGGAAAAATGTCTACAGTATTCAGAAGATTCCTTCAGTCAGAAACAGGCCCAAAGACTGTTCATTTTTGGGCACCGGCACTGAAATGGTGTTTAGTAATTGCTGGTATAAGTGATTTAACTAGACCTGTAGAGAAATTGTCAGGTACTCAGAACCTTTCGCTTCTTGCAACAGGCACAATCTGGACGAGATGGTCGTTTGTCATTACACCAAAGAATTACATGTTGGCTTCTGTGAATTTCTTCCTTGCATTGACATCTTCTGCTCAATTGATGAGAATCATTAACTACAGACGCGAGGAAGGCGACTCTGCTGGACAGATCTTTCAATACTTATTACAAGGACCGTCCACTAACGAGTTAGAGCCAGCTGAGGTTGTTAAAACAGATAAGAAATAATGTGTGCATCTATACTTAATGGGAGAATCACTGAGTCATTTAACAACAATGACGAAAATCATATCAACAATCAAAAGGAAGCTTCATTCTACTGGATAGGGGCATTTCCTTCGTCCTACCACTAGGCATTTTTTGATCCAATAGAAAGACAGCTCCTTATTAATGAGTTTGATGACTTATATTTTGTTCTTTATCCTTGTTCAAAGCTTCTCTCTTTTCTTAACTGTCTGTATCGTTCTGTTCATCTCACCAATGTCCCTCGTCAAAAACGTTTTCAACTGATTGTCATAAGAATTCCATTTTTCAAGATCCCTCCTCAATTTCGATATCTCTGGTTTGAGTACATTTTCGTTAGTAAAGCTGATTTGTGTCCTTTTGATCTTTTCTATTCTCAGTAGTCTGTAGATATCGTCTTCACTTATTTTATCAAATAGCTGGTTTTGAAATAGCTCGATATTATTCTGGTCTTGTGAAGATTTCGTATTGTTAAAATCAGCCCTGTTTGTATCCTCTGATACAAAAGTGGTATCCGAGTGAGTATCAGAAATCTGATAGTTTGGTTCTTGTTCGTGGAGATCTCCAATATCTTTGGTTTCTTCCTCCCCCATTCCCTCAAGTGCCTTTTTCGGTGTGTCACTTACATCCAGTTCTTTTGAGAGATCTATGTCCACATTTAAGGACTCGTTTCCGTCCACCTTGATAGGAAAAATTCCTATAGAAGACTTTTCAAGTTGCCTTAACTCATTATTTTTAATCTGTTCATCATAAAGGGCGTCAAAGTTCTTGCTGTATGCTGCAAAACTATTCTGGTTAGCACTTTTCAAGTCTGCTTCAATGCCTTCGTAAATGTCCTCTAGGTCTATTTCAAACTTGCTCAGTTTCATCAAACTGATAGATATCTTCTGATGATCTGTATTTTGGACATATTCTTCAGCCTTTAGCTGGAATTTGGCTTCTTCATTCTCAATGTCTATTTCTTGTAATTCTATCAATCTATCCAATTTCTTTAACGATTCATGAAAGTTCAATTCCAACTCTTCAATCTCATCTTGCACCACACCTATAAGTTCAGACCCTTTAGTCTCTAGTACTTGAGGTTCAGCAACTACCTCCATATCCTCTCGTCTTTTTGATGTTTGAGAGGTAGATAGAGTGTTTTATCATATTGATTTTTAGATTTTATAAAAAATTGAAAGTTAATAACGAACACAATCTACCGCCGTAGAAACAAGCAGGCAAATCAATCTGTACAACTTGTCGGAGATAACTATAGAAATGCAGGATGACACACTTAGTTCAAATTTTAGAGTGCAACTTCGCAATTCTGTTCATATTTGCTCAGAGCTCAATCTTTATCACGCGGCAAAATGGTCAGCGGAGGCGCTGAACGGCCTTGATCCATTGAATGTAAACAAAGCATGCGACTCTACTTCAGTAGAAGCATTATACACTTTGAAAACACCTGAAAATGAGTTTGATAGAATTTTGTTGGCGAAAACCTACTTCAATGCAAAGGAATTTGCTAGATGCGCTCATGTACTCAAAGACTGTCAATCTAACATATCGGTTTTTACAAGGCTATATGCCACTTTTATTAATGGCGAGAAGAAATTTGAAGAGGATTCTGAAGGTGTTCTCAGTTTGAATGATAACCAACAGAGTAAAAACCAGTTGTATCTGTCCATTATTTCTAAAGAGATAGAAACTCTCTTCGATTCACCAAATAATAAAAGTCATCACTATATCGATGATCCTTTCTTGAATTACCTCTATGGAGTAATCCTTATGAAACAAAAGCTCCTACCACAGGCACAAGAGCTTTTCATAAGGTCTATAAAGTTGTATCCGATGAATTGGAGCGCTTGGTCAGAGCTGATATCATCTATTCAAACTCTTGACTCTGCATCTAAGATCGTTGATATTTTGAAGAATCATTTTGAGAATAGTCCTTCAGGGAAAACGATGCTAAGTTTTTTCCAAATAGTGATAAATCAGGAGTTCTTTCAGCAAAATGCTGAGTTATATGAGCTTATTGAGAATATGTTGAAACTTTTCCCAAACTTTTCCTTTCTAAAGTCTCAAAAGGCTCTCATATCTTACCATGCACTAGAATACCAGGAATCAGAGAAAATGTTTGATGATATCTTGGCAAATGACAAATACAGGCTTGATGACCTTGATACTTACTCTAATATCCTGTATGTCATGGAGAAAAAATCCAAGCTTGCATATTTAGCCCAGCTGGCCAGTGCCATTGATAAATTCAGACCAGAAAGTTGCTGTATCATAGCGAATTATTACTCCTTGAAATTTGAACATGAGAAAGCTATAATGTATTATAGACGTGCTTTAGCTCTTAACAGGAACTGCCTGAGTGCGTGGACGCTCATGGGTCATGAGTTTGTTGAATTAAAGAACTCTCATGCTGCGATCGAGAGTTACAGAAGGGCAGTTGATACAAATAACAAAGACTTCAAAGCTTGGTATGGGCTTGGACAGGCATATGAAGTTCTTGATATGCATTTGTATTCTCTTTACTACTACCAGAAAGCTAGCTCTCTCAAGCCACTGGATAAGAGAATATGGATTGCACTTGGAAACTGTTATGAGAAGTTAGACAAAGTAGTGGATTCTATCAAAGCATATCAGAAAGCTGTTGAACTCAACACAACGGTGGATAGCAGTGCTGATGATGTCCAAATACTCTACAAAGTAGCGTTACTGTTTGATCAGATAGGTATGACGTCCAAAGTTTATGAATTTATGAAAAGCTGCTACGTGCTAGAGATGAATGAGAATATCAAGAACGACGAGACCTGCAAAGCACGCATATGGCTGGGTCGGAACGAACTCGCTAATGGAAACTACCAGTTAGCTTATAAATATTCCAGTGACCTAAACTACGGATCGAGCCAGGAAATCGAAGAAGCCAGAAGTATAGCAGCTGAAGCCCGTCATAAACTCAACATGAAGTGAACTCCTAGCTAGGTTATATAATGCGGTTGCAATTTATAGTTGCTCTCTGGTGTGAGGATGTTTTTGACTATTTACATTTGAATATTTTTCTTACCAGTAAATAAAAACTCTTTCAAGCATAATATAGGAAGCGTTGGTCGCATAGAATCAAGAAAGATAGAGGATAGTAGCTCATTGGAGACTTCAATCGGTTGAATAAATTTATATATCTGAAAGACAAACATAGTGTCTGCAGTATAATCGATTGCTGGTCTGCATTTTTGCTCTATTTGTCTGATCATTCACAACTCAGAAAGTTAACGATGAGTAAACTACCACCACCCCCTCCACCTCCAGGATGGCAACCACTCACCCCTCTAGCAGGAGGTAGTAATGGTACAAGTCATCCTCCACCACCCCCTGGATTCCAACCGCCTCCCCCCCCTCCCCCACATACTACGAAGACCAATGTTGAGAAACCCTCCAAATTCAATAAAGCTGAACTTGATCTTAGGAAAAGAAAGTGGCTTCAACTTCAAAAGGTGAGGTATCCAGCGACGAGATCTAGAATTGGGGGCTACGTGAACTCACACAAAACTGAGATGCCTCCAGAGCATTTGAGAAAGATTATCAACGACCATGGAGATATGGCATCTCGCAAGTTCAACCAGGACAAAATATCGTACCTTGGAGCGCTAAAGTATATGCCACATGCTATTCTGAAGCTTTTGGAGAACATACCTCAACCCTGGGAGGAATCGAAGGAAGTTAATGTATTGTATCATGTGAGCGGTTCGATTACATTTGTTAACGAAATTCCAAGAGTGATAGAACCAGTTTATAGAGCACAATGGAGTGCCATGTGGATAGCCATGAGAAGGGAGAAAAGAGATCGCAGACACTTCAAAAGAATGCGCTTTCCCCCATTTGACGATGAAGAACCGCCATTGAATTGGCTGGAGAACCTGCACGATGTGGAACCTCAGGATGGAGTTCAATTAGAACTTGATGAAGTTGATGATGAAAAAATCATAGAATGGTTCTACAATCCTAAACCATTAGTCGACCAAGTACAGTTTGTGAACGGAGACTCCTACAGAAAATGGAATCTTTCTCTAGATATAATGTCGAACCTATACAGATTGTCAACACCTATACTGAGTGAAATCTCAGATAAAAACTACTACCATCTTTTTGACAAAAAATCCTTTTTCACAGCAAAGGCGTTAAATAATGCCATACCCGGAGGTCCGAAGTTCGAACCATTGTACAAAGATATTGAAGAGGAGGACTTTAACGAGTTCAACTCGATAGATAGGCTGATATTTCGAGTGCCTATAAGGACAGAGTATAAAGTAGCATTTCCTCAGTTATATAACTCATTACCAAAATCTGTTCAAGTCTCATGGTATTCTGACCCAATAAGCTGTTACATCAAACAAGAAAACACAACAACGGGGGCTTTCTACTATAACGAGAACTTCAACCTCATAGCTTCAAGCAGTTTGAAGAATGTTAAAACAAAACAGAACTTGACTAATTTGTTTGATAAGGAATCTGGAGCTGACCTGGAAAATTTTCAACTGCCTTCAAAGGTTAAACCCTTCTTTTGTACCGAGGACGTTGAGCCTGAGAAGATTGTCAATGCATTGGAGCTTTGGTGGGCACCTTTTCCTTTTAATCAACGCTCAGGAAACATGGTTAGAGCTCAAGATGTCGCATTAGTTAAAAATTGGTATCTACAACGCCCTTCCAGAGAGTTTCCAACCAAAACTCGAATCTCCTACCAGAAACTTCTGAAATCCTATGTTCTCAATGAGTTACACAAAACACCTGCCACCAATCAGAAGAAGATCAAGCTTTTGAAGTCATTGAAACAAACCAAATACTTTCAAATAACTACAATCGATTGGGTAGAAGCAGGACTGCAGGTTTGCCGTCAGGGGTTTAATATGTTGAACCTTCTAATTCATAGAAAAGGGTTGACATATTTGCACCTTGATTACAACTTCAATTTGAAACCTACTAAGACATTAACAACTAAGGAACGTAAAAAATCAAGATTCGGTAACGCCTTCCATCTAATGAGAGAAATACTGAAGATTGTGAAGCTACTTGTTGATGCCCAGGTTCAATTCAGACTAGGAAATGTGGACGCTTTTCAGCTGGCTGATGGTATGTACTACATCTTCAATCATTTGGGCCAGCTGACTGGTATTTATAGATACAAGTACAAAGTCATGCATCAAATCAGAGCATGCAAAGACCTCAAGCATATAGTTTATCACAAGTTCAACAACATTATAGGGAAAGGCCCTGGTTGTGGATTTTGGCAACCTGCATGGAGGGTATGGCTGTTTTTCTTAAGAGGCATCATCCCACTTCTGGAAAGATGGTTGGGTAATTTGTTAACTAGACAATTTGAAGGGCGCTCAAATGAAGTTGCAAAAACCATCACTAAGCAAAGAACAGATGCATACTATGATCTAGAATTAAGGGCGGCAGTAATGGGTGACATATTAGATATGATTCCTGAAGGTATCAAACAGAACAAAGCGAAAACTATTTTACAACATCTAACAGAGGCTTGGAGATGTTGGAAGGCGAATATCCCATGGAAAGTCCCTGGATTGCCGGAACCAATTGTGAAGATTATTGAGCGCTACATAAAAGCAAAAGCTGATGGATGGATCTCTTCAGCTCACTACAACAGAGAACGGATTAAACGTGGTGCTACAGTCGAGAAGACTGTTGCGAGAAAAAATCTGGGCAGACTGACAAGACTTTGGTTCAAAAATGAACAAGAACGCCAAAAAAACATAGAAAAGGATGGTCCTGAGATTTCCCCATTCGAAGCCACTACCATCTTTAAAACTATGGTCAGCTGGTTTGAATCTAGAAACTTCGCCACTATTCCATTTCCTCCTGCAACTTACAAGCATGATACCAAACTGCTGATCCTTGCTTTAGAAAATTTGAAGGAGTCATACAATGCTAAAGGGCGTCTCAATACTGCGCAGCGAGAAGAATTAGCTCTTATTGAAGAGGCTTATGATAACCCTCACGAATTCTTAACTAGAATCAAGAGAACCATATTAACAAGAAAAGCGTTCAAAGAAGTTAACGTTGAGATGTTGGATCAATTCAAACAATTAACTCCTGTTTACGATGTTGATCCATTTGAGAAAATCGTTGACGCTTATCTGGATCAATACCTATGGTATGAAGGTGAGAAAAGAGGTTTGTTTCCTAACTGGATTAAGCCCAATGATGGTGAAATCCCTCCACTTTTAGTATATAAGTGGTGTCAAGGAATGAACAATCTCCAGGAAGTTTGGGACACATCCGGTGACCAACGGAATGTAATGCTAGAAACTTCATTGGGCAAGATGTCTGAGAAGGTGGATTTAACGCTGTTGAACCGTCTACTGAGACTGGTCATGGACTCAAATATTGCTGATTATATTATTGCAAAGAACAACATCAGTCTGGCATTCAAAGACATGAACCATGTCAACAAACATGGGCTGATCAGAGGGTTGCAGTTTTCATCTTTTGTGTTTCAGTACTATGGTCTAGCTATCGATTTACTGATTCTTGGACTGGAGAGAGCTTCGGAGATAGCCGGGCCTCCGTCGTTACCAAATGAATTTCTCCAATTCAAGTCGCAAAAAGAGGAAACGTCAAGTCCTATACGTTTGTATGCACGTTACATTGACAAGATATACATGTTTTTTAGATTTGATGAAGAAGATGGCCATGAGCTTGTTCAAGCATTCCTATCTGAAAATCCTGACCCGAACTTTGAAAATGCTGTGGGATACAATAATCGACGTTGCTGGCCTAAGGACAGCCGGATGAGACTAATGAGACATGACGTAAACCTTGGACGGGCCGTATTTTGGGAGATTCAGAGCCGTGTTCCACGAGCATTAGCCTCTATTGAATGGGAAGACACCCTTGCTTCAGTTTACTCAAAAGACAATCCGAATATTCTTTTCTCTATGTGTGGGTTTGAGGTTCGTATTCTGCCAAGATCGAGAATGGATGAAGTGACATCGTCTACCGATGGTGTTTGGGATCTTATTGACATCAACACAAAGCAAAGAACTGCCAAAGCCTTTTTGCAGGTGACTAATGATGAAGTGGATAAATTCCATAATAGAATTCGCCAAATTTTAATGACATCTGGATCCACAACATTTGTTAAAATTGCGGCAAAATGGAACTCTGCATTACTCTCTCTCTTTGCCTACTTCCGGGAAGCTGTTGTGTCAACAGAACCACTCTTGGACATATTAGTCAAATGTGAAACGAAAATACAGAACCGTGTCAAGTCGGGGTTGAATTCCAAAATGCCTACTAGGTTCCCTCCAGCAGTGTTTTATACTCCAAAGGAATTAGGTGGTCTCGGTATGTTGAGTGCTTCTCATATTTTAATCCCAGCATCTGACTTGAGCTGGTCTAAGCAGACAGACACTGGGATAACACATTTCCGAACAGGTATGACATTAGCCGAAGAGAAGATGATTCCAACCATTTTTAGATACATAACTTCATGGGAGAATGAATTTCTGGACTCTCAAAGAGTTTGGGCAGATTACGCCATCAAGCGTCAGGAAGCCCAGCAGCAAAACCGTCGTTTAGCTTTTGAGGAATTGGAAGGATCATGGGACAGAGGTATTCCTAGAATTAGCACATTATTCCAGAAGGACCGACACACGTTAGCATATGATAAAGGCCATCGAATCAGGAAAGAATTCAAACAGTATACGTCGACTCGTTTCAATCCTTTCTGGTGGTCATCTACACACCACGATGGTAAGCTATGGAATTTGAATGCATATAGAACTGATGTGATTCAAGCCCTCGGGGGTATCGAAACCATTCTGGAACATACGTTATTTAAAGGAACAGGGTTTAATTCATGGGAAGGATTGTTCTGGGAAAAAGGTTCAGGTTTTGAAGATTCTTTGAAATTCAAGAAGCTAACAAATGCCCAAAGATCGGGTTTAAGTCAGATCCCTAATCGTCGTTTCACATTGTGGTGGTCTCCGACTATTAATCGTGCCAATGTATATGTTGGGTTTTTGGTTCAACTGGACTTGACAGGTATCTTTCTCCATGGTAAGATCCCAACTCTAAAGATTTCTCTGATTCAGATATTCAGAGCTCACTTGTGGCAAAAGATTCATGAAAGTATCGTGTTTGATCTATGTCAAGTTTTGGATGGTGAGATGGATGTTCTTCAAATTGAGTCTGTTCAGAAGGAAGCTATTCATCCACGTAAATCATATAAGATGAACTCATCTACAGCTGATATAACTTTGAATGGTACTTATAAATGGGGCTCTAGTGCTCCTTCTCTGCTACATGATCAAAATGATGATATGACTGTCACTACCAGTGACAAATTCTGGATAGATGTTCAGTTACGTTATGGTGATTACGATTCGCATGATATATCTCGTTACGTTCGTGCCAAATTTCTAGACTATACAAGTGATGATTTATATCCATCTCCGACTGGTGTCTTGATAGGTATTGATTTAGCATACAATATGTATGATGCTTATGGAACTTGGTTTCCTGGGTTTAAGCCTTTGATTCAGAACGCAATGAAGACTATTATGAAAGCCAACCCTTCCTTGTATGTTCTTCGTGAGCGTATCAGAAAAGCTCTGCAACTACATCAATCGCAACCACAGCAAGCTTATCTGAACTCGAGCAACTATGCTGATTTGTTCAATAATGATTTTCAATTGTTCATCGACGATACTAATGTTTATCGAGTGACTGTTCATAGAACGGTTGAAGGTAACCTTGCAACAAAGCCAATTAATGGCTCCATTTTCATCTTGAATCCTAAAACGGGACAACTTTACTTGAAGATTATTCACACATCTGTTTGGGCTGGGCAGAAGCGTTTGGGTCAATTAGCGAAGTGGAAAACAGCAGAAGAAGTTGCTGCATTAATCCGTTCTTTCCCTGCGGAGGAACAGCCAAAGCAACTACTGGTTTCAAGAAGACCTTTGATGGATCCTCTAGGAGCACAAATGTTGAATTTTCCTAACATTTCTATTCGTCCTGCTGAGTTGCGTTTACCATTCCACGCTGCACTCAAGATTGATAAGTTGCACGATTTGGTTATGAAAGCAACTGAACCGCAAATGGTCTTGTTGAATTTGTTTGATGATTGGCTGAATACCATCTCTTCGTACACGGCATTTTCCCGTCTTATGTTGTTATTGCGTGCGTATGATGTGAACCCACAGCGCACCACACTAATACTAAACCCAGATGGTACATTTATTACAGATGATAGTCACTTTTGGCCATCTTTTACCGACGACCAATGGATCGATGTCGAGACTCAACTGCGTGATATGATTCTGGGAGACTATAGTAAGAAGCATAATATCAACGTTGCCTCTTTAACGCAGTCTGAGATTAGAGATTTGATTCTCGGTCAAGACATCAGGGATCCGTCAGCACAGAGACAAAATATTGCCAAGATCGAAGGTGAAGGGAAGAATGAAGAAGAGAACTCAACATTGACTGGTATGAAGGTGAAGATGAGAAACGCTCAAGGGGAGGAGATTATAACACATGTTTCTACTAACTTTGAAACTCAATCTTTCACATCCAAGACTGAATGGCGTAAATTGGCAATCTCCGCAGCACTGCTTCATATGAGGGCACGAAACGTGTACGTCTCATCAGATGATTTTGTTGAAGATAAGATCACCTTCGTGATGCCCAACAACGTGCTTAAAAAGTTTATCCAGATCTCAGATACTCGTACACAAATTGGGGGGTTTGTATATGGATCTTCGCCGCCTGATAATGACAAAGTGAAAGAGATCAAAACTATTGCAATCCCGCCGCAGACAGGATCATTGCAATCCGTTATTCTGGCTGATAATGTTGAATCTGAGTGGACTGAAGGCTTGGAATTGCTGGGGTGGATACACACACAGTCGCAGGAGATGAACTACATGTCACCTATGGATGTTGCTACGCAAGCCAAGCTCTTCAGTGACCATGAAAACAAGGAGAAATTGACAGATTTTGTAGTCTCCTTAACTTCAGGATCGGTGACTCTAACGTGTTACAGTTTGAACGAAGAGGGATACAAATGGGGTCTACAAAACAATATGGTTGCCGAGAATTATGACGGGTTCGATTCTGAATTTGGAGAGAATGGCCAGCTCATCTTATCGAACAATACCATGGGTAATTTCTTAACGCCCACCACTGATGTTTGGAACTATACCTTCATCGCCACTCGATTCCACTCAAGCATGGCGTATGACTTCAAGATTGACATTCCGATTGATTTCTACCATGAGCTTCATCGCCCAAATCACTTTGTGTCTTTCAACGAGCTGGAGCACGAAAGCTCTTCTTTAGAGGCTGAGCAGGAGGATGTGTTTGCCTAAGCAAACACATACCTCCCTAGTTGATACACATTTTCAGTATCTGCGTTTGTGTTGACAATATGACATTTACATAAACTCATTACTATTAGCCACCAGGATTAGTCACTTGTAGCTAGTAAACTAGTAAGCCGTGTACATTCCACATAGGACTGATATCCGCGAATTTTATTTTCAGGTGCTTGTAACGCGTGTCTTTTTTTAGCAATTCGGTCTTTTCATTGTGCAAGTCAAGTCAAGGTTAGTTCAAAAGTGACAGTTGAAGTACATCAAGTGCAAAGGATATACACAGAAGATCGGCTCTTGAGTGCTAGGGTACCTTTTTTATTGTGAATACGAAGTCCATAAACAGACAATATCTGAACACATAAGACAGGATGGGGATTTTTAGAAGAGGATCGAACAGCTCGCAAGGTTCAGGTGGAAAAGTGAATATCACTAAGAAGGATATGAAAGATTTTAAGATGCGCTCAGGAGTGGTACATGATCCTATTCTGTCGGCTGTCAACGAACAGCAACCGTTTGAGGCAGCAGCAGCAGGCGATATGAGAAGTAGTGATCCAAATAGAAACAGCTATCAATCCAACGTGGCTATGAATGACGTATTTGGAAAGCCTATTCATAGACCTGATATTTCAAATCCTACGAGATCTAGAGACGAGAGACCGCTGGACACTATCCGAAGCTTTGAATATGCTATCTCAGGCGATGATTCATATAGACAACGTTTAGAAAGTGAGTCCTTGGGGTTCCGTGTACGTCAAGACTTCCCGAGATTTCCAGTAGGCGCAGCAAACCCGTACGACAACTACGCAAACCAGCAGGGAGGGGTGCCACCAGTACATAGCTTTTCAGGTGTGGGTGACAGTGCAATGGAGCAGGGAGTCTATCAACCACCAGCAACAAGTTCAGACAAACAGAAGAAGAAAAAGGGGAAGAGAGGACTCTTCGGTAGAAAGAAGTGAGAATTTAACCAGTAACCCGAAACAATTTATGAGGTATCTGCCCAATGGAGCAGACAAGTGAGGTACTGATTTCAAGGAGATGTGAATAGAAACAAACAGGAAGAAGGGGCAGGATACGAGAATTGATACGAAACGAAATGAAAAGGACTTTGGGACTGTTAAGGATTGACTGTATATTATGTTATATGTCTATATATATGTGTGTTTGTAAGTAAAGCAAGAAAAATATGCCCGATGCAGAAAATGAGAAGGTCTGCCTGAAAGGATCAATAAAGACACCCAATATGGACATCCAGAAAGTGAGTTGTGCAGTCAAAGCATCTATCCTGGAGATGAATAGGAAAACAATACGATCAAATTTTGTATCAGAGCTTCGGCATTCCTTTGCGTTGGACACAAAAGAGCAAGACAATATTTATAAAGATCTCTTGAAATGCTTAAAGGAAAGTGCTCAAGCTCAAGAGTCTTGTAAAATCACTATGTTGAAGACCAACTGTAAAATTGACAAGAAGCCTACCAGTGCTCCTGTAAATCATTCTGTTCTTTGCATAGATGTTGGTGGGTCAACAGTGAGGATTGCTATAGCTGAGATGAACACAGATGGAATTACTGCCATTTCAATCGGAAGACAGGAAGAGTGGCTCCTCTCCGAAGATGATAAATCAATAAATTGCAAGTTTTTTGATCAAATAATCGATAGGTTGTACAATTTAGCTCCAGATCTCATGTCTTCAACTGTCGAAAGAGTTGGAGTCACTTGGTCTTTTCCCTTGAACGAGAAGCAGGAGATAATCAATATGGGGAAAGGTTTCAAAATTATTGAAGACGAAATTGCTGGAGCTTCACTCATACAGTTAATCCGTGACGCATTCCACAGAGCATGTATTTTAGTTCAAGAAATTACGATCATCAATGACACGTTGGCAGTAAGCTTAGCAGGTAGCCACTTATATCCACAAACGAGGCCAATAGTATCACTGGTTATCGGAACTGGACTCAACTCATGCATAGAAGTGGATGGCGAGCTTATAAATACAGAGCTCGGATTCTTTGGAAAGCTGAAGAATCCCACAGTTTATGATTATATTATTGACCATCGCTGGAACGAGAATCTTACAGCTCATTTGGTGCAAGACAACGATAGCCCCCTTTTCCAGCCACTAGAGTTCCTGTGCGCATCCAGACACATTAGCGAATTGTTTAGACTGGTCTTGTGTGATTTGCTGGAACACGAGATACTGATACTGAATGTGGTACCGACCTATTTGAAGACCCCATACTCCTTACATGGTTCACTACTCACTACCGTAGAGGATATTGATGATATGTGTTTGAAAGACGTTTTGCTCACTGAGTATCAACTGGATCTATCAGGAGAGGAAATCAGATTGCTGCATGATATCGTTGTGATTATCTTGAAAAGGGCAGCCATATTCGTTTCGTTGGCACTGGGAGCCCTCAATCAATATTTAGCGATTGTCGGTGGAAGAGATCGTGATGGTATATCATCTAAGGTAACAGTGAGCTACATTGGCTCGTTCCTAGTTCATTCGAAGCTATATCAGAGCATGATTACATCCAACTGGAGACAGATATTCACAGATTCTGAATTAGAGCTGCGTCATATAGATAACTCTTCTGTAATTGGAGCAGCTGTTGCTGCTTATTGGGGAGTTTAGTTCATCCTGTATAGCAAGCCCCAGCGATGAGGTGGAAAAAAAAAACTGCTAATAAATACCAAGAGTGTTTCGTACAATAGAAACAATAACGGGAACATTCAGCTTCAGTGCATGTCACTGAAATATTGTAGACCATTCAAGAGTTTTCTGCTTAGCACATTTACAACAAGAATAAGAGAAGTTATGGTAGAGAAGGAGATCACGGCCCAGTTGTCCGAGAACCTCAAACAGTCATTATCTCTGACAAAAGGTCATGATAAAGCACAAATGAACGATGGAGCAGTAGAAGTGCAGAAGGGAAGTGGAAAGACCAAGGTGCGCAAGGGTCAGACGGAGGAGAACTACCAGATACAGAAGGCCCAGTTTGAGGCATCGGGTCCTGTAATAAACACTGATCTCTGGCTCGAAGAGTTAGATTTGGATACGTTGAAAGCAGGGGTGAAAAGTGATAGAGCACTTATTGAACACCTCGCACAACGCCTTTACTTCAAGCGTGATTATAGTAGATGTTTTGAGGTCTCTTCAACAGCACTCGATATGCTGAAAGGTCTCGATAGAAAGAAGCTGAAGAACGAGGTAGAGGAACTGGAGTATCTCAAAGAAAAGTGTATAAATAGACTGGAAAGCTTACAGTGAAAACAGACAGATAGTGCATTGAAATCAATTAAAGCAAATCAAATGGTTTATAAACATGTAGCTCTACTGCAGTAACCTTCCTCTTGACATATGAGTTCTCTTGGTCTTCATCCTTGAACTCGAACTCATCGAGCACCTCCAGCGTCCTGGTCATCACATCGACTTTACATGCTTCTTCCTGCTGGAAATGGATCCCAATAGATAAGGTCTTCTGGACAGCAGCTCCCATTCCCAACACTATGATGTATTCCACCTTTGGCTGCTTCTTTGGCAAATTCTTGAGGAGTTTTAGGATTCGCTTAACAGAAACAATATACGATGAGCTTGCTTTGACTCGCACACAAGTACCAAGGTCGGAGTATTTGAAGTTACGTTGCGGTTGGTGCCTTATATGCTTTGCATCCAATCTCTGCAACTTCTGAAGGTTCATGTCATTCGTCATTGACATCGTTGTCTTTACCACTTCCCTTCATATAGCTAGCTTTACTCGTCTTAATTTATATTTTTTTTTCTTCTACGTCAGTCAGGTCAGGTCAGTAAGAATGTTCCTTTATGATACAAATAAATAAGTGATAAATGAGTAAATGTTCTTCATTCCAACTTCGAGCTTTGGGAAGTAAACGTACGGACTAATGAAACAGCTTGAGTCAGTCCCGGAAGCTCATGGGTTGTCTGTATACTAGCACGAGGTGTGGCCAATAACCCTGGCGATGGACCCTTGCCAAGTTGCTCGTCTTGGGACGAGGATGATTCTAGTTTGTCCTGGTTGCCCCATTGGTACCCTGATTCCAGATTATCTCCATCTTTGGTTTTATCGAAGTCACCACGAAGAATGCACTCCCTGATTATATCAATGTCTTGTGGTCTGTAGAGCGTGTTCAACGCAGTGAAAACAAATCTTGGAAGCAAGCACCCAACAACACCTGCAGCATAACATACCCAAAATCCCAAAGATCCATAGATTTGTGATGCAGCTTTATAGAATTCAGACGATGTCACAAATGATGTGTATGCACCGATCCATAAAAACAGCAAAAGAATGGAGATTATATTAAAGATAACTGAAAGATAATCCCATCTCTTCTGTCTCAAGAGAACATAAAGATCCACGGATGTGACACATATGTGCATGACAATAGTACCAATAGAAAATCTATGGGCTATAGACAGTCCGTTGAAAGTTGCGATGATACCGTGGTTGAACATCAACACTGGGAAGAAGAAAGAAATCAAGGATTGATAGACACCATCTAACATGTACCAGAGGAATTTGGCTTGGGACCATTCCTTTCTTAGGATACCCGTCATGTACAATTGCGGAACTTTTAACGACACATGTGCAGATACATCCTGATCAAAAATACCCAAGAATATCACAGGTAGTGAACTGAATGCCAGGTTATAGAGCATGATAATGGTCATTTGAATCAAATAAGAACCATCGAAGTCATTATAAATACCATACCAAAACAAAGTAAGGGTAAATGCGACGTTCTTGTAAAAGAAAAGTGGAATAACTTCTGCTAGCCGTTTGTAATCCCACCTTCCATGCACCAACAAAAGCCTTGTCAGATACCTAAATTGACCGACTGCATAATCAGAGGACATTGCAGCTTGCCTACCTTCTTCACCTATGATACCAACTCCAACATTTGCCATTTGAATCATTGCAACGTCATTTGCACCATCACCAATGGCTAATGTCATGACTTCCAAAGTATCCTTGACAAGTTTAACCATACTAGCCTTCTGTGCAGGCGAAACACGGCAACATAGTACTGACTTGCAATGTTTACACAAAAGCAGAAACTTTCTCTTCAAAACTTCATCCTGGAAAATCACTCCTAAAGCAATACCATCAATAATCACCGCATGCTTAGAATCAGGAATAGAATGGTCCTTTTTCGCATGATGCAGTTCTTCTTCAGAGCCTGATTTACCAAGTTCTTTTAAGTATCTATCCAGATAATTTTCAACTTCCATCTTTGGATCACCAGTATTAGACTCCATATTAGTCTTTTCTTCGTCTGTACCACTCTTATCTCCCTTTGTCTCCTCCTGTTCTGCTTTAACAACAAGGAGGCTCATATCATTGCCTAATAAGTTACAGGAAAACCCAATATTGATGGCAGTTTCAATTTTGTCACCTGTCAAAACCCATAGTTTCAAACCAGCTTTTCCAAGTTTCTCTATGGCCTCTGGAACTCCCCCTTGTAAGCGATCTTCAATGGCAGTACCTCCTAGAAGAATGAGATCTTTTTCCATCATATTGGAAACTCTTTCAATCTCACCTTCACGATCATCTAACGAGGATGCTGCTGCATCATACTCACGGCACCATTGATCAAATTCACTCTGTGTAACGTCACGAGCAGCAATACACAATGTTCTCAGACCCTCACTAGCAAATTCTTCTAAATTTTTAGCTGTTTGCTGAAGTAACTGCTTTGAATTGTTCTTCAGATCTAAACGGCTAAATACAACAGAGTCCGCACCCTTGGAAATAATCTTCAAACGATTATTGAACTTGACAATAATGCTCATTCTCTTTCTTGTAGAGTTGAACTCCAAAATCTTTAGAATCTCAAACTCGTACTCTTTGCCATGAACAAGGATAGCGCCTCCATTTCTGGTTCTGTGCAAAAACGTGTAACCCATGTCGTTAGCAGCTTCGACCAGAGCAGCTTCATCAGGAGACTCTGCCTTGAAATCATATAGTTCTGGGTTATCCTTATGTGGCTCTGTCAAAACTGTGTGACAGAGTGCAAGAGCAAGCATGAACTCGTGATTGGCGTTGTTAGGTTGATCCTCATGATGGAAGGAGACAAGATCTTTAACAAAGTCACTCGATATGAAAGTGAGCTTACTTTCGTCAAAGTGTGGATTTGGGGGAAGTTTTGCTAGCTCCTTGATCATATCTTGTTTATCTTGGTTAATCCTTCCAATCCATTTCTTCGTTTCTTCCGCTACGTCGATCCCTTTTCTTTTGTCCATTCCTGCTTGAGCTTCAGTGTAAGCTAATCCGTATTTTTTTCCACCCACTGTAGCCTTTTTGAACTCCATGACATTTTGAGTTAGTGTTCCCGTCTTGTCACTGAATATATATTCAATTTGACCCAGATCATCAGAAATATTCCAGGATTTAGGTGTACATGGATAGTCCAATTTTTCATAATACATCTCGACATCAGAATAGATGAAATATGCTTGTGCTGTTTTGATGATCTCAACTGTGATATACAATGAAATAGGAACCAAGGCTTGATAAATGATCAGAACGACAAAGAAAGTAATTATTCCGTTGATAGCAGGCGTTGAGCCATAAGCTTTAAACTCAAAGAACTTAAAGGATGTTAGTGGCTTAGCATAAAAAATACCATTCACAACCCCAGACACCAGACACAATATGAATAGAAGGAGAAAGTTGATGAAAACAGAAAGGTTCAACTCTTTAGAAATCCTAGACTTCTTGGTAGGCGTGACACCAGAATTAAGCATGATTTTAGTTTCATGGCCAGTGAATATGACAAATCCTAGTACCCATTTGGTATTTCTGATCGTGCAACCTCTGAGAGCCAAATTTTCAATATTTATTGGTTCAGTAGACTCCAATCCATTTGATGCATCTATATACCCATATGACCCTTTGTAGTGATACATATTAGGGTTAGGTGCTTCACTTTTAACATCAAAGACAAGGTTCTCGAAATCACGAGATCTTTTGATATAGAAAGTCTCGTCAAGACCCTTTCTTGACTTCAGATTTGTTTCACCATCGAGGTTTTTAGTCTCAATAAAACACTTGTTATCAACATCAGAACTGGACAAAATCAAAATATCAGCTGGACATTCTTCATTGTTATGAATACGGACAATGTCACCAACCTTCAGGTCTTTCCAGCAACTCTTGACAAACTTCAGATTGGAGTTTTTGTATGTTTTGTGAGTGGCATTAGTCTGGAAACGGGACAAGATATCATGTGGGATATCGTTTCCGTCCAAGCCATCCAAACTCATTCTCATATCAGTTCGAACAGTATCTATCGAATCCCTAGCACCTCCATTGGTCCCACTGCTGAGGGCTTTATTTTTCTTCCTGAAAAGAGTTTCAAAAACCTTAACCATTTTCACAAAGATGGATGAGTTGAAATTGTTTACTCTGGAACGGAAAGGAATATTGGTACTGTTAACATTGTTGTTTTCAATTCCATGAAGAACAGATACGGGGTTATTATTCAGCTCCAAGTCTAATATAGTTCTCCGGGAATCTTCAATTGCGTCCTTTATGGCTGTGATGACAACAATGAAAATCAGTGGCACAGCAGCTAAGGCAGGGTTTTCCACACCAAAGATTTGGAATGCACCCAGAATAATCATAAACAGGAAGAAAATGTTTGCAACATTATGAAATTGGTAAAAGAGGTTCTTAGGAATGAAGGAAAATGGGGTATATTTAGTAGTTCTGATCTCATTCTTACTGAACTCTTGGGCTGGGCGGCCAGTTTTAGGGTCAATAAGCTCATTGGGGAGAGGCTGATTGAAAAAGATGGTTCTTGGCTCTAGGCTGAAGTCATGGGCTTCCGCATTGCGACTGAAGATTCTTGTCGCCTTCTGCCACCATTTAGAGGACTTGGTTCGCGCTTGGGTCGCCGAAGGATTTTCAGGCATACCTTCTTTGCCTTGCGATCTTCTCAGAAGACTTTGTCAGTTTGCTGCTTCCCAACAGTGGAAAGATGAATGGAGAGGGAGACAAACAAAGGGAACGCAAAGTAGCCACTAAAAACAGCCGTCGTTCCTAGATAAGTGTACCAATTGACCAAAAAGTCAACCCACTGAATTCCTTTGTGCTTAGGATCGATATATGTGAGTGTGGGTGCAGGAGTCAGATGTGATGGAGATGGGATATGTTGTGATCCTAATATGAAAAATCTAGCCGGACTCGCTAGCGTAGCGAAAATTGGGAGAAACAGCGGGAAAATACAAAAAATAAAAATTCCCAACCAATAACGTCGCTGTACACTCACCAGTCGAGTCGTGTGTGTGGTGTATATGTGTTTGTTTGTATGGATGAAATCGAAGTAATCGGTGAACACAGCAAGTAAGCAGCCCTCGATAAACAGACTTTATTCTAGCAAACTTCAACCCAACTGAAGGAAATTGTGTGAAATCCAAATGACCATCTTCCTCTGAGCATTGTGATGTGATGCGAGTAACAGGGTCCCTCCACTTCTCCCCACAACCCACCCACCAATTCTGGAAGACATGCTGACAGGCAGACAGACGAGACACATATAGCACACAGTCAACCCAAAAAGGCACAGACCGTACGTGAGGTATTGCTTTTGGCTGATCGCAACCCTTCTCCACTAGTTTAGTGCCTGCCTGTCTGCCTGTCTGCCTGCCTGCTGCCTAGCGCTCACTCGTGGCTGCGTTTGTGGGGCAAACAAGATGCATCATGTTTTTAGTTTTCTTTTCTTTTTCGTTTGTTTTTTTCTTTTTCTTTTTCTTTTCTTTTTCATTCGTTCCCTTTCATCAGCAGCCACATAGACGCTCAGGAATTGAATGTAAATAGAAGTGAAGCAGTATTCAATTGTACTGTGTGAGTGAATTAGAGAATGTGATATTGTTGATCTGTTACGGAATGGTAGGCATAGCCAAGTTAGCTCTATAAATAGCGAACAATGTCGAGGAGAATGGTAGAGACTAGAAACGGAATAATGACTAGACCCGCCGGAACTACTGAAAAATAGATATAGGAAATATAATATACATTTAACTGGTTAGAACAACCAAAACTAATCAAACCGAACGTACTAAGAATACATGGAAGCACATATAAATGACATGTCGTAGAAGTCATAATAGGAAATCTGTGGAATACAAGGAGAGCAATATAAGTGCAAGCAACTAGGAAAGAATTGGGAAAAAGGGGAAAACACACAGCAACACAAACCCCACGATTTTGGCATAACTAAGCATTCTCGTGCGTTTATTTGTAGCACCTGCCATCTATAGCTTACCATACTCGACATCATCATTTAGGAATGTCGAATTTCTTTGGGATGGTGCGTTTCCCACAATGAAGTCGTTTTTGCGAGTGACCATAGCATCACCTATCGAGGACGAAATGCTGTGATCTGGTCTATGCGAGGTCTTCAAAGAATTCTGTAAAATTTGATTCTTTGCAAAGGAAAACTCATCATCAAGTTCATCCTTATTCTGGTATGACTTTTGCGACAATAGATTGTCGTCCTGAATATATTCTGACCTTGTTGGCTTTTCACGGGAAGGCGACTTTTGTTTCTTCATTGATTTACCTCCAGTCAATTTTCTCACAAGCTTCCCTGTGAAAGTTTCCTTTTCATGATCTTCAATCGGTGTTGTCGCATCTTCATCCCCGAATATCTCGTTGGAGGATGTTGAATTGTCTGATAATTTGTCCAAGTTTGAATGAATGATATCCTGCTCCCAGTTCTCTTTGTGATCTTTGGCTGCTAGTCCAAGGGCTAACAATTCAGCAGCTGCAGTGCCCATCTGCTTCCCATTTTGATGATTGTTTTTCTGAAATGATGCTCTGTCATCTCTGGCAGGCTTGAATCTGGCATCTGGGTTTTTCGAGAAGAAAAGGAACCCACATGACACTAAAATAAGGATCAGCAATATCAAACTGAAAGCTGCATTCAAAATGAAAAATACCCAAGCAAGAATGGACGAAGCTTGTCCTGGCTGATTGTAAATATTGGAGAAAAAGGTGAAGATGAATGAATTGATAGTAATAACAAATTGAATCATAATGTTCAGAACGTTTGTTGGGGTATTCAAATAAGGCTTGTAGTGGATCAAAGCTCCAAGATAAACCATATCAATTATCCAAAACACCATAGCCTGAGCTTTACCTGACTTTTCACACAACCCAATCATGATACCTTTAACAAATGTGTGACCAACAACAACTAAACCCCACCAGTAAAAATCGGCTCTAAACATTGTGTAGAAGAATCCATACTTGTCGAGAACCTTCTGGTCACCATAGAGAATAGCTGCTGGGTTTTTATGAGCTTTTATGGAACTTCTTCCAAACCCAACAACTCTGTAAGCAGACCAACCGATGATGGTCAAAGCCAAGACCAAAAATAATACAGCCAAGACCACCATTGCCGGCGAATCACGAACGTAGAATTCGTACAGTGATAAAATAATCAACTGGGTGAAACCAATAAAGACATATCTGGATAGAGACCCTTTCAGTATGATCCTCCAGTTTTGTCTTAAACTTGAAAACCTATCTGGTCGTATCCAACCAGCTCTGATCATAACTTCTGAGCCGTATTTAACTATGAAAACCAAACCAACTAAAACGTACGCACAAATAATGAAGAACGTGAAGCCTGTAGCGACAATTGAAGTGAGTTCGATGTTTGCTTGGTATGCCAATCTTTTGATTCCTCTGAAAATCAGGACGTTGAAGTTACCAAACAAAACTACTGGTTGAGCTCTTTTCCCCAAATAGTTGGCAGTTCTTTCAAGAGCATCTGTAGCTGAGCTGAGAGATCTCTGGACCAAGATATTGATGGTTTTTGAAGTTTGATGTAAAGTTGGAGTTCCTCCTGTAGCTTGGATATACCATCTGAAGATTTTTTGCATGAAGGCCACCCTGATCAATCCCATAGACCACGCGAGGTTTTCTGACCATGATGCTGCAATCGGAGGGACACTGTCAACATTTTGCATTGAAACGACGACAACAGACTGGAAATAGAGGAAAAGAGACACAGCATTGGCGCTTAAATGAGACGCTGCGTTTGAATTGCCGAAGGCAGAGGCAATGGCAGAAGCTAATAGACCGAGACCAGCAATAACTGCAGTTGCCCACTTGATACCTGTCTGAGAAACAGTTTTACCATTGGTGAAAAATCCTTGAATACATGCCATCTGTTCATCTGTGTTGGTTGATCTAATCAAAACTCTGACAAAGGCATCAATGTCAGGAACCTCATACGCAATATTTGGGATTCTGTTCACAAGATCTATATCTAAGTATTGGATGGAATCAACTACCACTTGGCCAGGATTCAGTGGACAGAACTGTTTCCATCCAAGTGAACACAGGTTAACTTTCTCAGTAATAATCTTGAAGCCATAGGCATAAACATCAACATCTGCATAGATCATTTCATTGTTCACTTCAGACGTTAAATCAAACGCAAAGCGAACTGATAAATCATCTGGGTTGAAAGTGACATTGAAGAAGTTCGCAGAAACCATAGAGTTTTCCATACATGTCACTAAGGATTGACCGACTAATTGTCGCTTACCTTGAACAAGGACGGAGAATTGCGTCAAAAGTAAGAGAAAAAAAGACAACCGCCGCTTCATGCTTTTGGAAAAGTCTGTACTTGAGTATATCTAAATGATATGAATGGAAAACCACCAATCCAGTCTTCTCCTATCGACCTTTGTTAAAGTATTCTTTCCTTCGTTGTGAGTGTTTAGGTATCTTCGTGTTATAAATAGTACAGAGAGGAAAATTTTCCCTTTTTCTTTTCTTTTTTCCTACCTATTAGGCGAACTGGCTGGTATGGAGTCGTCGACTACTCAATAATCAGTGAGAAGCGAATCGGTGGCCACACAAGAGAGTTGCAATAATCACAGTCAGCTGGTTATCGCCCTCGTTTCTTATTCTCAGCTACAAAATTGAGAATCACCATGTATGTGTGTACATAGATTTGTTTCTCATAGTGATAAATTCACTCAGCAGGGGAAGATCCCAAGGAGTATCCTGGGTGAAAAACGCGAAAAAACGCGATCAACAAATTTCGGTATAGCGTGCTTACATAATGTAGATCAACGCCGGTTAAACGGTGATGGTGTCCAAAGGGATAGAAGAAGTAGATGCTTTCAAACAGAAGAAGATCTTTCGGTCTCTTCGTCGATTTCCTCACCGTGAAGATGATGCACGGTTTCTTCAACGAAACCACGAATTTTAACATCGTCTTTGATCCGGCCCAGGATGCTGACAGTGTTAAAATCGTGTTTCATATGTGGATAGCTACCAATTTTGATTTCCGGACCCGCCTTGTTTTGCAATTGCATCAAGAATGGAGACATCTGGGACTCAGACAGTCTCGTTTTAACAAAGTACCTTATAAACTCGTTATCTTCTGCGATTCTGCCTTTGTAGTGGTCTAGCAGTAGCAGAAGAAGTTGTTCAAATAGCTGTGGCACACCTGGAAGAACAAAAACCTTTTCATTCACGCCTACTACGGGCACCCATAACTCATCATGGAGAAATAGAGTTTGCACATTGTTACCGTCTGGGAATATAGCCATCCGAAACTGTGCTTTTTGCTCCTCCTCATTCAAGACTGGAGCGTTCGATTTCCTCAATAGTTTCATCCTCTCAACAGTTTCCTGATGTAATGCTAGAGGCAAATCGAACGCCTTTGCCAATGATTCATAAGTGATATCGTCCAAGGTTGGCCCTATACCGCCTGATGTAACAACCAAGTCATACCCCTCATGGAGATCTCTCACTGCATCCACTATTTCATCTTCATCATCACCAACAACCAAAATCTTTTTCAACTCAATTCCTCTCTTGAACAGAGATTTCGCAAAGAAGTAAGAGTTAGAGTCACGGATTTTGCCATTAAGAATTTCGTCACCTATGATCAGGATAGCTGCACTTTTCAAAGTACTGGTTGACATATTCGCCAGTATTGAGTGGTGGGGTTTTCCTCCAAGGTCTTGTCCAATACGTAAATTCGAGCTTGTACTAGTAAAGTGTGTCCTCAAACAAAGAAAACCTGCTACTGGTCGTTGAAGATGACAGGACCCTCTAATGAGCATCAAAAATAGTCACAAAATTATGTGATACCATGGTGAAGAGACCTCAACATCTTATCTCCTTCCAGATAGAGGATGTTCGCGAATGTTCGCGAAGCAAGTCGAAAATTTTTTGATGTTGAAGACATTGAAGATGGTATATAACTGTATACATCCGAAAGTAGCTAATTAGTTAGTTAACTTGGTGATTTGAAATTGGAAAGTAGCTAAAAGAGAATGGCATCTACATTCGATCCGGAAAAGGCAGAAAATTTAGAGGATATCGAGAAACAGTTTGCAGTCAAAGCCGTTCACCAAGCAGAGACATATTGGAATCTATTAAGAGCTATTCCAGGATCTAAGCTTAAATTGACAAAATTTGATGACGATATCTACGAACAGTTACTAGAAGACTTCCCAGAGTTTAAAGATCCGCAATATGCTTTCAAAGTTAGTGAAGATGAAATGAAGTCAAAGACAGGGAAAGAGAGATGGAGACAGTTTTGCGAGAAGTTCAACACAATTGAAGATTATAACTTTGGTACTCTCCTAAGAATCCAAGCAGACCAAGAATATGGACAAGAAACCACAATCTTCGTTGTTAGAATTCAGTTTTACGCTGTGGAAATTGCAAGAAATAGATCAGGTCTAAACGATTGGGTAAAAAATTTGTGATAGTAACAATTCCACATCTCATTTCATGGGAGAACTGTTTTTCTCTATTTCAGCTAAAGAGTTGAGGAACTCAAATATTTACGGACTGAGTGAGCTCAAAGAGAATGTTTTAGATTAGTTAAATTTCACCACCTCGGACGAGTTGTCCGTGCCATCATAATGTACATCTTTTAAAAAGATTGTCTAATTTTCTACATGTATATTCTTATCAGTGACGTGCGTGTAGACTGGCCACTAGTGTTTATGAGTGTGCACTGATCCATCAGCATGTGAATGGGTTTGAACGGATGGGAACCTCTCCTCTTTCTCCTCCTGAGAATTTGCCTCTTCTGCTACATTATTAGCCTCATTTTCTTCAATAATGGGCTGCTCACCAACGTATTCAATAGTAACATTTCTCAAGTGCTCGACTTTTGAGATCAATTGAGCTTTGATATGCTGACTGACAATTTCAAACTCATTGATATCCAGAACGTTATCCCATCTTTGTAGAGGTACTTCTAAGATCACCTTAGCATGGACATTTGGTCCGGAAGTTAATACTACCAGCTGTTTAACTTGATATTTCTTCTTTGAGTTGTTGTTGGAAAGGAGCTTGGACAACAAATCCTGCAGCTGAGTCTCAATCTCAATATATCTTTCGTCGGTTTTCGGAACAGATTTATCAATCAGTTCATTTGTAGCAATCAAAATACCCTTGAAGCCTGCTTTGATGACCAAACCTGAGACAAGAAGGCCACCCACTGCATCCAAGGAGCTGATATTTAAAAAATGACCGGATGTAATGGTAACAAGGGCAACAAGAGAAGTCAATGAGTCAACTCTGTGGTGCCATGCATTTGCTAGAAGAACCTTGGAGTTGGTTTCTTTGGCGATCTTAGAGGTGGCTTTAAAGATCCATTCTTTAGCAACAATAGAGGCACCGGCAATCCAAGCGGCATTAACATCAGTGACATCATGGGCATGGGAATGACTGTGCCCTGCTGACAGTATATGGATGTGATAAGCGTTCAAGGTGTCAATTATCGCATGTGGGACAACTGGGCCGACAATGTTAACCAGGGAGGCCCAACCAATAGATAATCCCGCCATTGCCAAAATGGATGACACTGCAAGTGACCCAACAGTTTCGACTTTACCGTATCCATAAGGAAACTCATTATTTGGACCTCTTGAAGCAAGCCCCACAGTTCCCAAAGTTAGCAAATCAGACACCAAATCGCTGATTGCGTGAACTGAATCTGCCATCAATGCTTGCGAATGGAACACCAAACCACCTATAAACTTACCAGCAGCCATACCGACGTTTATCAAAAGCCCTATCCATGTAATTCTAACTCCAGGGTTTTCCCAGAACTGTTTTCTATCTAGAACCAATAGCTTGTTTGGCCCATGTGTATGGTCATGATCGTGACTTAACACTTTACCAAACGTGTAAGAGTCGTTGGTTTCAGTTTCTGATTCTCTCAGATGAACATGATCGTGGTCTTCTTCATGGCCACAGGACGCAGGCGACTGCTGATTGTTGCTGCCGTGGCTGTGGTTGTGACTGTGTTTAGCAGACTGTGTTGTTGAGAAGAACTTCGCAACGATTGACTGATCAAAACGGGAAGTCTGGTTTCTGCTGAGCTGGCGGTAGGTATCTCTGATCGCACAGGAACCATTTCTGAGTGTCACCACCCGTGGTGCACTTATTCCTATTCTGAGCATGGGTGTGGTATCTCTCTCTCCACTATTTGTTTATACGGTACACACCAATCGAACCACTCTCTTAAGCGAGCACGAACCAAGAAGCAATCTTGAGAAAAGAATATCTACTTTATATAAACTAGTCCCAATATTAATATTCACACTCCACATCTAATTCACTTTTTCTCAACATTCGTCATTCATGTTTTTCTCCATTTTTTTCTCCATCAAAATTTCTATCGAACTCCGAATACGGAGTTTAGAACGAGTAGAACGGAGTTCTACATAATTATATTTATACTTCGTAAGGGGTATATTACATATAGGAATAAGAGAAAGAGTGTAAAGATGGGCTGCACGGTTGGGAATGGGAATCCTCGATCAGACGATAGGGTATAAACGAGCCGGGTGGAATGGGCCAAAACTGCCCTTCGTTTCCTCCACAGACATAGGGTTGGTTGCTTTGACATTGGCACTGGCCGTGCTGCCAATCCCATTTACACTTTGTCTAAGCTCGATTTTTATCTGGTCAGGATGTCCATTCCGTATACTAGCATCAAGTAAAGGTGGCGCCCTTGGACAGTATGGATCCCTTCGCCATATCAACTGGCGCACCTCATTGTACTCATCGGTAAGGATCACACTTGAACCTTCCAGTTTTCGCATATAAAACTTCAACTTCTCCAACGGAACTGATTGTGATATAGTACCGTTCGAATCTCTCGTGAGGACGCTTCCCAGGTGCGACTTGAAGTTGATTGCATTTTGGTATATCTGTCTAACAATTTGTAGCTCTTTTGGACACAACTCAAAAACTGTACCCTCGTCCAACAGTTTTTCTAACTGTTCAATACTTGGAGAGCGAGAAGGATCCCTTGAACCAGTTTCAACCCTGTAGTCACAAACAGGGCAGATGAAATTTTCCACGTCTTTTGTTATGGTCTTTCCTAGTCCCAAACATGTACAATGATACCACTCATTGCATTTTTCACATGCAATCATAAACCCACTCTCAGAACGACGACATATACAGTACGTCAAATGCTTCTCCTCAGGAAGGTTAGGAACCCAATTATCACTCAAACTCAAGGAGTATTCACACTCTTCTAAAAAGGTTTCCAGATTTTTCTTCATCATGTTTGACGATCCATTTATGGGGATAAAAACTTTCTCACATGAAGTAAGCCATTTCTCAGTGTTCCTGATGTAATCTTGAAGCGCAGGTTCCCATTCAGTAACCTCATTCTTGGGCATTAATTCTAGTATTTTGTCCCTTAATTCGCAAACTGTTGAGTATCCAACTCGAACGTCATTTGAATCACCAAGAACAGTTTTCAGTATGGAATCGTAGTAAAGAGTATCATAGGGCAGACCTGAGTTTTTCAAATTACGCTCGTTCAGGTAGAATTTATGGCCTTTACTAAACGCCTTAATTCTATCGACGAGAGCTTGTGTTGATGCAATGGCGTCGTAGTATCCTTTTCTCAATGATTCAAGAAGTTCCAGCGATTCAAGGTCCGTTGGGTAATCTTTTACTGCGTTGAGAAGATTGTTAACCTTGTTGATATCCAGAGTTGACCGGTTAGACACTTCATGATGGATTCTTAGAGTGAAGTACTTCCCAAATTTTACCTTCTCTTCTAATTCTTTGATAATTTGTAGGTCTTGATCACTGCACACTTCATAGGCCTCATTGAGCATACTGATATAAACTGATAGCAAAATTCCAGGTTGAGAGCTTTGTGTAAAATCTCTATACTTTTCAATCAATTTATTCCTTGCCACTATTCTCTCTAATATATCAACAGTCTTGAGCTTGATACCATAAGATTTTCCAACTTCAATCATATCAGAAAACTCCTCCATTGTGTGATCCTCTTGCAAAAAGTTGCCGATGCTAGTGGTGTACTCCCTCACTTCATTCATCAAATCAATGATCTGGGAAAATTCTGGTGTGGTAAACTGAATCTCTGATATTTTCTGGACTAGTTCTTCAAGGTGAGATTTATCACTCTGTGACCTGTTATTGTATTCCACGTTCTCAGTGCTTGCGACTTTTGATGTCAGCTTACGATTTCTTGTACGACTTGCCTGTTTTGCAGATAGTATATCCTGAGCACGTTCGACCCAGATGCAGTATTTATCAAGATAATTCTTCAGTATAGTTGCTTCAGGTATATCTCCGTCGATCTTCTCACTCTCAGTTACCAGAAGCCTCAAGCTCTTCAAAGATGGTTTCTCAAAATCTTCATCTTGAGGAAGATCCAATTTTAGAGTTTCTCGATACTTTTTCAGCCAGTCTGCAGGAGTCTGTGAGTACATTACCAAAGTTTTTGACAGGTTCTTTAGTTTATCATCTGAGTAGTAGGTATGCATCTCAAATTTCGAAAAGCCTTGGTAAAAATCATCAGGAAAAGAATCACTATTAAGATTCTCCAAGTATTGATGTGAGTCTATAGTAAAACCTTCTCCACCATCTTTAACCACTAATTTCGTAGGGAATTCATTTCGCAACGTATCATCACATATATAATCAAACTTGTTGATGACTGTTTTGAGATGGGAAATGCTTGACCTTAAGTCATTTCTTTTGGATAACTCACTTTCGACAAAACGTGCAAAGTCACTCTGAATCATTTTCAACACTTTTGAGTCTTTTGAGTTATTGATTATATTGGACAGAAGCTGGAAGTATGAGAAGTTTTCGAGCACCATGTTTTTGGTGTACCACTCATGAGATTTCATGGCATGATCCAGCCATTGCAAAGGTGCAAAGTTTACATTTTCAGTTAAAGAACCTCCAAGGGATATAGTGGAGCTGTAACACTCTGGAAACTTGAATATGAACTCACCAGGCTTTTGAATGATGTACCTAACGCTGATACCTTGTTCCTGTAAGACAGAGGGTTTGAAGAAAAGGTTTGAATTTATATGTGATGGCTGCGCAGCCATATTTCGATCATAGAGTTTCCCAAATTTTGGATTAGTTGATTCAAACCTCTTGTCATTTCCATCTCGTCTCAGCTCTTCAAAGACATCAACCATTATCGGCTCATTAGAGCATTCTTCAGAAGACATCTGGTCTTCGGATTGAGCTTTACGCGATTTCATAGTGTTGTGCACAAGCTCCTCAAATTTTTCTCTGCAACTGGGCTCAATGAAATACCACATTTTGTTAGACCCTAAATGATGGTAGTCAGCGGAATAGAGGAAATGGTCTTCAATTGCCCAAGATGAGACACTATGCAACATACTAACGGTTATCATAGGTTTTGAGATGGAGTCGTTGTCAGAATTTAGGTATTTTAGCAATCCATTGTCACTCAAAGGAAGGTTATACAAGTTCCAAGGGCTGATTACGTCTTCCTTTTTCGCACCAGCGGTGGTAGATGTTGGGAACCCTGAACCATAAATGCTAGAAGGTAAGAATCTAGCTGTTTCAACGTTAAAAGGGTGATGATTATCCATTATGTCCCAAAACTCATCGACAAGAACTGAATCATTGCCATTTGCAATATCAAATAGTGCCTTATTGTTCTTGTAATGAATATCATAGAATCTGGAAAAACTGTAGGACCTCGTCATGTCAACTTCTGGGTATGGTAAATCAAGAACTTCTATGCCTTTATGCCAAAACTTTCCATCATAGAAGGGATATGTTGTTATATCTTTATTTGTGATACTATGTTTGAACTCTGTAAACAAATCAAAGTTAGTTTTGAATCCTTTCGCTTTGAGGATGTCCTTCTGTCTATGGAAGAGCTGTCTGGAGTTAACAATGAGTGGAGTTTCAGCTACTTTCTTTCTTGCCTTGCATGGTAAGTTCAGCTGGTTCGAGGAATCTATTTCTCTCTTATTGTAGGAGTTAAGGGTATCAGACAATGAAAAATTGCTCGAAGCCGAAGCTTTTTCTTCCTCATCTTTTCTTTTCTCTTGTATGTGCTTTTCAAAGTTCAATAATATTCTGGTATATGAGATTTTGAGTGATGAGGATAGAGAGGTCATGATCCTTCCAGTGTAGCCCAACTCTCGCCCAATCTGAGCCCATAATTTCTTCTTACAGACAGCTTCAAACCCACCTTTCGATCTCACTGAATTTCTCAATTTGAAGAGATCGACAACTTTTTTGTCAATTGAGGGTAATCTATAGATTGGTGTTCCATTATCCTGGTGATACTTCAAAAGGTCTCTATATAACTTGACCTTTTCTTCGTCTTCTGATGATGAGGTTTTAAGATTCTGTTTGACAGCCTTGAATTTGAACTTTCCCAGATCAAGTGCCAAGTCAGGATTGAAACTCGAAGGCGGTACTATCTTCACCGCTCCAATATGAGCATTTTCAGCATGTATAGACTCCAAATACTCATATGGATCTGTGAACTCCTCAGTGGTTGGATAGTAGGTTTTGATGGATTCGAGATGATTCAGTGGAGGCTCGTGGAATGGGCTCCTCTCTGTGTGGTCTATATAAACATGCTTTTTCCTCTTGATGCCAAGGTAGTCTAACATCATATAATGATCTGATAACATGGTTTTAGCAGTTGGAGCGGATGGTTGCAGGGTGGGTATTGAAGGACTAGTATCTGTATCATTATGCTTGGGAAGAATGAGTTGCGGTAGTGGATATCCTGGAGAAGATACACTCGGTAGTGGTGAACCAGCAGGTGCCGATAGAGGGTTCGAATGTATGGTATGGGGCACTGGTGTCACAACTGAATGCGACTCTCCTTGTGAACTTCGGGGACCAGGAGGTGTTGTGGGTACTCCTGTTCGTTGGAGTGGAAAACCTGCTGTGTGCTGTTCTTGTTGTTGTTCTTGTTGTTCTTGCTGCTGCTGTTGAAGTGAAGGGGGACCAGACGGAGTTGATAGCCCTGAAACCAAAGGAAGTTGCTGTTGAGACATTACCTGCTGTCTCAAGTGTAGAGAGTTTTGATCCATCAAATGAGGTATTCCACTATAAAGGTTTCCGGATTGACTGAAAGACTGGTATTTTTCATTCTCCTAATTAAACATTTAATAAATTGATCCCATGTCATGTATTTTGTAGAAATAATCTTGAAATCATGCCACCACATAATAGACTTCAGGTGCTTTTTAGCTTCAGAGTGAATGTTTGACTGGAGATGTATGAAAGTGCATCTCAGATACTACAGAGACAATATTCAATATTTACACAAATAACTCACAGCATGTTTATGGTAAATAGAGTATATGAGGCACAGAAGCCTGTACAAAAGCAATCGATTATTGATTACTCTCCTTCATTAAATCGGAGAAACACCTAGCGATTAAGTCCTTCATCTCACGGTATGAAACGATTAGGCAATTCTGCTCATCCGGTGAGACAAGTAAAATTTTTTCTTCGACACCAACATCGAGTTTATTCAGACATCTCAGGACATGTGACAAATCAAGCACAGGCTTTCCCTGCTCGTCGACCTGGTGGAACACATAATGTTGGAATAGCGTGATAGGGTATCTATCTCCGGTGGGAGAAAGTGTAGATGACAATTCTTTGCGTCCAATAATGAAGTTTATTTTAGACATTAGACGGACAAGTCTGGCATTTTCGATTTCTCTTGTGAGTTGAGCTTCGTAAAAGTCAGCGCTATTTTCAACCTTGTTGAACTCTAAGTAAAGTCTAGATGATATCAGTGATTGGAACTCTGAGATACTGCGATTAATTTTAGTTGTGTCCAAAAGGTACTTAAGTGCAGCTTTCATGTCGGGGCATATGATTTCAAGTTTGTCAACCAATTCCAAATCAGATAGAGATCTCATAGTAGGAGAAAATTTTACAGAAGCTAGCTTTATGATCAATTTTCCTAACTTTGTGAGGTCTTCATCTTGTTGTCTTTTTCGGTCATCAGCTCCTTGCAGTTCATCGTATTGCAAAATATCTGCTGTTCCAACATCAGATAAACGTATTCTGTTCTTACTGGTAACAATTACTTTTGGTAGTGATAGTGATATAGCAGCTAAATTTTTGGAGTGAATGGCTGCCAGAGCCATAGATATTTGGATTAGATAGGTCCATAGCAAACTGTTTGTTACCGGTTGGAGTTTTCCAAAAATTGGATTTATATGCAGCTCATCAAGAGTCTTTGCTGAAGGGTAAAAATCATAAACTATGATTAATGAGCAATCATTGAATGCCCTGGTGGTGAATGCATCTGCTACTCTTGCCACATTAGCGCTATGAACACCTTTCCAAGGGTTGATTTTGGTGATGCTCATGTCCTTTGATATTTGCACATTTTCAATGCGCCTCAAAGTGTATACATGGCCATCCATATTAGAGTATGCTTTAAATAAACTGTTGGTATACCCATAGTTTTTGTCACTTTTATCAAGGGATTTGTCTAGAGGATATAGATCATAATAGACATCGACAAATTCAGGAAGGCTTGAATGTGGTAAAACCCTTAAAGTATCCTCGTTCTTAGTAGTTAAAGACTCTCTCAAATGGTTTGGTATGAAGAGGTTCTGTGAATTCTCTTCATTTCCTAATAACGGAACCTGTAGATGTGGTGGAGGTGCAGGGGCATATAGATGGTACTGTAAGGGGAAAGACTGAGGTGGTGCGAGAGCAGGAAGAGGTGACTGGAATTGAGATTGTTGAGGAGCAGGTACAGATCCTTGCTGTTGCATCATATACTGATTAGATCCTGGGAATAAACCTAACTGGTCATTTGATTGTGAATATGGATTGAACTGAGGAATTTGGGACTGTTGTTGTAGTGATCCCAATGATCCCTGAGGTGGTAGTAAAGAAGAATCCTGTGCATCCCGATGAATATATTGATTGCTTTGTTGAGGAGATGTTTGTATGGATGGTTTAAACGCAGGACTATCTGGATTGAAAGATCTGCCCATTGATGGCTGCTCAATCGGTTCTGAAGGTGGGACGGATGAGCTAGGAATAAAGGATGGCAAATCACCAAGCTTTGGAGATGAAACTCGCTTTGACAGATGCGACGACGGAGTAAAGCTAGCAGTTGAAGCGTTAAACTTCTTCCTTGTTGGTTCCAGCACCATGGGACTTCCGATTGTTGCTGATGATGCATTTGGACGGGGTAAGCTGGAATCTGAAACAGAGAGGTTTCTCATGTCACTGGAGACAGCAGACGTAGCACTTGGCTTTTTTTGTCCATCATCATGACTGAAAGAGCACCCTTTCCCTTCGTATTTGCAATAGCCATGGATTGTTATATTACGACATAAAACATTCTTTGCCCAATCTGGATTAACTATTTCAACAACATCAATGTTAGTTCACCTTTCCAATGATCTGTAAACACATGCTCCACTGATAATAACTCATATGAATTTCGTACATATGCATTGGTTACTTACTCTTCTCCATTGGTACCTGCAGTGAACATACACTGACTAGTAGACTCTTACCGATTCCAGATGTGGTAAACGAGTGAGGAGCATAAATGAATGAGTCCCATTTTTTCATCAACAAATATCACTCCGGGTAACTCTTAAACGCATAACCTTATTCAAAAACAACAAGGGGATCAAGAATAAAGTAGTGGAAACCCAAAAGAGTGGAGAGAATAATGAAGGTGATCATTGTTACAGGCGCGTCAAAAGGTACGTGAAGAGCAGATGTAGAATTTGCGAAAAACTTTTGTTTCCTCCATTGAAAGTACTAACAATGTATGCTTTGAAGGAATTGGTGCTGCTATAGTGGATATCTTGCTGAAAGACAAGAGTAACCGTGTGCTTGCAGTGGCGCGCAGTGAAGAGCCGCTTAGAAATCTGAGAATTAAATATGGGGAAGAAAGAGTTGCCACGCTAGTTGGAGATCTATCGGATAGCTGTTTACCACAGGAGATTGTTTCAAAAGCTGTAGATAGATTCGGACAAATTGACACTATTATTGCTAATGCTGGTGTGTTGGAACCTGTTCATAAGATCGAGTCTTCCAGCTTGGATGATTGGAAGAAGCTGTTCGATATCAACTTTTTTTCAGTTGTTTCACTTGTGTCACTATCCTTACCTTATTTAAGAGCGACTAAAGGGAACATTGTTGCCGTGTCTTCAGGTGCATCTACTAAGGGTTACTACGGCTGGGGTGCGTATGCCTCCTCCAAGGCAGCCATCAACCAGTTCATCTTACAATTAGCTAATGAGGAACCTGAAGTTTGTGCAATATCTGTCGCTCCTGGAGTAGTTGACACAGGAATGCAAGAAGACATCAGAAACAAATTTGGTCAGAACATGACACCAGATGCACTCAAAAGATTCACTGACTTGAAATCCAATCATGAACTTCTAGATCCTGAAATTCCCGCTGCAATATACGCTAATCTCGCTGTTAAAGGAATCGGTAAGGACTTGAATGGAAAGTATCTGCGCTATGACGATGAACTCCTAAGACCTTTCCAAAAGTAATTTGAATTGATTCTTCTTTGCGTATGTCTCGAGTTAAGGACCAAGACAACCATCACTACATAGGTAATTATGTATCATTAGAAAAAAACTGCTGCATTTTGTAAATTCGTCACTCATTTTTGGTACAACTCACAATACAATTGCCCATTTTGACTTAGCTCTAATCTTCTCTCCGTATAAAAATAGTATTATCGGTACTGGGATCATTGAGAGACCAAGACATCCAAGAAATAATCCAGCCCAATTTGTCCCCATGCGCTTGAACATGATGGGTGAAAACAAAGGGAATGCACATGCAGTAGCTGATCTAAGGAACGTATTGGCAGCAAGGGCTGATGCAGCAAATATCAGGTAGGAATCTATGATATAATTAATAGCTGCGTTGAATATAGTTAAGAGTCCAAATCCTATTAGTGAACCAGAAATTGTTGGAACTACCCAATGAATCTTTTCTGGGTAGTTCCCCGTCCATGTAAGCCATAGTAGCCCCAGCGGGAAAGCAACAGAACCAGCAAACACAGGGTGAAGTCTAGCTTCAGGAACTGGCTTGCCATTATTATTCTCTACCGCCTTGACATACTTCCCATTCAGATAAACACACCAGCCACCTCCAAATATCATTCCCACCACTATTGCAAAGTATGGGAGATAAGCCACTCCTCCTTTCATTCCATAACCAGCTGCGAAAATAATGGGGTATGCGGAGAGAAGCATGTAAAGTATACCATATATAAATGAAACGTACACCGAGACGAACAGAATCACTGGTTCTTTCACAAGCATTGCTAAAGGTCTAGTCAAAGTATTTTCCATTATTTCTTTCATGTTTAACTGGAATTCATCATGGGGGGCATGTATAAGCCAATTACCAGTCTTCTGTTTGATTAAATTAGCTTTCTTCACTAGTAAAATTGGATGATGAGTTTCTTCCATGAAAAGGACTAGAACCAATGCCACACAGCCCATGATGCCAGTAACATATTGAGTCCAACGCCAATTGAGAGCAGAGCTACTGACAATAAAGGATCCTATAATCGGGGCCATTAGAGGCATGGCAAAGACAATAGTTGAAAATACAGGTACTGCAATGCCTCTTTGTACGCTGTTGAACACATCAGCAAATGCTGCGGGTACAATAACTAATGATGCAGAGCCAAATATTCCTGAAAATGCCCTTGATATCAAAACGGTCTGTAGGTCTTTACCAGTGGCACACGCAAACTGAAATATAGTAAACCCGAAAACACTTAAAACCAATATAGGTTTACGACCATACAACTCTGACAATGGCGCCCAAAGGACAGGACCAGTAGCAAACCCCAACACATATAATGAAATTCCTAGCGAGGAAACAACAGTGCTAATGTTGAAAGCCTGAGATATCTGGGGTATTCCAGGTGAGAATATAGAGGAGGAGATGGCAACCACGGTGGTTGTGACTCCCATAATACTGCATGAGGCAAGTTTTTTCTTGATGGGCCAGTTATGTGGATGATAAATGTCGTCAGGTCCGTTGAATGAGACTGTGTAAGGCTCCTTTTCTGGGAAATACTGTGGGTATGGCTTGTTCATTCCTAAAGAGATATGTGCATGGATATTTTCGTCTTTCTTCACATGTATGGCATCAAATTCTCCCTCGTCATCATCTTCTTCCCCTGTTCCTGTACGGCTGGTGAGTACACTGCCGTAGGGGTGCGTTAACGCACTCGAGAGTTGCCTTGACAATATAGAGCTGACCTCCACATTGTCCACAGTTAAATTACTTCTTTCCAAATCCATAGCAGATTCATCAGGAAAGGCCTCTGGAATACTGGTAATACTGATATCCATTTGGGAACTGTGTTTCTCTTCTGAATGGCCCATCCCAACAACAATGGCCTTTCCGCTCTTTTTATTATCCCTGTCTTACACCGGAACCATTATATTATCAGCATAATCAAGCTTATATAACTAATTTTATTTCTCCCGCCCCCCCTTTAATTATTCCGACGTAGGTGCGTATTATGGAATGTATGTATACCTTATAGATTTTGGATGTGGAGAAGAAACGTACCTCCTACACTAACAAAATGTGTCATTAGTATTTCGCTCCGTGGAGAAGTGGTGTATTTATTTTCTAATTTCGGTTCGGTTGAACTAAATGACAGTCAGTTGATGGGAAGTAAGAGGTGATGTGATCTTTCTCTGAAATAGCCAAAGAAAACAAATAAGAAGAATACCTTGTGGAATGGATTCGTATCGCATTATACTTCATCATTAACTGAGCATATCCATCGCCGCAGTTGCACTCCCACCCAGTCAACAGAGAAGAAAGCCATCAAAATTTGGTTACATAATCACTACTTGCCGAGAATGTGGAGAAAATATTGACACTCACAGTGGGTGAGACGGAAAAAAAGCAAAAAACTGTATTGGTATTGTATTACCTAATTGTTGTACCTGTAGGGTTGTTTGAAATATGACGATTGACTTTCTGAAAAGCCTCAACCACTTGCGTTGTTACTTATGTGCAAGCTGGAGAAGTGGCAAGTTACACTTCTTTGTTCAAGACTATCGAATGAATGTTAAACTGCCGAATGTTAGACTGCTGTCATGGGGAATGTATGTTCCAGTGTAGACTTCTTATATTACGTAATTTCTCAGTTCATATGATTACCCGCCGTGCTGTAATTTACTTCAGTGCTGAAATTTTCTTAATCGTCTTTTTTTTCACTGTCCAAGTAACATAAAAAAAATTTTTCATCTTAATTTTCACTTCTCTCTCAACGCTCTACTTCTTTATCCCAACTTTTATAATAAAACAACAAACCAGCTATGTCTCACAGAAAGTACGAAGCTCCACGTCACGGTCACTTGGGTTTTCTTCCAAGAAAGAGAGCCGCCTCTATCAGAGGTAAGGTTAGATCCTTCCCAAAGGATGACAAGTCCAAGCCAGTCCACTTAACTGCCTTTTTGGGTTACAAGGCTGGTATGTCCACAATTGTCAGAGACTTGGATCGTCCAGGTTCCAAGATGCACAAGCGTGAGGTTGTTGAGGCTGTCTCTATTGTTGACACTCCACCAGTTGTTGTTGTTGGTGTTGTCGGTTACGTTGAGACACCAAGAGGTTTGAGATCCTTGACCACCGTCTGGGCTGAGCACTTGTCTGACGAGGTCAAGAGACGTTTCTACAAGAACTGGTACAAGTCTAAGAAGAAGGCTTTCACCAAGTACGCTGCCAAGTACGCTAACCAAAACGGTGAAGAAATTGACCGTGAGTTGGCCAGAATCACTAAGTATGCTTCTGTTGTCAGAGTTCTTGTCCACACCCAAATCAAGAAGACACCTTTGGCTCAAAAGAAGGCTCATCTTGCTGAAATCCAAATCAACGGTGGTTCAATCGCTGACAAGGTCCAATGGGCTAAGGAACACTTTGAGAAGACCGTTTCTGTCGACTCTGTTATTGAACAGAACGAACAAGTCGATGTCATTGCCATCACCAAGGGTCACGGTTTCGAGGGTGTTACCCACAGATGGGGTACCAAGAAGCTTCCAAGAAAGACTCACAGAGGTTTGCGTAAGGTTGCTTGTATCGGTGCTTGGCACCCAGCCCACGTTATGTGGACTGTTGCTCGTGCTGGTCAAAATGGTTACCACAAGCGTACTTCTATCAACCACAAGGTTTACAGAGTCGGTAAGGGTGATGACGAATCTAACGGTGCTACCGAGTTCGACAGAACCAAGAAGACTATTACCCCATTGGGTGGTTTCGTTAGATACGGTAACGTTAACAACGACTTCTTGATCTTGAAGGGTTCTATTCCAGGTGTCAGAAAGAGAATTGTCACCGTTAGAAAGTCTTTGTACACTCAAACTTCTAGAAGAGCTTTGGAAGAGGTCAACTTGAAGTGGATTGACACTGCCTCCAAGTTCGGTAAGGGTAGATTCCAAACTCCTGCTGAGAAGGCTGCTTTCTTGGGTACTCTCAAGAAGGACTTGTAAGAAGCTAGCTTCCATCCTCAAGGCTGCACAGAAAGAACGTTAGGTAAAATTGTTTGCTATTGCACAGCCAGTCTTACTTTATATGTTAAGAAATAGTACTATATTGTATTATAAAATAAATTATTAGTAGATTATATATAATATTATGGCACTTATTAATCACCTCTAGAGTATCAGTATGATAATACAATATTCATATTAACAATTTCAAATCAAACGACGAAGTATAAGAATAAATATATTTATCCAATTGCTCTAAGAATTGGTAGGGATTATATACTGATATTAAGAAGTCATTTTAGACAGAATTGATTAATATATTTTATGAGATCAAGAAAATCGGAGACCAGCTCATGATATTCTATAACTTTTCCGTCTAAAACTCAAAGCTATCATCAAGAGAGTTGATGTAAAAAGACTAAACAGCAACAACTTTACTGAAAGCTTTTGATATCAGAGTGGCAATAGAACAGAACTTATAATCCTTGGCGTATTACTTGTAGTAAAGCTTTTCTTGCGTCAAATGTCATATCCTCCTCGTCAAACTGATCACTGCCAAAACCGTCATTATTTTCGTCACTAACAGCCAGAATTTCATCTTCGTTAAATATATCAAATGGCTGCTCGACAACTACTGTCTCAAGAGACTCTTTGCTAGCCATTTCCTGAACTTGGTGGAAAAAAGAGTCGTTAGCCATTTTGGAGGACTCACAGAACATACCATAGCTCTCAGAAAAAGGATTGGAGGTTGATTGTGATCTCGCAAGGCTAGGACGTGATAAAAACTGACGAGGAAGGTTAGATAACGATTGATGTCTTGTCAGTGGGGTTTTGGGTATGTATTCGTCTTCAGATGCATATGATTTTGGCAAGGGTGAGTTTGGTGTGGTGACTGGAGTTTTAATTACTTTAGCTTCCCCAGCTTCATCAATCTGTAATGAGATGACAAACTTTGTTCCATATATGTGTTGTTTTCTGGAACTTTTTGTGGAAAGAGGTTTAGAAACAGAATTCTTCATATTTGAATTGATGAAGCTAGTTGATCTGGCGACTTTGCTTGAGGGCATAGGACTTGAATTACGACTAGCTGTGGGAGAATTATAGGGATTTCTTGGCAACTCTTGAGGCAAGCTTTTCTTGAGATCAAATGGTTTAATGTGGTACCTGACTGGCGTATGTAATAAAGAAGTGTTTGGTGATGATTGCTCCATGTAGTACCCAGCGTACATAGGCGAAGATTGCATGACTGAAGTAAATTGCCTTGAAGAAGACGAGTTAGGAGTCATTGGAGAAGAAGAGGTTAGATGTTCAACATGTAACATGTTTGCAGAAACCTGTTGAACAGATGATATTTGTCTCGTAGTTATGGCTTGGTCAGGGATCTTGAAATTACTTCGGGATGTTATAGGGGATGAAAGTAAAAGGGAGGGGTTAACAGAAACATCTCTGAAAGGGTTAGGCTCAAAAGAATCTTGCACAGTAGATTGGAGTTGGCTTTGAGTTTGGACCCTAGTTTCATCAACTATTGTAGGATATGAAGATGAGGAGCCAGAAGGGGAAGTAGCTGAAGGCTTGGCAGATACTAATGTCTTTTTAGTAACTTGCTCTGGTTTGGCGCGAACCTCATTCAATTTGAGCAGTAGACCACCTTTAGGTGATGGAGCAGGAGATGATGAAATATGAGCACTCGATCTTCTTCTCGATTGTGGGGATATTCTCATCAAAGGAGCAGTTTTGGGAGTCCCACGTTTCAACATTGTGGCAGATGAAAGCGCAGCTGGACTGGGGATACCTTTGGGAGGATCAATGATTCTGGGTGGTCTGCCACGACCGCGCTTTGGGGGAGGTGTGCTTAGCGCTGGTGCACTTTTACTATTCAGCAGGTTTAGTTAGTAAAGAAAAACTTTCTCGGAGACCTGAATGGCGCACGAAGGTGAAATATCGAGAGGAAAATAACTTACCATCCAACTGAGTGTCCATGGTTTTCTGAAAACATAGTGGACATCTTGTAGAAGATATCTGAGGTTGCAAGATTGAGTCTAAATTCAGATTAGTTATCTGGGAAGAGCAGGAAAAAGTTGAAAACAGCTAACAGATTGAGGATGTGTGGTCTCTTTGGGTAATGTAGGTTGGCTTTCGGGCTCTCTGAAAGGAATCTGTTTCTGATTGGGATTGTACTCCGACTAGACTAATGATATGAGGAACACAGTATGAAGGTCTCGTTAATGAAAGAACAACTGGTAAAAAAAGTGGCAAAGAGCGAGTGAAATAAATGTCCCCAAAAGGAAATACAGAAAAAAAAATATGCGTGCCTGTGTGTGAAAGAATCTCTGATCTGCAAATAATTATTACCCAAAAGAGTAAATGAACAGTTTCGCGAAGTGACGCGTGAGGGATGTGACAGTATTAAGCACCAAGGTATGGCAGTGGGCGCCGCCAAGTTGCTTGCATATGTCTATGGCTGCAAAAAGGTATACTGGTTTCTCAGTCTCATTTCTCCCTGCTTTTGCCGGAACTCGGATATGAATGTTAAACCCAACACCCGGAACCAGGCTACAGAGGAGCCCTTTCGTATGGCGATGCAAATTGTTCTTGCTTGGATTGGTAGCATAGCGCCTACCTATGTAGAGAGGTGATGGAGATTCATAATTGAACAGTGTCTTCGACATCATCAATGATCTTTGTTGGTAAACTAGCTTAGCCATAGCTACATTTATCTTGTAACGACATGGTGAATGTGTGTCTTGCTCCAGAGACATGTCAATTACGAGATTTGGTTGCGCTTTTAATTGAGAGAGAACCACTACAGTGGTCTATGTATGTATATACATGTATAGTAACAAGAATTGAACGGAGTAGAATACAAAAATAAGACTGACCAAAGGGAGCCACAAAGATGGTGACAAGTGCCAAATGGTCTAGGTGAGAATGTACTTATCCTCACAGATTTCCACCAAATCGCAACTCCAGAAGAAGCTGTGCATTTCACCCTTAACTAAAAGAAGGTGACATTGAACCTCCATCAGTTTTGGAAACCACCTCGATTACATCTGTGTCAGTCAGTCCTAAAGTCAATGGGGTGTCGTCATCCTTAATAGGGACACCGTCGAGGTAAAAATTGAGGTTTTGTAAAGGAATAGGAGATGATTTATGAAACATATCTTTTATCTTTTTCATTTTAGTAGTCTGTTTGAAAGCAAAGAACAGGCTCATTCCACAGCCACGAACAGCCACCTTAATCTTGGAAGCAGGGCGGTCGTCTTTCTGAGATGATGTGGTGGATGTCATGTCTCCTTTTGGTCTGTGTACTTTTCTATTGATGCAAACCAAACCGATCAAAAAAAAGAACACAATAGTGAAGTAGTGAACAATCTTGAAATTGGGAATCCTGAAGATATCCTTATGTTCTTCTAATATATCTCAGCTAAGCTGTGTGCCTCTAGGTATCTTTTCTATATTGATGTTCAGTTAGACCTACCGTGTTTCGTGTTTTTTTTGTAGTAATTTCTTTTCTTGTTGGAAATGAAAATTGCAAGAAAAATATTCTACGTTCAAAAAATACAAAATACCATATACCTTACTGTACAATCCTCATATCAATGAATGGAGTTCCTTTGTTTCTAGCATCTAGATCGGAAATGAAAGTATACTTTTGGTTATCATTAAGTTTTTCCCCGTTATAAGTGAACTCTATCGAATCTAGTGACTGTTCTATAGTGCTTGCATACTTCAAAAGGACTTTCTTCACTTTCGCGTTCACTTTAGCACTGAAATATACAGGTGAAAATCTCTCTGTAGGATCTCGCACAACAATCTTGAACCTCTCAGCTCCATCCTCCTTATGTGAGTCTACCATTGTGACTGTTAGTATATTCTGTCTCCCAAGCATTGCCTTTATGGTTTGAGGAGTGTCACTTCTACTGATTAAAACAGTCCCAAACCTCAACTTCGGCTTCTTTCCTTGTGATGCATTTTCGTAACTGCTAAACACATCAGTGAAATCATCATTCTCCTGAAGAATGTAAGTTTTGATGAAGGGACCTTTTGTAATGAAGTGATACTTGGGAATTGGTGTTTTCTGGGGTTGGGAAGGTCGCTGGTAGGAAGTGCTTTGTGTTTCAATTTCATCAATACTGGACTCTATAATCTGTTCCTTATCTGTTTCAGTTTCATTTCTGTGGTTTGCCACTTCATGGTTTCTGACAGTAGCTAATGATGAAATCACTTCTATATTGTCTCCAGGCGTAGGCGCCGATGTTGATGGGGAATTCACTGGTATTGCTACTACTACAATGCCATCATAAAACCCACATATCCAGAGCGGATCATTGAGGTTCTCCTTGGAAAGAACTCTATCGTAATCGGGGAGAAAAAAATCCACCTCATAGTTGAATGATTGAAGAAGTAGATTAACAGAAACATCATAAGGCAACCGGTTCTGGACAGGTATTATCTCCCCATTTTCGTTTTTGAATACTACTGATATCAATGGTGTTAGTTTGGCTATTTGGTATCTGAGCTTATCACTTTTGCTGCCTATTCTTCGTAAAATTCCTCTGGGTTTATCGGAGAGTAACGACATTGTTTATATCTTACATATGAATGTTTGAATCTCAATTGAAAGTTCATTATTTTGGTTTTTTTCTTACAAGCCAGTACAAATATATAGAATTATTCATATATATATTTATACATTTATGTCTATGCATTGTGACCTTCACCTTTACCACAGTAGAGTAAGAATAACTACCATCTCTCTTCTGGGTGAGCTTTAAATTCTTCATATTCCTTTCTATTGAACATCGAAATCTCTGTCTCATTATCTGAAAACAGTACAATGTTAGTAAACATCATCTATAGTGTCAATCATCAGTTGCTAGTTATACTTACCTACCCCATATTGATGTAGTGTCTTTTCAGAATCTAGATCAAGAATCCAATCCTCATCATGTTCAAAGTTGATTACAAGATTCACTGTCTTGAATCCGTGTGCATGTGTGTATATTTTCAAGGTATCATACTCAACATTTCTAAAAGGCCTGTAGGCACTTTGATTATTGATTATCTCTTTCATATCACGGAGAAGGTCTCTCGGTTTCTTGGTACTGATATCATAACTCTGAAGCACATGGTTTTTCACATTTCTGTAAGGGAACGACTTGATTATTCTAATTGTAATCACCGACTGTGAGAGTGGTCTCACCGTGGAAGTCAACGGCTCTTCGCTGCTCATTGCTGTCTTATGAGAATGCAGAAGCCAAGACAAACTCTATATGAAACAGTTCTTAACTCTGCAGAGGTATTTATCGAGGCAACTGTCACAAGAAACATCGGAAATCCCGATGGTGAAATTTCTTATGAAGCAGCTTAGATAATCATCATCATCATTCATCATCACATGAACAGAATTTTTTATATGTTTTTTCTTACTTTCAGTCAACTGAGAAAGATATGTGAGAGTAGAGAAGAAGGACGGGCAGGACAACGGAGAGTAGCAAAGCATATAGAAGCATATAGAACATGAGCTTTGAAGCGGATGATCTTGATGACGGATTAGATTACCATATTGATTCCGAAGTTGACGTAGCACCAAGCGTTACTATCAGAGAAAATGAATCAGATGATGATGAGGTTATCACTAATAACCAGATATCTGATGCTAAGAAGAGAAGGAAGAAAGATGACTCGAAGTTGAAAGAAAAAAAGAGGATGAAGCTGGTGCATGATATTGAACAAAAGAAACAGATATCCTTACAAAACTCTACAGAGCTGGCGCACTATTTTTCGCAGATCTTGACGAAACACAATACTGAAGCAACACATCTTGATTACTTCAAAAAAGCTGATTTCGTTGATGGTTCCAACTATAAGGAAAATAGAAATCTTGACAATTTCAAGGATTTTGCCCAAAAATACAATAAAGGCCTGAGTATTGTACTAGCGTTAAATCGAATGAGAGTTGGAGAATTATACAAGTCGCTTGGACCTAAATCGAATGCCATCAAAGTGGGCAAGGGCTACGATGGTAGGGTGAGAGAGGATACAAAATTCATCATTGGCACGGTCGAAAGAATTCTCCATATGGATTTTGCTGGATTCGAGGTTAAATCTATTATTGTTGATTCAACATATCAGGATAATAAGACAAGTTCGGTTCTGGATGAAGTCAATTTAACCCCTCTTTTCAAAAAGTATCAAGGAACTAAAATTGTATTGTATTAATATTGTGTATATCTGGAATGGACAATGTATCTTTCTATGTGTATTCGTATTTACTTGCAGAGCATTTATTGCTTATCTTGATGAATACTGGAACCTATTTCAGTAACAGAGTCTTCCAAATTTTGAGCTGATTTGGAAGAGGTATGCTTTCTCATCTTCTTCTTGATTGCGAGATATGTACCACCGATGATGACAATAACTCCAAGTGTAGTACCAGCACCAATGCCACCAGCATCAGCAAGTGTTAAATTGCTAGTACTTTGCTTGACATTGTTCAAGTCAACCCCTTCAGATTCTAATTTGACGGCAGAGGAATAGAGATCAGAATATGGGATACACATATCCAAGGTTGCTGCAGGAGATATTTCGTCGTAGCCACACGCTCCACACCAGGTTTCAACACTCCTCAAGGAAATATCTTGAACCTTTGCTTCAAACTCACCCCAAGGCATTAAAGTTTGAGTATGATTGAATAATGCATAGGAGTTAAACTCAGCCCCCATCTCATCAGTCCCGTTCTTGAAAGAGAATCTGACAAACATTTCACCATCATCGGAATTTTCTTTACTCAAGAGTTCAAATACATAGGTAGACGCATAAGAAGGCATTGTGTAGAAACGTTCATTTTCTGCATTAAGATCCAAAATACTTGACAATTGGAACATATTGTTGAAGGATCCAGTCATATAAGTCAAAAAGGGTTTTTTGGTTGTTCTAGTAGTGTTCAACTGCTTAAGAACCTTGCCCATTAGAGTTTTGGCACCAATTGTCAGGTTTGGATTGATTTCTTTGTTACTCACTGTCCATTGGTAAAGATTAGCCCAATACTTGATTTCAGCAATGAGACCTTCCGTGAATTGGTTAGCCACAGTTTCATTATGTATAGTGCTGACCAGAACCGCATCGAATATATTCATTGCGTTGCTGAAAACAAGTTTGTCCTTAGTAAATGTCTCCTTGATGAAGTCAATTGAGTACAAGGATTGTAAGAACTCGAAACTTTCATTTGCAGGCTTGTAGAAATGATCTGAGTTCATAGTCTCCCTGATGGCTTTGTCCAAAGCAGGACAGTTTTCATCTCCTTTGATCCAAATGTAGCCATCTGTTGCATTTTGTTGAACGTTGGTTTTTACATATTGGTAGCCGTTCAAAGGATTGTCAACGTCGGTACCGTTGCTTAGCCCGGCCATGGTGAGCTCAACCATCTCTGAGGAGTTGTCAATATTGGTTGGGGGGTAAAGTCCTTGCAAAAAGGCGTAGTGTGAAGCAAGGACAATGTTGCTCATGACAGTCTCTCCATAAATCTGCCCATCTATGTAATAACCATTCTCGTTTAAACCTTCAATCAATGTGTCCGAGTCGGTGTCCTTCTTGTGCTGGGAGTCAAGCCCAAAATAACGTTCTCTGTACCACTGCCCTACGTTGAACTGTTCGGTGGCTCCAAGTGGAGTCAAGTAAGTCGCCGGTTTAGCCTCTCTATCACCGTGGCGTCCGAATATGACGGAACCAACTATTGAGTAGTCTTCATCGTTGGACTGAGCCAGGGCCACTGTAGCAATGGATGCTGACAAGAGCAACCCTGTAGCCAATGTATGCTTTCCTTGTACCATTTGTATATAACTGATGGGAAAATCTCAGAAAATAAAGAATAGCAAGAGCAGGTGCAGTTATATAAGTACTACCCTGATATGGATGTCTCATGCCATGTTGTTGTCTCACTAACGAAACGGAAGTCTCCGCCCCTCTCTATCACGTAATCTCAGACTAAAAAAAACAATGTACCTTTGGGGAGCCCGCATATACATATACATATACATACACAATACTTGACTACGATAGTGGGTCACCCAATCGTATGATGAATCGAGAATATCAATATAACATGCGGGCGGAACAGTGTTGTGCGTGGCTTGTCCTACAGTCAATGCTGTTATCATGCAAACGGGCATTTTCAAACTAGAACTGTCTGATAGACAAATGTTCGACGTTCAAACTATATCATACAAACTGAACCATTTCTCGAGACACGGACAACGTTCACTCATCTGTTACCTTGGCTGCGATTGAATAGCTTTTTTGGTATTTAATATTGAATAGCATGTAGCACTAACTGTATGACCGACGCCGTACAATCAGTGAGTGGCGCGGTGGCTTGATGGGAATTGCTGCGTCTATAAGAGCTCTTGAGATTCGGAGCAGCTCCCGAACTGGACAACTATCTGACTTTACCTATGAGAGTACAATAGCTTGACATAGCGGATAGACCTGCGCCACGAGGGTGAATAATTGCGAGAAGTAGGCCTTGAAAAAGAAGACAGAGTTCTTTGTTTCAAAATTCCTGCTACACTGTGGAGGTCTGTCAGTAAGAAAGGAAAAGAGAAAAATGCAATGGATGAGACTAACATCACGTGACCATCGCGACTGTTTCGTGTTTTCGTGCTTGAAGACGCACTTGATATTGAAAAATCAATAACAAACTCAAGCCGCAGTAAAAGTAGTGGCAAATTATTATTGTATCTATCTAAAGACATTGAAGAAGGGAATCGAAACGCAGCAAAACTGACAGCAGAGGGGTTTTCAACGTCGTGCTGAAGAATCGAAAAGATATACTCAACATGACCTCACAAGGCACCCAAGACCACGCTGTAGCAGTGCAGGACCATCAAGTTATCAATGTGAACGATGAGGATGATGAGGGACTGTATGGTCCTCTTCCCGTTTCCAAACTGGAGGTAAGTCTTTTGAGAGAGGGACTCTGTTTCAATACCTTTGTCGCTTCTATAAAAAAATAGAAACCTAACAGAACAAACTCTAGGGCAACGGTATTACCAGTAGCGATGTGACAAAGTTGATAGCAGCTGGATATAACACAGTCGAGGCTATCGCTTATACGTGAGTTTCTTAAATAGATTGTGATTTTCACTAAACTATGGTTAACTCTACTAACAAAACTTTCTCCAGACCCAAGAGAGCTTTGCTGCAAGTTAAAGGTATCTCCGAAGTGAAAGCTGACAAGTTGTTAATTGAAGCAGCGAAATTGGTTCCTATGGGATTTACTACAGCGTCTGAGTTTCACCACAGAAGAAGTGAACTGATCTGTTTAACAACAGGCTCAAAGCAATTGGACACACTTCTAGGGGGTGGTATTGAGACAGGATCAATCACAGAAATTTTCGGTGAATTTAGAACTGGTAAATCTCAACTCTGCCACACATTGGCGGTAACTTGTCAATTGCCAATCGATATGGGTGGTGGGGAAGGTAAATGTCTTTATATAGACACGGAGGGAACTTTCAGACCCGTGAGGCTAGTTTCTATTGCCAGAAGATATGGCTTAAACGAGGATGATGCATTGGATAACGTGGCGTATGCAAGAGCTTATAATGCTGACCACCAGTTAAGCTTATTGAATCAAGCCGCTGCAATGATGTCAGAATCTAGATTCTCTCTCCTCATAGTCGATTCTATCATGGCTCTATACAGAACAGATTTTGCAGGTAGAGGTGAACTTTCAGCGAGACAGATGCATGTTGCTAAATATATGAGAACACTCCAGAGACTGGCCGATGAGTTTGGGATCGCTGTCGTTATCACCAATCAAGTTGTTGCTCAAGTTGATGGTGGAATGATGTTCAACCCAGATCCTAAGAAGCCTATCGGAGGTAATATCATTGCTCACTCTTCAACTACAAGATTAAGTTTCAAGAAAGGAAGAGGCGAACAGAGAATTTGTAAAATCTACGACTCCCCTTGTTTACCAGAATCTGAGACAGTGTTTGCAATTTATGAGGATGGTATTGGTGACCCAAAGGATGATGACGAGTAAGAGAATTTTTTGTTTCCGTATAATACAGTTACTCATTCATCTAACTATGTAGTTTATTTACTAAAACTCAGGTGCCATGTTGATATCAAACCATCCCAAAACATCATCGTTGCCTTCCATGTTCCAGCCAACGCTTTGTTGCTGGAAAAATGAGTCAAAATCATTACCAGGAGGCGTAGTCCCTGCATTGCTGTCAGGAGCACCTAAATGATCAAGTTCGTAACCGACAAAATGTGACGAGTCATATGTTTGGGTAGGTGTATTAGCTGACGGATGGTTAGTGCCCAGTGAAGAAAGCTTTTGTTGAGGTACCTCCACAGAGTTATGGTTAGACATAGGTAAAGGTGTTTGTGTGCTGTGTGTTTGTGTTTCTAAAGTTGGATGGGTGAGATGATTCACACTATGCGCTGGAGGGCTATTATACGCCGTACTGTGGCTTGTTAAGTTCAAAGAGCTGGAGTTCCTATTAGCCAAAATCCTTAAGTTGCTTGCACTATTTCTAGAAACAAGATTTCCAGTGGAATCTGCATTAGAAGGGATACTACCAGTCGAGTCTAACATGGCGACAGGGATGCCTTTAATCTCTGTAGGCTTTGATAGACCAGCAGCAGTCGCATTCGCAGTTGCTGTTGTCATCGCATTTTCTGTAGGAACTAAAGTAGTGATGGTTGTACCACCAGGAGTAGTAGTAGTGATTGTTTGGAAATCATCCCTGTTGATTTGGTTGTAGAAAGGGAGAGGGAAAACCTTTCTGGTATCATCAATATGGTAATTATGTTTTTGGCCTGTCTTCTGCTCTTCAAGTGTCCTTCTTCTCGCTTCGTGAATACACCATACTAAGTCATAAAATAGTGATCCAGTTAAATGTGATCTCATTCTAGTGATGATACCATCTGTTTTAGTGTAGAGCTCTGGGTGAGTAAAAAGAACGTAGTTGAGCTTCTCCAGGACTTGAGCAGTTCTCGATATATCATTTTCAACATTTTTCCAAGCAGATAATTGATTTCTGAAGAGCCTATGGACAGTGACGATGGACTGTCTAGCGGAATCAACATACTTATCGAGCAGTAATGGAGTCAGATGAAGTTTGAACAGTATCAACGCTGCATATGTGACAGACTGTCTTATATATATTGGTAATTCGATTAGATTGTTGGTTTCAATCAATTTCGAAACCAAAGTAACCACTCTGGTGGCAGTCAAATAAGCCACTGTGACATACTTCGTTTGATCCTCTGTAGGTGTCTCTGGCAAAAATGCAAAACAGCATATGGTCAGTTTCACGTAGAGATAGTATATTTCTATAGGAATATCTTCAATCTTTAACTTATAGACAAGCCTCTCTAGTTCTCTTTCGAGGATTGCTAAAGAACCAGCTCTGTTTCTAGCCTCCATTAACCCATCTGGACTAATAACACTTGATCCCATCACGTTCACTAATTTCACCTGAAATATTGACAAGGATATCATAGATCTGAAGTTTTTGGGTAAGTTATCATCAATTCTGGCATTCTCGATCAAGTAGTCTGTTTGTAAGGAAGGAGGCAATCCAAGCTGGGATGCCCAAAATTGCTCAGCAAAGAAAATACCAAGCCATGATCTAGTTCTCCATTTTTCAGCATCCGGTAAAGCAACTTGGGTCCTTGAAAACTCACTAATGAATTTACCCCGATGCAATCCTAATTGGTAACCAAGTGATTTAGCAAGTCCAACAAACCTGTACGAGCAGTCATCCAAAACCTTCTGGTTAGGGAGTGGCCACATACACAGTATTAATAGTGCTTGAGAGATATGAGTTGATCTTGGTGTTCTTATCCAACAGGTTTCGATTGCCAGCTGTTTGATCAATGATGCCAATTGACTGTAAAGAGTTGGGTCAGGATCAGATAGACATGCAGTTAGACAAATTGTCCAAAAGAGGAGCTGTGATTGGGAATAAGAGACTGAGGCAGAAGTAGGGGATATAATGGGGAAGTGAGGAAGGTAGTCTTTGAAAAATCTTTCATGTAGTTCATTGGCCTTAGATAGTGAAATTGAAACATCACCAAGAACAAACTCGGTGATAGAGTTTGTTGTTGATTGTGCAGATCTTGTTGAGTGCGGAGAGGTTATATTATTGATACTTCCACTATCAGCTTCCTGACTTGGCGTATTCGCCCTAACAGACATCTCCAAAAATGGTGGTAAGTCTTTTTGATCACTGTTGGTAGGTGCAGAGTCATTTAGCAGTTGTGGTATAGAGTTGGGCATAGAGTTTTGTCTTGAGGAGTGTGATGATGTCGATCTTCGGTCCATTAGCAGTTGGGGTTCTCTTTTTAAAATGGTCTTTGCTGAGGTGAGCCCTGGTGGAGAATTTTCGGGTTGTAAAGCATTCAGCGGTGAAGTAGTTGCTGACGATCTACTTATTTCATATTGAACTGGCTTGTGTTGGGAATTGACCGATGAAATTCCAGGGATCACAAATGAAGAGTTGCCACCTTGTTGGTTAGCCAAGGCTTGAGCAATGAGAGAATCACTTCTCTGTAGGTACTCAATTTTCAATTTCAGCTCATCAACGTCATTTCTTAAGCTTTGAATTTGAGAGCCTTTTCTAGGTCTAAACTGAGGATCGATCTCACAACTTAGGCCCACCTTTTCACATCTTTGACAAGGCGCTGGAAATCTCTCTGAAGCGTTACACTTGATTTTATGTTGACGGCAATGAGTACATGATGTTATTGGCCGATGTCCTCCTTGTTGGTGATGTGAGAGTTGATGCTGATGTGGTTGTTGTGATTCCTTCTCGTGATCGGTGCTGTGTAGAAGTGACTTTGGGTTTTGGTTACGTTGATTTGGAGATTCTTGAGCTGTTCCTTCAACTTTGACTTTATTAGATTCAGAAGTTGTAGCTATGTTTGCCAGAGTATTCAGGTTCGACTCACCAGTAACTTTTGGTGTTGGTCTTTTTCTCTGCTTTCGTTCAGTGGTGGCTTTACTAGCTCTCTTTTTCGAGGTAGATGATTCAGAACCCACTATTGGCTTCGATGCTAACAGAGCTGGTTTCTTAGCAATATTCGGTTGCAACGGAATAAGATTTGGTTTCCCAACTGGAGGAGCTGGTTGGAGTTCGTGCATTCGTGTCTGTTGTAGTTGTTGTTGTTGTTGTTGCTGCTGATGTTGATGTTGCGGATGCTGTTGTCCCCATTGAAGATGGCGAGTTTGTGGCTGATCCAGGTCTTGGCTTTTAGTGGATTGTTGAGGATCTTGCTCTAAATTGAGAGAACTCACATAGCTATTAGTGTCTGTGAAGTTATTGCTCATTGCTCAAGAATACGATAATCATCAATAAAGTGGAATAAATTGAAAATAGAGCTTTTCAGTGAAGAGGAGTAATCTTTCAAAAAAATAGAGAGCCTAACACACAGTAACTATAACCACACTTTAAACCTCTAAGATCAGTGTAATGAGAAGTAGTTTCAGTTATCACTACTTTTCTCGTGATCTAGGCCAGGACGTTATACATTTGATAATTCATGAGAATTTTTTTTCTTGACGAAAAATAGAATTAATTTATAGATTTGGCCATGTTTATTACTTAACAACATGGGGTATTTTTCGAAGGCATCTATCTATACAGCATTGCACTTCTTTCTCTTAAAGCATACTAAAGAAAAACAGACATTACCGGTAAAACAGTGTTTAATCAACCTTAGTGTAACGCAAATATGGCTTCACAGTGGTGAATTTACCAAACTTGGCTTTGGCAGCTTCATCGGAAACAGTAGGTGGAATAATGACATCGTCTGCTGTGGAGGTCCAGTTTACAGGAGTCACAACACCCTTCTTGTCAGTCAATTGTAGAGCATCAACAACTCTTAGGACTTCGGCAGTGTTTCTTCCAGTGGATGGAGGATAGGTGAAAGTGGTTCTGATTTTCTTAGATGGGTCAATAATGTATACTGATCTGATAGTTTGAACTATACCCCCATTCAAGTTCTTGAACCCTTCTTCATCAACCATGTCATACAAGAATGACACTTCTTTTGAAGTGTCAGCGATAATTGGGAAAGTAAACTCTTTCAACTCAGGAGTGACGTCTTCGATATCGTCAATCCATTTTTTGTGCGACTCAACACCTTCAGCAGACAAACCAATGAGCTTAACGTTTCTTGCCTCAAAGTCCTTCTTCAATTTAGCAAAAGCTCCTAGTTCTGTGGTACAGACTGGAGTGAAGTCTGCGGGATGAGAGAACAAAATAGCCCATGAATCGCCAATCCAGTTGTGAAAGTCAATTGAGCCCACTGTAGTGTCTGCTTTGAAGTTTGGGGCTGTTGATCCAATTCTCAATCTTGGTTGGTCTTCCTGTTTGAAAGTTTTGATTCCTCTAGCAATAGCTGCTGGTGAGGAGGTAACCGCCAGGCGCTGACAAGGTCTAGCAATTGTGGATGTGGATCTCAATAAGGCGAACATATCACTGTATTTGGCAAATATAGTTTTTTGCAGATTTAAACTTTCGAAACAGGTGTGAGTATAAGGTGCTTGGTTATTCATTACTTTCAACATTTTTGCTCAAAAAACATCCATACACTCAATTTGTTTTTCCATAACGCCAACTCACGTGCTACCATGTCTGCCATTTCATCGGGTAAGTGTTTAACTTATTATTATAGGTTGCAAAGATTTTGACACAAAAAAAAACAAACACAAACAAAAAAACCAGAAAACCAGAGGATACGAAAGCAGCCACAAAAAGGAGGCTGGAGGCTTGAGGCGCTAGGAATACTGGATACTCGACCTGTCCAAGTGCTCATAGTGTATTGATGATAGAGCTTTGTTGCTGGTAGAGTGACTGATTGTAGCTCATTACGGGATACAGAATGAGCCATCCGAAGGTGAAGGGATGGCATAATGTCAATAATAACTCGACACATTAATTAACGCACTCACCGCAGTATCAGAATGAAATCAAAGAGACGCCTAGATTATATTGTAATCTGAGCTGACTATGAGTCTATATCTTCTCCAGGACCTGCTAAAAATCAAAGCCAAACAATCGCCAAAGCCTTAGCAAATCAGAAGACTCAAACATCTCGGTTTATGTTAGATGCCGAAACCATCGGGAGATAAAAGAGAGCAGCGGAGTTGTGGTCTCCACTATGGGTCACATGGGGAAAGATGTTGTTCGACAAACTGGACCCAGTAGCATAGTTAGTGATAAGATTTACACATTCGATAGGGTATTTGGTGCTGAAATTGACCACGAGACGCTCTACGAACGAATCGCCAAACCAGTGCTTGTGGAATTGCTACAATGTTATAATTGCACAACTTTTGCGTACGGTCAAGTAGGAACAGGCAAAACTTATCCTCTAAATGGGGATTTTCAGAAAAGAGGAGCGTTGTCGTCAGAAGCAGGTATAGTACCAAGAATATTGTCTGACCTTCTCATGAAACTTGAAAACCTGCAAGAGTTTTTTGTGAAAGTTTCTTTTATTAAATTGTAAAATGAAGTGTTGAGAGACTTATTGACGACAAGTGACCAGCTAGACAGTAAGGTAAAAGTACTTGAGGACCCCACAAATTAATAGTAGCTCAAGGAATGGAAGAGATGCAAAGAATTTGGAAGAAGAAATGAAGTATTTGAACGACGGCTCTAATATGAGACAGGTCACCTACACAATGTAACGACCTTTCTTTTCAGTCTAATAGCAGCTTTACAATCACTGTGTATATGAAGGAGACTGATACCTCTACAGGAAAGAGTATTTACAACTGGAAAATATAAACATTGTCTATCGTGCTGGATCAGAGAATGTTAAGATATCCAGTGCTGAGAACAAGAGAGCAAGAGAAGCAGGTATGATAAATCAAAGTTTCTTGACATTAGACTCTAGTTGACCAATTCTCAGATACTCCGTACAGAGAATCAAAGTCAACTAGAATAGTACAAGATTTACTAGAAAGCGGTGAATGGGAAAAGTGCGTACCCTCTCAGAATCAGTGGTTGTAGATGCATGTAAGCAGATTGAGATGATGATCAAGAAGGTGGGTATCAGGCATAATGACTTGAAGTTGTCTAATCTGGTATACATGAACGGCCGTGTTCATTTTTTTGTTTTTGGACATAGTGATACAGTTCACAAGGAATCACGCAAGGTTTTATATCAGATGGTGATTGAAGATCAGCAAAGACTCAGGAAATTGCTGCGATCAGAACAGATGCTGATCTGTTTACTATACTTATAATTTATAATTTGCTTATAATGTTTACAACTGCTTCATTTGAAGGTAGTGATATTTAAAAAGCACATTGAACATGAATAATCTTTGGTTCGAAACCAGGTAGTTCCCATCGCGGGTAGTTTCGTCCACAGTTTTGATAGAAGATTTAGACTGCCTGAATACTCTGAAGGGTGATCAAACTAGCGAGGTTTCAAAATCAGTACAATAGCATACCAAATTCTAAGTGCGATCCGAATATGCATTAGTTGATGTTCATTTCATAACTTTGATTAAGTATTTGAAGACTACTGATCTGAAAACATCAAATGTCAATTTGCCCGCATCACAGGAGAACAATAAATGTATATATTCCTGTAGTGAATCACATCACATAATGGTGCAATTCTTACCTCTACTTTTTTTATCTGTTTCCTTTTTCTCTTTGCGCCCATTCGCTTTGATTTCGTCCTCTTGGTTTAATAGTTTCCTCAATTTTGCATCGGCCTTCGTCATACCATTTTTACTGGCCTTCTGGTACCACTGTATGGCGAGAGATTTATCAACTTCACATCCGATACCCCTTTCATAACAGTTTGCCACAAAGAGCTGTGCTTTTGGGAATTTCAACACTGCTGATCTTAAAGCCCATTGAAACGCTTCTAATGCATCTTTAGGCAAGTTGGGTTCACTGCCAACTAGGTACCAAGCACAAAGTGAGAGCATCGACTCAGCATCTCCTCCAAGTGCAGCTTGTGTATAATAGTGTATGGATAAGTCTGCATCTGGTTCCACAATTTCGTTTCCCAGTTCATAAGCTTTACCGAGAAATGCGGCTGCTTTAACATGGCCTAGGGAAGCCGCTTGAACGTAAAGCTCCATTGCATAGTTGAGATCAGGAATGATAATGTCAAGGTAGCCACTTTGTTGAATTCTAGCCAATTCGTAAGGTGCCCCATTTGTTAACTCGCTAGCCACTTCACTTGCTCTTGTAAGCCATTGAATACCATTCTTTTTTACATTAACATTATCAGAAAGACCCATTCTCCCAAACCATGAGTACAGACCTAGTTTATACATGGCAGCTGGGTGATTCTTAGAAGCGGCAAATTTGAGGAAGTCTAAAGCTCTTCTAGCATCTCTAGAAACTCCTACGCCTTCCTCGTAACAATATGCAGTTCTGTACGCACTTTCAACATGGCCATGCTTGGCTGCACTTTGGAACAAGCTAAAAGCTGTGCTGCTGTCCACTTTTCCTAATGCACCTGAACTGTGCGCATCACCTAATAAATATTGAGCATCGGTGTATCCTTTGTCAGATAGTTTCTTCAAATAATGGACCGCTTCCTTTAAAAATTGTTTCTGGATGAGTTTCACACGATCTGCATCATCCTGTGCTCCTGGATTCGCAGTTTCCATTGTCAATGCAGTTTGTAACATGTATTGAGCATACTGAAACAGAACCCTTGGGTCATTTGACTTCTTTACGTTTTTTTTGTACAGTTCTAAAGTTTTCATTCTTGGCACCAAGGATGAGGATGATTGCTCGCCGAGGTATTGTTTGATCATGGATTGAGAAATATCAGACATTGACTCATTAGTCAAAGTAAAATGTGTTGATTCCCTTCTGTCTAAAAGGTACATATGAGATAGATCCACAGATTTAGAACGTCTATCCTGTCTCTTGGACAAGTCTCGTGTGGTTGAAAACTCCATGCTGCTTGAGATAGGAGATTCACCATGGGTTGAATGCGGTCTGGTGATGTTTGTGCTGATACGCTCAAAATTGAACGACTTTGCACCGACTGGGGTATCGGGAATGTTGGGTGGTAGAGAAGTTGATGAACCATTGTGGTTCAGACCATTGTTAGCATCCTTTAACGCTGGAGGTTTATGAAGATGTGGGTGATGCTGACCTTCCTTGCAAGTGATTTCAGGGGGTGTAACATTCCCGTTATTGGCAGTTTCTTGAATGAATGATGATATAGGGGTTATTTGTTGCTGAGTGTTGCGAATATGTTCATTTTGAGACACTGTATGTCCTAATGCCTGTGGTAGTGGTGTGTACTGCTCGAACTCTTGCATGTTTGATAGATTTTGTGCTGGTGGCTCACCCGTTAAAGCCAGTGGTTTCTTCTTCTTGTAAATAGTTTTGGCAGAGGGGAATGGCTCGACGAAATTGTTGTCCATGACAGAACTGTTAGTGTCATACCTTGAAATCGTCTGCACTGAGTGGTATTCTGCACTTGCAGATGACTCTGTACTGCTGTCTTTCTGATGGCGCTGCTGTTGATTCAGCAATGCCGCGTTGTTGGAGAACACTTCTGACATTCACCTGATTTCAAATCTCTTCCTACCTATCCTATGATCCTTCTCTTCCTCTAATCATTCACTCACTTCCTGCTGGGCTGTTTCTGCCAATGTATGTCGCTAGAGAGAACACAACGAACGAGGAACTGTGTGATGTGCTCGGTGGGTTGTTGCTCTCTGAAGTGCTTGCAACAAGAAAAAAAGATGTATTCAACTGATGGATATACCTTTGTGGGAATTTTCTCTTTCAGTAGGGCTTCTCTCTTCTGTATTAAATGAAAATCAAGAAAAAAAAAGACGTGAGAAAGAGAAGGGATGCGTATCTTTACTTTCTTTTTTTAGGATAATGGCAGGCACTGAGTTGTTTCTTGTACGACTACGTGCAACAAACGTCTACCACTACCACCACCACTATAAGACGATAGCAAGTGACGGAGATGAGGCTGGGTATCTTTTCCTTCACAGTTGTGTGAAACGCGCGTGGAGGAAATGTGGGTGCTGTGGGTGGTTTCTGTGTGCGCGCTATTATGTGTTCTGTACCGCATCGCATTATTGCTTATATATGACGTGGAGTAGATGTTATTTTAAGCGAATATCTCAATATCTTAGAATTGTGAGACACTTTCACCCTCACCCTCACCCCTCACACCCACCCTCACCATCACATGTTTAAAAATATAATTGGCTAATACGACCTCTAAGTTCACACATATGAAAAAAACAGAAGATAGAGGCTCCAACTGTAGTTTGCACTGGCCGGTGATAACAGAATGTACTGTAAGTGTAGTGGCGGGAATGAATAGCCCAGAATGGTGACCTGGTTCGGCTGGCGGAAGAAAGAGAAGAATAAAAGTCGCACTAACTACAATTGTCTATCCATCGGCGGATAAAGGTAGCGAAATCACATCATCCGAATCATACATCTAATCAATGCAAGATCTGATCGTTGTGAGGGTTTGCTGTTCATTTCTAGTGACGAGCTTCTACAGCCAACTGTGATTCTGACGAGACACATTTCTATATTCTCCTACAAACGGAAAAAATGCTTCACTAGCTCAGTCGGTAGAGCGTCAGTCTCATAATCTGAAGGTCGACAGTTCGAACCTGCCGTGGAGCACTTTTTTGTTTTTTCTGTGGCCTCTTCACGTTTCCTTAGCAATTCTTGATCCTGTTTGGAAACCCCAAAACAAAAACAAAAAAAAAAAGAACAACAAACTTAACCGCAAAGACACCACACAGATTACACAAAGACGATAATAAACCAATAACACCACCGATACCATAGTTGTGCGTGGCAAGGGAGAATACCAGCACATATTCAGACTTTCTCGAATATCTGGTACACTCACAAGAACCACGAAAGCAATCAAACAGTGCATATAGCAGCATTACTCAAAATATTGGCAAAGAGAGAAGAAATACATAATATCACTCCGCCTGACACTGCCTACCACTCATTCTTTATCTCCTACTAACTATCATCATTCCTTCCGTCATCAGCATATTCTTGTCCAGATAGAGCTGCTGCTGCTGTCATTCTTACTCTGACACTCATGTCCTACTAAGTTTGAATACGAACAACGATAAGCAACTTGTAACTTTATCTTCAAATAAAAGATGGGAAATTCCTATCGACTAAGTGCGGAAGAATTTATCCCTGACAATGTGCGATTGAAGAACCAAAGTCTAGCTCCATTCCTGTCACGAGCAGATTCGGATGATGAGGATGAAAGAAACTTCGAGCCTCCAGCTTTGAGCGCCTACGCTCTCGCGTTGCTAAAGAAACAAGAGAAGGATAACATAACACAGGATGTTAACAGAGGTGCGGAAGCGACAATACCCAAAAGGGTGAACTTTATAAACTCACCATCTTCAAACAAGGACAGCAACGAGAATATTGCAAGTAATGGAAATAACAGATTTCCCTGCGATGAGGCATCCCAGAGTCAATCCCTGGCTACATCCCAAAGTCAAACAAACACCACATATTCGCACCCATCAGACTATGAGACAATATTCACCAAAAATTTATCTGATGATCATGACCGCTACACCTCATCTACATCGTCTCCTGCATTACATAACGACAAATCCCAAAAGACACCACTTCTCAAAACATCTGCGAGAAGTGTAAACAACAATAATGACTCAAATAATTCCAATGCCACATATGGAAGCAGCTTTAGAACACGTTCTGTTAGAAGATCAAAAATGTTTGGATCTTTAGGCCCTCCAAAACGTGCAAGCTTCAGTCCTTCTGTAGGCAATGACTATTCAAATAGAAGCCCATCATCAGCCGCCAAAGGAACACTTGCATCCGATGATATTCAAGACACACCGATGAAAGATGCTGTCTCCCCTGAAAAAATCATTCAACAGCAGTCAACACCGATACATGGTATTATCCCAAATCACCACATAGATTTTGAAGGTTTAAATCCATACCAATATGCAAGAAAACACAACATCTCATCCACTGATCTACCCAGTTTAATTAAAATGTTTCTGGAACAAAAACCTGAAAGTCTAGGGTCATTTCAAAGCCCTGTGAGATTGAAAACTACAATGTTCAATAAAATCGAACAAGAGATCCGGCAAAACACCCCCAGAGCTTTCTCTCCCAAGCCAGTCAAGGAATTGTTCAAACATGACAAAACAAAAAGCTCAATAGGGGACGATGACAACAAAGAAAACTATCTGGAGGTTAATTGTAGAGCAAAGACTCATAAGGATGATACTCTTTCGAAGAGGCAACCACTGGGTCAACTGAATGGGAGCTGTATGCAAAAAAGACAGTATAATTCAAAAGCACCGTTAAAATCATCAAATTCCGAGTATTATGAAACATACTCGAAACATACTGAACCATTGAAGCAACCAGACTATCATTCAAGACATAATCCCAAACTCATCACAGTGAACGATAAACAATATGAGAAACTAGAATTACTTGGAAAAGGAGGATCTTCGAAAGTATTCAAAGTAAAATCTTTAAAAAGTAAAGTATATGCTGTCAAGAAAATAGTGTTTGACGAGTTCGATGATAACAGCATTAAAGGTTTTAAAGGTGAGATTGACTTGTTGATAAAACTTAGAAACCAAGAAAGAGTTGTGAGGTTGATTGACTACTCTTTAGCACAAGGTTCACTATTATTGGTGATGGAATGTGGTGATATTGATCTTTCACATGTCTTACAAAAACGGTTGGATATGCCTATGGATGTCGAATTTGTAAGGTATCACTCAAACGAAGTGTTAAAATGTGTCAAAGCAGTGCATGATGCAGGGATTGTTCATTCTGATCTAAAGCCAGCAAACTTCCTCTTTGTTAAAGGCGTGTTAAAGATCATTGACTTTGGTATCGCGAATGCTGTCCCTGAACATACAGTAAATGTCTATAGGGAATCCCAAATAGGAACCCCCAATTACATGGCACCAGAGGCCTTAATTGACAGTAATCACCAAGCCTCTGCAGAGTACATTCCTTCTACACAGATCAAATCTACTTGGAAAGTGGGGAAACCGTCCGACATATGGTCTTGTGGATGCATAATTTACCAAATGATTTACGGAAGGCCACCATACGGTGGGTACCAGGGCTCCCAAAGATTGTTAGCTATCATGAACCCGGAAGTTAAAATCTCATACCCAGAAAAAGGGCTGGGGGGCACGAAAGTCCCAGGTACTGCGTTAGAAACTATAAAGAACTGTCTCCATAGAGACCCCGGTCAACGTTGGGACGTTGATGAGATTCTCGGTGGTACCTTTTTGCAGCCACGAATTGTATCAGAGAATTTTATTAGTGATTTGGTCAAAAATGCTATAACCTATGGAATAAGTAAGAACAGTATTGATAATGATGAGTTGAAGAGTTTAGCAGATGATGTGTGGAGAAGGGTTTCACGATTGTCTTTATAGTACTGTATAGTTAATGTGGTAATGAACATAATGATTATAGAACCTTTTTCTCCTCAATGTTTAGTTTATGCTACATAATCGATTAGAAAGAAATGACAAATTTTACATATTGTACATGTATTCATAACGGCGACAGCTTTAAAGATGTTTGGGAGAAAGAGCTTGTCATGAATCTCAGCATTTCAACTACCTTTGCCCTAGTTTGGATAGAATCTGGGATCCATATTCTTCCCATTCCTGTTTGCTGATCCACATGTGTTCTTTGTCAGCCATAATGTTGGCCAACACCGCACCACCGATAAATACCATTTGTTTTCTTCTAGGTGGGTCCTCGATTCTTACTTTAAACTTGCTCAATCTGGTGGCATCTCCTTGCAAAACCCTTGTTAGCCACAGTTGCTTCAGCTCTTTTTCCAATCTAGAAGGAAGTCCTGGATACATAGAGGAGCCACCTGAGAGAACTATTGCTTTATAAAGCGATGATCGAATATCAACATCAGCGGATTGGATAGTGTTGAAGAGCAACTCTCCCATACCGTCTTGTTCCACGTCGACAAGAGAAGGTTGAAACAAGCACTCCGGAGCCAGGTAACGCTCTGAACCAGCCTTGATTATTCTTCCATCCGGTAGCTCATAAGATTCCACTAATGTTGTCGTGTCATTAGACAATCTGGCATCCAGTTCTAAGTCGTAGGAAACATAGCACAGCTTTTCTTTAATTTGACGAACAGTCTCAAAATCGGCACTTCTGTTAAAAGCGTACCCTCTTCTTGATAGTAGATCAATCAGATGTCTTGTTACATCTCTACCGGCAACATCCAGTCTTCTTGTGAGATGATTCAATACCACTGATTCGTAGACTGGAATAATGTGCGTTACACCATCTCCAGAGTCAACAACCACACCAGATGATAAACCTTGTGCATAGAGAGCCAGAACTGCCTGAATGGCAACATAGACTCCGCCAAATTGATACTTCTCAAACATTGTTTCTACCATTTTCTCTCTGTTCTTGAGAGGGTTCATAGGAGGCTCAGTAAGGAGTACCTTCTTTCCCCTTGTGTCCTCCTGCAACTTCTCATAGAAGGCATAATTCCATAAGTGCTCCATATCTTCCCAGTTTTTGATTATCCCATTCTCCATTGGGTAGCTCACTTGAAGCGATGAGCGCACAGCGCTCGCTTCATCACCACACATTATGTCTTTGATTTCTACATCACCTGTACGTTCCTCAGCCCTCAAGATTGGACGTCCAACAATCGATGGGAATGTGTGATCAGGGAAGTTGGATCCGGCGTGACCAATTTTCACAAACCCTGTTCCTTGATCTAAGACAATTGGTGGCTCACTCATTCTATGTTCCCTTATTTCTTGATAATTTTGGCTATTCCACTGCTGGGTTATAAGTAGTCACCTGTCTGTTTTCTTCCATTTCAATCAAATTCTAATTCCGAAAACTACTTGTTAGCTTATATAAGCAGTACACCTAAATATCCGACTGGTTAACTTGACTAAAATCGAGTGAATGTAGTTCCTTGCTTGGAAGTGATATATATATACATATGTGTATAAGGGCGATGAGAATATTATCTGTTTGCCCTGATGTTGATTGTAGGAGGCTCTTTGAAATCGCTGGTGTCTTTCAACACAACCGGAGAATGCCTCAATGAGATAGGAAGAACTTCAATCACAGCATCATATGTAGAGGAAGTGTGAATATCCAGCAGCGTATTCATCTTGGGTCTGAGTGTTAGAACAATAGTGGCAATTCTGGACAGGCCACTATCTTCATCGTACAGCCCAAATGTCATCACTGTAAGGTGTTCACTGATTCCCCGTGATGAACTGACCTGGAAATCTTGGTCTATGGACTCGACAGCTCCGAGAAGAAGCCGTGATTCCAAGTCGTGATGCGATCTCATCTGAGATTTGTTTCCTATTATCTTTTCCTTGAGCCCATCTTCGTTGGACTTCACACCTTGTAACACTCTGCCAATCACAAAGTTTCCAATTTCTGCCTCGTTGTGTTCCGACCCTTGAAATGTTAAATGAGTCTCAACTAGGTTTTGATAGCGTTTCTTCAAATCTCTATCTCTTCTGATACCAGTCCACTTACGTACAAGTAGGCCACCGATTAAGAGTGGCGGTAATGTAATTACGAGGATTGGTCCCATAAAGAACAATATGAATGCCGACACGCCAAACAGAGCAAGTAGAGCTTTTAGGCCATCTGGGATAAGATGAAAGAGAAACCCGAAGGTCGATGGTGGTCCACGGTTGTATCTTGGTGCATTATTGAAACCAAACCTTGAATGGTAGGCCTGACTTGTATGGATGGATCTCAAACTTATGGATGCCGGCCATAATGCCATGCGGTGATGACGTTCAAGACCAGACCAGCGAGTAGCACTGAAGTACGCTAGTGTAGGACTGTGATGCAAGCAAGGAGAAATATAAGAGTTTAGTAGGGAATCTATTCCTAATTTTGTTCTGAACAGATTAATGGGTTTGCTCATGTCGTTCCTCCTATCGATAGTATCTTTCCTGTTGTACAATGTCTTACAGCGTCATTATTGAATATCTTTGTTTTTCACTGGTTTTTCCCGTCAATCACAACTTTACGTTGTTTTGTTTCTTGCTCATCTACTTACCAAAAAGAAAAAACGCACTAATACAATATTTAATTAATCAGAGGTTGCCTTTACAGAGGGTGCTTTTTTATAGGCAAAGGTCAAATAAGAGGTGTGCGACTTCACTTCAGCTTCGTTTCTACTGACTTTAATCCAGTTCCACCTGGAGTCACCTTCTCTGATTCTAAGACCTTTTCCGAAGGGATTGTACTCGGTTCTATCGACTTTGGTGTACTCCTCCTCTTCGCGTTTCCGTTTCTCTATAACTTCTCTGGAAACATTTTGGTCATCGGATTCAATCTTGCCGTTTTTAGCATAGTACTCTCTTTTCTTCTCTATTCCCTCTTGCTTCCTCTTCTTGACATCCCTCAGTCTCTCTACCGCATCATCTACCTCTCGAATCATCATCCTTCTTGCTTCCCATCTTCTTCCCTGGATTTCAACCATATTTATTTCTGTCCACCCTTCCTCTTGCAGTTTCTTGATCGTCAAATCAACCTGTTCAATACATGGAGAAAAACAACAGATCCCTACTCTTCTATCGGTAGCAATGACTCTTTTCAGATGAGGAATAGCCTCCCATGGAGCAGGAAGATCCAAGAATACTGAAGTGGCTTCGAGACTATTGTATCCTTCTAAATCAAACCCTTCTTTACAGACATCACGGTGGTTGGAGATTACTGGTTTATTCAATAAACCGTGTTGCTGAAACTCCTTTTTGGCCTCCATATATCTAGCCTCATGAAATTCAAATGTGAATAGGATACCTTTAGTTCCAACAGTTCTGGCCAGTGAGTGTGTGAAAGAACCTGAACCAGTACCTGCTTCAATAACTCTTGATCCGACTGTTATTCCTAGTCTTTGTGTAATGTAAGATGAATCTGGTGTGTAGACAATCTGTGTTCTGTGAGGTAGAGAGAGCGACCATAGCTCTGGAGTTGGCTGTAATAGATGGATAAACCCATGACCCTTTGCACTGGTTATCTGAGACCCATATGGTAGACCAATCATAGATGAATGGTGGAACTCGCCATATCTGGTAGATAGGACCTTGCCTGGTGTCACTGTGATGGACTTCATGGAGTCTCTTGAAACATGCGCAAGCAATATGTCTCCCTCCTGGATAGTAGACTTATAGCCAAGGAACGCCATACCTACACCCAGTTAAATATCAGTTGAATATACCTCATGAACTTCTCTTTAACAGAGGTCATCTCCTTCGAAAAAGTTTTCTGTTTTTTTCATTTTTTATCAAGGGTATTTACTGTTGAAGATCAGACCTAATTTGCACCAGCCAGTACAGTACACCTATATGGGAAGAACTACGTTCAGGATTATTCAAGTAAGTTTAACAAAACACTAAAAACACATTGTTATCAAAGACAAACAAAGAGTCAAATCATAATTTAAGGAGCCTCTTTGTATTCTCACCAATATCAGAGTGGAGTTTGTTGATAGCTGTAGCTTTCTTAGTCTCAGCTTTGCCTAGTTGATCAAGATGAGCCTCATCAGGACCATCTGCAATTCTACACATTCTGGCATAAGCCCAGAATCTAGTCAAAGGGGTGTCTTGCGACACTCCTTCAGCTCCATAGACTTGGATTGCCCAATCGGTAATCTCCAACACAGTTCGAGGAGTGTCAATTTTGGCGATTGAAATTTCACGTTTGGCACCTTTAGCACCCGCCTGATCAATCTTCAAAGCAGCCTCTAGAACAAGAAGTTTGACTCTTTCCAGTGCGATTCTTCTCTCAGCAACTGCAGAAATAAAAGCCTCTTTTGTGATAAACAACTGACCGAAAATTTTACGGTAAGATGCACGCTTGATAGCTTGATTTATTGCTTCATCACCCATACCAATCATTCTCATACAGTGGTGGATACGTCCTGGACCCAAACGACTTTGAATCAATTTGAAACCTTCACCTTCTGCATCCAAAATGTCATAAGGAACGACAACATCCTTGAAATCAATCTCGAAGTGACCATGTGGTGCATCATCGAATCCCATAACCATGACAGGGCGTACCAACTTGGCACCAGCAACCTGAGCCTTCTTTGCATCAATGACCAGCACTGAGTGACGCTTATATGGATCAGGATGGTTTGGGTTGGTCAAAGCCATGACTAACCAAACCGAACAACGTGGATCACCTGCCCCCGATGCAAACCATTTGGTACCGTTCAAAACAACGTCTCTACCGCCGTTGATACGTTTAGCGCTCAATGAAATGTTCAATGCATTAGAAGAAGAAACACCCTTCTCTGTCATCAAAAAGGCTGAGCGGATATCACCGTTAAGAAGAGGCTTAAACCACTTCTCACGTTGTTCGGCATTTCCATACTTAGCAAAGAGTTCCATATTACCTGTATCTGGTGCAGCAGTGTTTGTAGCCTCCGGTGCAACAGCAGAACGACCTATAAACTGACACATCAGACCGTACTCCAAATTAGTGTAACCTGGACCATCCGCATAGTCAGAGTGTAAAAACAAGTTCCATAGGCCCAACTTTTTGGCCTTAGCCTTCAGCTTTTTAGTAATTTCTGGCGTAGTAGCCCAACGGGTGTCTGGGTCTCTGGAAATCTGCTCATAATATATCTCATCTGCCGGCATACAATCTTCCTCAACAAACTTCTTCACCTTCTCTAGTGTTTCGTAGCCCCGAGGGGAGATATGGTCCCTGACCAGAGCAGGGATGTAGGAAGAAAGCGGAAGTGACATTACTCTATTAATTGAGAAGCAGGTGTATAAATAGATGTGTATGTATACTGGACTCCAATTTAACTAATGAACTAATCACTTCGGTTCCCTGATAGGGTTTATATGTATTGAAATAGTGGAGAGGGTAGGAATTTGTTGAATTAAAATCTGGGGTTCATTGGTGGGGGTGGTACCTTGAAAGTTGCCGAGGGTCAGTTTTGCTTTTTTTTTTTATCGGTGAGGCATTCGGCTAGCAGTGACTGAGGTACCTTGGCTTGTATTGCCAATCTAGTAGCATGAAAGCTCAAAGAGGGTAGCTATCACAACCTTGTCACTACTCTTTTCCTTGTCGATGGAACTAGTCAGCGTGAGAAATGGAAGTGTGCCCGAAACTCCTATTGAGTGGTTGTTGTGTATCTTTGACCTCTCTCGGTTGATCTGTCTTTGTCTTTATTTTTTTGAGGAGAAGCTTATCGAGCCGAGAGAGTACTATGTGGTCGGTCCCTTGTACCTTTATCCATCGACATGGCATGCCTTCAAATATCATTCGAGCCCCCATTCTTAGCATAAACCATAGTGGAGGACTTTTTATTTTGACCGGTTGAAGTGGAGGTACTCACCATTCCACACATGCTTCCGAAAGACATTATTAAAACATGTATACATATACATCTATTCCTTAATGCCCAATTCTACCAACGCAACCTTCTGCAACTTACACTCAAACAAGTGAACCACTAGTTAGTGTACTCAATACCTGTACATCTATAGGTTCTGGTCATTTCTCGTTTCGGTTTATAACTGATTTTAGTTATTACCTTAACTCTCTCCTCGGGAGCTCCTTTCAATTGCCAACAAGTATGCTGGAAAGAATGATAATTGTACAGATTCCGAGCGTTGAAAAATGCCCAAAGCTGATAATCCACAGTGGGTGCTAAAGCCACTCCTAGAAAGCTTCTTGAAATCATTAAGAGCACTCTACAGTTATCAGCGTTCTCTCGTATGCTTCGAATTTCTACAGGTGGTACAATTAATTGCATAATCATTTTGCAAGAGTAGGATTTAGATCAAATGAAATGTTCGCTCACCAGACCAAGACTATGTAACTTTTTGCTTTTCACCTTGTGTTTCTTCATCAACTGTTCCTTGTCTCTTTTCTCCTCTAACTTTGCGTCTTTGAAAGATATCTGCTGGAGCTTGGACAAGGGCTCATCCTCCCTGTCGATATCAATATCTCCTAAGAGCAAAATATTCTCACCCCTAATCAACAATACCCCCAGGTAATTCTCTGCATACTTCGAACTTTCAAGATATATTCTTTCAATGGCATCTTGTAACACGATACTCCCGTATTGGTCAAATGATCTCAATACACCAAACAGTTGACGACCATCAGTCAAGGTAGCGCATATTTTTCCTGTTTCAAGTTTCTACTGTTAGTATTCTGTTCAGAGAGGCTAGTCTATTCAAAGTGAAAAAGAAGAAACTTACTATCAACATATCCAATTACAGCGGCTGTGGTTGTAAAAGAAAATGACTCTAGGTACAAATCTGCAACGTTCTCAGATAGAGTTTCAATTTCATCTTTCTTGTCCCCAGAGGTTGTGGTAAGTATATCAGATGATGGCTCCAGGCTTGCGCTCATCTCTGCTGTATGTAAATATAAATACACAATTGGCCTTCCCGAAGTAACTTGTTAAAGCCTATTAACGGCCAGCTGGTATACTGATAGTGGTTGATTCTTAAATTGATATTTGACATTCGTTGCGTGCACGCTCTTTTCGAAAAAAAAAGTGTGTGTTACCCGGCATTTGATTGACTTCAACTACCAGTTAGTAAATTTAGGTTGATTATGAACATCCGTTATGATATACAATGATGCATCTATTGGTACACAGAATCTTGCTGTTCTTTGAAGAAGGATCAATGAAACTGGTATCTGCTTCTGAAGACATACAGCTAACACAAAAAATAAGTTTGACACGGACAGGAATTGAACCTGCAACCCTTCGATTGCACTTAGTTCCAACTGGAGTCGAAAGCTCTACCATTGAGCCACCGCATCAACTTGGAAGAACACAAAAGCAATTACAAACTAGATCCAACATATCGCTCCCACATCATAACATAATAAGTACTTGGGCTCTACCTACTACGAGATTTTGTGGAAATTAAAACAAGTAGATTGGTATTTATATACATGACACAAACCAGAAAGGAATAAATGTCAGAGTAAACCGCCTAAGTAAAACAAGAACGGAGGACAACTGGAACCCAACCAAATGAAATCGATGGGTTATATCTATAAATTATATTAGAAGTGCACAAAGGCAATGAATAGCAAGCAAATCAGGTAAAAGGGACATAAAGGGAACATTAAAAAGGAAATCAAATAATCAAAACAAAAATAGTAAGGCATATGGGATCGTAAAGCCATTTAATAGAAGACAAAGTTGGCAGAACCGGAGGTGACAGTGACGGTACATCCATCAGATCCAGATCCAGAAAAAACACCGTTTTCGTACTTACATTCCCCATTGACAGATGAGCCTGGAGTACCTTCGATCTTGATATTGTAGGATGGTGGGGTTTTGTTGTTTGGGTTTGGAATGATGGACAAGTATGATTTACCATCAGTGAAACCAGAGCCTAACACCACAGGAGCCCAGTTACCGATTCCAGAACCCTCAGTTCCCCAAATACATCCGTTTTCAACAGCAACTCCCTGGTCATTGACATAATATTGGGAGGAGGTCTTACCACCTCTCCATGTGAAATAAGTGTCTTCAAAAACGACAGACATTGGCTTAGATTGGCCAGCATCAACAACAGTTGGAACAACCATGTTTTCAGAACCTGGGTAATCAGTACGGCAGAGGGCAATTTGAGATTTGGCATTATTCACAGCTCTGGAGGATTGTTGACCCCATTCACAAAGATGCTTAGTGTTTGGGTTAGATCTGTACAAGTAGCCATCTTTGCATAGCAAACCTCCAACAGAAATACCGTTTGCTGGTTGCTCTGTAGGCCATTGAGTCTTGGACATACCTGGTTGGCATGCATAAGAACAATAGAAACCATCTTCACAAGAGGAAGAAGTGTCCCCATTCAAATTCATGACAGAAGCCCACCCGCCAAATTCTAACCAGTTTAAGGAGACAACACCATTACCCGCTGGAAACTCTGAACATTTGATAGTACCATCTTGAAAATCGTCGGACGGACCAGAAAACTCTTCCAAGTCACCATTGATGCCTCCAGACGATGGTTCCTTTGGTGAAGACGCAGTCTCAGATTGCTTCTCTTTCTCTTGGGAGAGAGTGGTAGTTGGGTTCTCATCTTTCTTCTCAACAATAGCGGCTTCTACTGTTGAATCAGAAGTTGGTTTTGCACCGCCCACAGTTGATGTGCCAATAACATTACCTTTACCATCCACCAGTTCAACTCTGGTTTCAAGAACGACAGTTACAGCTGGTTCAGCTTCACGCTTATGTTGGTGATGATTGTGACGAGTTGGTGCGGCAAGGGTGGTGGCGGCAAGGGCCAAAAGGGAGACTGTGGAAAATTTCATGATAAACAATAACAAACAAAGCTTAAAGAACGACGGGGAATAAGAATAAGTGGGTTTCAATCAGAGTGTAATGGTGATAAGTGTACCTAAGGAAAGACAAGTAGTTGGAAGTAAGAATGAATCGCTAGTACTAAAGAATGTATAGGGGTGGGTGTGTAGAGTGTTAATTACCATAGCCTCAATATGCGGGAAATCTCCTTTTGTTTATATATGTTCTAAACGGAAATAAAAAGAAAAAGAAAAACGGAGATGTGTGCGTTAACCGATTTGATCCTCTATTGATGAAACCGCAGAAACACGCATCAACGGGACGGTCTAGAATTGGCACAGGGAGCGAGATTCGGTAGGAATAATGTTATTACAAAAACTAGCAGTGGTGTTTGATTATTATCGCAAAGGAATCAGATCAGATACTTTGTCTACTGCTGATATTGCAGTGAACTGTGTTATTCGTCAATTTATGACAAATGGTGAAAATGTCAGCATCAACCGGAGTTTCTTCTATTCCCTATCATAAAAAATGATGTCAATTCCGACTCCACACAGGGAGAAGAGCCTACATGAGCCTAAATGTTGATGAAGTAATGGTCTATTGAGCACCGGTTAATACAAAGATCCAGAAAACGAAAATCAAAGACCCGTGCCGTCAACAACGAAGCTACGATTCCCGTATAATAGGCTGTAATTTTGCCTCCAATGTCTGCTTTTCTAATTTTATCACAAACGGTTCTATATCTTATGTCTTGTGAGAGCTTTCCCCTACCTCCCCTATGAAAAAGGATGGATCGTAAAAAGAAACGGGGGACAGGAGACAAAACGAACAAAAGAAACAACCTGTAAAATATTAACGATAGAATAAGAGAAAAGAAGCTCCGAGAAAAAGAAAATAGAGATGTGTATGAAACATCAAGGATCTGGGGCTTGCCCGAATGAATACATCACTATCTGTATCGGCAAAAAACTACATTCTTGTTCTCGTTCTCCTTCTCTCCGAACTGTATGCCTCCCACTGTCTCTACTCCGTCTAAGATGTCTGTGGGTGATACAACAGCAAGAAAGGTGTTCTGTTGTCTCCTCCAAACAAATCTAACTGGCCCTTTGAAACTGATACGTAATAAACTAAGTCAGATGTAAGTGCCAGTAAGTAACAAGTAGGAAACATGCAAATAACTTACCTTATTCGGCAAATAAACTGCAGCGCATCTGTAACCAGAAAAAGTTTTCATCGGTAGGAGCAGCATCGGTAGGAGAAGCATCGGTAGGAGAAGCAAATACTTTATTGGTATGGGCACTTGCAATAGAAATTAAAAAAGATTGCCATCCGAATACCGTGTGTGCATAACAACACCCGAGATTGAAAACCATTCAGAGCCGGTAGAAGCTGCACCAACACCGCCTCAATCCCATTATCATTTGTTTAAAACTGACTTTGGAACAAAACTATGGCCTACAGTTGGACCAGTTGGTAATTGTTTTTGTCGGGAGTTATCCCCTTTTCTTTTCTTTTCTTAGATGACCTTTTTCTGAAGTATACCGTGATTTCATTGGCTATGAATAGCGCATATATTTTGTAAATCAAAGAGACTCGCATTATGCAGTACAAAGGCCAAAACCATTCATTTGCGGAATTCTTCCCAATGAGGACTACAGATGCCGGTGATCTGGGCCTAATGATTAATTAGGGCTAGAAGACCGTACCAATCTAAGCCAGTCCAGATCAGATGAAGCTCTAAACATTAGGAAGTAATATATATATAAGCTTGTCTCTATACTTTCACAGCAAGGCACAGAAAGGAAAGAAAAGCGTACTCATATTTTCAGAGCTCCTGTTTTTCTCTTTCTGGCTCCTGTCCCCTTTCTTCATCGGCAATCTTGTCGATAAGTTAGTTGTTTTATTTGTGGTGAAAGCCAATTTTTTTTCGAAAAATGTAGGTGACAGTTCAATGACATGTTATTGTGAGGTATCAACACATAGTCACTCATACATGAAGAAGTCGACCCCGGTTAAACAGAAAGTGGTGCACTTAGATCAGCCCATTGATCATAATGCCCCCCCAACAATTCACTCTACCCCGCTGGAACCAAACCTGGCGGATGCTGCGCTAAACCTCACCATTGACTTCCAACGCCAGAAACAAAGTGGACTGAACCGCCGCATGATCTTACATCCTTATACGTTCTTGATCCTTGGGACTACTATTGGTGTGTTTGGATTTTGGAAAGTTGGCTGGATCATCCTTAAAGGCGGCTACTCTCTCCTCTGGGCCAACAAAGAAGAGCTTTTCCCTGTGGTTATCTTTGGAACTATGTTTACCTCAACATTTCTCACCATTCTCACAAAACCTACGGACATCGTAAAGGTCAGAGCAGATTCGCTAGTGGAATCCAATGCACATGTGTTTGGATTTGAGCTGAAAGATTTAACCCATGTCCATATTCCAGCTGACGACAAAAAAGGCAAAGTGAACAGTACTGACAAAAATCTTCTACAATTGGCTGAAAATTCTCGGATTGTCATATATAGGGATACACCAATTGCCTTGGTCTCTATTGTCCCAATACCTGAACTTTTCAAAGACGAGACATATGTAGTGAAAATCACAAGTATTGGTATCAGAAAAGTATATCTAAAAAGTGGGATTTTGGATGATCTTCTAGATTGGGTACAATACCGTTCTATTCAATTGAACAACAAGATGTTCAAGAAGCTATTGATTTTAACTGAAATTGTCAACACTGATGATGTCTTGAAATCAGTTTTACGGAAGAGGCAGTTTAGATTTGTAGAATCTACACAACTGGGCGATTCAAAAATTTTGAGAGTTTATGGAATCCACAACGAAATCTGGGGTTTATCTCTAAATTTGACCAAGGTGGACAGGATTTAAAATCTCGAGAAACAACTACAGTTGCTGAAACTTTTCTGACAATGACTGCTGGACATTGAACAATTGTTGATAAGTTTTTTTATTCTAATCTAGCAGACCTGTAGACCTTTTTTTATAGCGTCTACTCTTCACTCTATAGATAGTGAATAAAACGTAGAGTGCGACCAAGACAAGTAGTATACAAACACCGGTCTTAATCTTGTTCAATATTGATCTTGACCAGCTAGAAACCTCGTTATATTCCCTTAATTTCTTGTTAAAAGCTTTCCTACTCAAACTTCGTTTCTTCGAAGTCTTTCTAGTGACAAAATCTCGTTGTTCGTTATTCTGTAATATAGTCCTCCCAGTGCGTTTTAGCGGTTGGAGCTCAGGATTTTCGTAAATATTTAGAATGGGGTCCTCCCATGAGACAATAACTTTGTCATCTCTTCTCAACTCGTATACCTTAAGAGAAAAAATATCCAAGAATTCAACAAAGGCTCCTGTCGATCCAGAAAGAGAGACGTAACGGTTTTCAGGTAATTTGATACCAGAGATAGAAAAACAATTGGACCATCTCCTGCCAATTGAGTAGTCTAATGATAGATATCCATCCTCTGAAGTATGAAAAATTCTGATCTTTGTACGTCCTGCCTTAGGATTCATCAATTGTCTTGCAGAACACCCCGTCAATCTAGTACTCTTACCGTCATTGTCTTTATCGTAAGCCGTACTACCGTTCCCCAGCATTACATTAATGTAAGGAAATGCAGGACCCTCTGGAGCATTTTTGAAAGTGTCGAAGAATATACCCAGTCCTTCAAAATTGTCTGCAGCACCAAATACTGGACCAATGACTGTTTGTGGGGAAGATGTGAGAAACAAAGCGGCACCGTCCCCTTTGAACACAGAGGAAGACCTCCCGGGATGGTGAATTTGAATTTCTAGCTCAATGTGGAAACCCTTAGAGTCAAACGGTATTGAGTTGTAAATCAATCCATTTTGACCTTTTTCTAGCGTAGTCAATCGAATGTACGCATTGTTATTTATCATTGCATCACCCGCTAGATTCCAATTATCATCAAAAAGCCGGCTGAACGGTGCAGCCAGAGACTGAGACTCAACAGCCACAGTGTTTAAATCTGATACTGGCGATTTCCCAGAAAGAATTTCATTGATCTCTTCATTGGTTAACCGGCTGGTACCATATCGGTATCTCCATATGTAAACAACTAAAACTCCCAGAAGGACCAAAAGTCCAATCTTAACGCGGCTGAATCTCCATGGTCTACTGGACATTGGAGCCCTATTCTGTTCTCCTCTCCAAACCTTGTACTTATTATGATAAACGGGTTATCCAATAATAGAGCTCTGCTTTTGCTGTAATCACTACCTGATATATTATAGTGTTGTCTTTTTCTCTTTTCTTTTTTCTTTTCCCTCTGTGCTTCATCAGCCATCCTTCAACCACAGCGGTGCGGATGCCTGAAAAAGTCACTGGCTTCAGCACTTGTTATGAGGGATAGTGTTTTTCACTGTGCTAATCTTTAATACAGAACAGCATATCTGAAATTTTAGTGTTAATCCTTCATTGGCACATCACATGGTACATCATACAGGTCATGTATTGTTGTCTCAACATGTGCTGTCTCCTTCTTTAGCATTGTATGTCTTAGTTAACTCACACAATCGCGAAAAACACTCTATTTAATACCCAGTGATATCCTCCTCCAACTGAATGAATTAAAGAAGAAGTTCCATTTCGAGGAGAGAAGAGAAGAAGAAAAGAAGAGTAAAATTAGCTCTGCAGGTTGGTTTTGTACTGTGCAAAGATAAGAGTACTCAATAGCAGATTGTTAGAGATATAATGCCAACTGCAAGAACTATATTCATTCGCCATGGACAAACTGAGTGGTCTAAATCAGGCCAGTTCACTTCAGTAACAGATTTGGACTTGACACCACTTGGAGTCACCCAAATGCGTCAAACCGGGAAAGCTCTGTTCGAAGAAAGCAAGTTCCTCAATCCGGATACCCTGAAATACATTTTCACCTCCCCACGTAAACGGGCGCGTCAGACTGTTGAGTTGATTCTTGAGTGTTTGACTGATGAACAACGTGCTAACATCAAAATCATTGTTGACAATGATCTCAGAGAATGGGATTACGGCGAATACGAGGGACTCCGTAACGATGAAATTGTGGAACTGAGAGCCTCGAAGGGGTTTGACAAGGAAAGACCATGGCTCATCTGGAGAGATGGTTGCCATACTGGTGAGTCCTCGAAACAGGTCGGTACACGTTTATCTCGTGTGATCGCCCGTATTCAGAACATTCAAAAGACTTCACTTGTCAACAAGAAACCCCATGATGTCCTTGTATTTGCCCACGGGCATACTCTACGATACTTTGCCGCTTTATGGCAAGGGCTCGGTGCTGTGTTACCTGCTACAGAGATTACTCCATACGTCAAAAGCTTCGAGGATGACGGTTCTGTTGAAATTGTTGAACCCAAAGAGTTCAAGTATCTGGTTGAGAACCCAAACTTCATTTTAGAAGCTGGTGGTGTCGGCGTTCTAGGCTACTCCCATGGAAATGTTGACGAACCAGCTACCTATTTAAGTGGAGGTTTCAGATGTCCACCAGCAGACGAGGTTTGAACTACGGAAAGAACTACAAGGGAAGAGAACAACAGGCACGCGCTTTTCCAAATGTTTGTTCTTTATTAGTGTCCTCTCTGCACTCTGCTGGACATGCGACGAAAGGCTGTCTCTAAATGCGTACGGCTCTGATAATAAATGCTATCACAACTCCATCATAGTAGCCTGTATTTCTTGTAAAGCTTTCGTGATTTTTATTTTAAGATTTTTTTGGCTGGAGCAACCGACTGTAGGTGAATACAGTTCAACAGACAGTCCAACAAACTATTACCAGCAGAGCATCACACTTCAACCGCCGTCTCAAAATCTACAGTTACTCCTATTTTTATCTGCTCTGTACCGTATAATGCCGTCAACGCTGGTAGTGGGAGTAACAACAGCAGTTCTATCTTCGCTTATACAGTCAATAGGACTTACTCTACAACGCAAATCTCATATTGAAGCGTATCATTCCGTCGAACATTTGGAACAACAGCATCAGCAACAGCCCATTTATAGACGACCGCTTTGGAGACTAGGGCTTGCACTATTCTTAGTAGCCAATCTTGTGGGGTCATCAGTACAAATCACCACACTGCCCTTAATTGTACTGAGTCCATTGCAAGCTATTGGGCTGGTTTTCAACTCATTATGTGCATGCTTCCTACTTGGGGAAGTATTCACAAAGCTTACAGTGTTAAGCATGGTATCTATTGGCTCAGGCGCGATTTTAATTGCCTACTTTGGTAGCAGTGTTGGAAATGGTGACAACACCAGACCCCTCAAAGAGCTTTTGACGCTTTTGAAAAGACCACACTTTATGGCATGGATGATGTGTAGTATCCTGGGAGTCACTATACTTCTTTCCTATCTGACAATACTCAAAATGGTACGAAATGAAAGGAATCTGCACTGGACGTTATCAGTGGAATCGAATGACCAGTTTAGACTAACCAAGGGCGTCATATATGGCATCACTTCTGGAACACTATCAGCTCACTCGCTGCTATTTGCAAAAATCTCTGTTGAGATTGTTCTGAACACAATAAAGAAGCACGATAAATCACTGGTGAATATTAGATCATGGGCAATTATACTATCATTTTTGTCACTAGCACTGATTCAGCTCTGGTTTCTTAACAAGGGTTTGAAGAACATATCAACATCGATTCTTTATCCTCTGGTTTTTTGCATTTACAACATCATCAACATTTCCAATGGGCTCATTTTTTACAACACGCTTAGTTCACTCACCATCGTGCAAACGTTTATGATAATTCTTGGAACTGTGCTAGTACTTTCAGGGGTCTATACCCTCAGCATGAGGTTGAGTGACAATTCAACGGAAGTGCATCAAATTATAAAAAACCAACACACTGACACTGAATTTAAAGTTTCTACTCCAGAAACTCACAGTCTTTTAGCGGAGGATGATGAGGAACAAGGATATGTTTCATTTGCATCACCATCAAAGATTGGAGAATCATATACTCTCCCTACGTCACCGTTTCAAAACTCAGGGTTCCCTGAGAGACATTCACTGCTCGAGCCCACCAGTTTTAATGGTAGTGGCAGAAAAAGAAGTTCAAGTTTTGGTAGTTACCATCATAATCAATTTAAACCTTTCAAGTACGGTAGCATTGGTGATGATGGAAGACAAAGTGCGGTAGTCGGGAGGAACAAAAGAGTTTTATCTTTTGAACAGGCTGAATTACTAGCTCAGCTAAACCAGCTGCAGGAGAGCCGTCAGTACATATGAACAACTTAGTGATATCGAGTAATTATCAAGCTTCATATTTGGAGTACATAGTACCCGACGTACTATTGGGGTCGAAAAATACACATATGTATCTATGCATATGTTAAATATCATATTCACTCTAATACCTCATTTCGTAACTTCCCCCAGTACAAACATATCTAACCCATTTAATAACTTTACTTGAGCTTGTGCTTTCCCTCACTCTCAGGTGTTCAACCACTACACCAGAACTGCTAAACATCAAAACCTCAAATTCCAGATTAACAGGAGGGTGCTGCCATCTGTTTAGATCTGTTGACTCTAGAGATGAGTCCGCGCATTTGATTGTGGCAGTTAGAGAGTTCTCTGTAAGACCGGGGTATTTTTTAAAGGACCACTTAATGGCAGTTTCTGATGCTAAAAGTTTAGCTTTTCCTCCACTGGAAGCAAACTTTGCATCAATCGAGCTTGAATGTACAGGCAAAGTTACAACAACGTCAGTGGCATTCAACTTGGCTGGAAAAAGAGACTTCAGCAAAATTTTTACTTCATAGGAATTGCCTGAAACACATATCGATGGAGTCAATTTGAATGGAAACCTAATGTTTCTTGTTACACGGTATGTCATCAGTTCAAATTTACCATCAGGAGGAATGAACTGAATCACACGCTCGCTGTCGAACTTTTCAAGCTCTACACATGCATGAAAATGAGGATCCTCCAAGATTATTCCGTTAGCATTCGCAGCTGATGGGATTGCATTTGCATTTTTAACTTCATAACCTTCTAATATGTCGCCATTGGGTTGACGAATTCCCGACAATGTGTCGTTAAGGCCAAAGTCACATACTGGCATTCCAGAAAGTTGTGTCTTCATTTGAATACTACCATTGATGTATGACTTCAGTATTTTACCTTCAGGAGACAGAAGAACGTTCACGGATTCATGTACATCCAAGAATATCTCGTTTCGGCGGTATTTAAGGCCTTGTGGGCGCCATGGCGTAGTGGTATCGTACACACTTTCGTCTTTTCGTTTTGTGTTAGTCTTAACCTTCTTATTGGAGGCAGCAATGTCTCGTTGCCCCAAAACTTCAGCCAGGATGTGCGGTTGTTTAACAATGGATTTGAGATGTGCTATTTCCATTGATTGTGGCATTCCACTGGCAATGGTTTCATCTAACAAAGCGTAGACGATATCCGGGTATGATTTGATTACCTCCTCATCAAAAAGTTCTCCAAAGTAACTTTTCAAGACATCAAGGAAAGCATATAGCCATTCAAGAACTACTGCCGCATCCGCATTTGATCTGGTAATAGCGACCAGCCATAAACCATTAAACTTGATATGAAAGAAGGTGGTGGAACCCAGTGTTAGTATGGGTGATCTCAGGCCAGGATTCAGTAGCACTTGGGTGAGGAATATCTCTCCTACGGAAGGTTTAATATTGGCTTTACATAAATACGTTGTCAGAGTCTCTCCTCTTGGTGAGAAGAGGAAAAATCCAGAAAGCGAGGGCATTGATGCAACCCTACTCACAATAACAACTAGTGGAGGTGTATGACCCTCGTTGTCAATTGAACTCCAGGTACAATTTAATTGAATATGATACTAAGCGATGAGTGGTAGGCGTTCGGTGGAGCTGTCCCAGATGTCTTTCTTTCTGGTTTTGTTTACAGATTCAATAAAACTGATTTAGAAAAATAAATATACAAATGTTTACGAGCATTGGTGTTAATGTAAAATCTATTATATTATTGTTTGATAGTTTCTGTACTAAGCAAAACAGAGTTTCTATGTTAGAATACACGATTCATCATTCGGTTAACATTGGAGAGGACTTTTCTTTCAATAGTAGCCATGATCAAATAACATCGATACAGATTCTCCATTGTGGATTCTTCTGATAGCTTCACCAAAGATCCTACTGACGTCAAGGACAACAAGCTTTTCACCGAGCAGCTCTTTGTGTTCATCTTGAGGAACAGAATTCGTAACAATAACTTTATCTAATACACTAGCTTTTATTCTTTCAATAGCGTCCCCTGAAAAGACACCATGCGTGATGATTGCTGTGACAGATTTGGCACCTTGGGTACTTAACAGTTTGGCGGCACGGGTGATAGTGTAAGAAGTGTCAACTAAATCATCAATCAAAATACAATCTTTGTCTTTGACGTCACCGACCAGCATAGTCGTAGCATACTTTAGCTTCTTGTCGAATCCATCACTTAGAGACAGGCTCTGAGCCATAGCCTCTGTGCTTTGAGCTTGTGAGAAAGAATGATCTGTTTGTATTTGCGCAGCCCCTTCGCCTGTAGTCTCTATATCACCACCTAGGTTTCTTCTCTCCTTATGGATCAAGGCGAAACTCATCTCCAAAACGTCCGCTACTGCGATTGCTCTCTTAGCACCACCAGCGTCTGGGGAAACAATAACTGCGTCTCTATACCCTTTGATCTGAGTTTGAATATAGTGTTGAATTATTGGTTTTGAGTATAAATTGTCAACAGGAATATCAAAGAATCCTTGGAACTGGGGGTCGTGCAAGTCCATGGTGATGATATGGTCAGCGCCAGCTGCAGTCAGCAAATTGGCTATCAAAGTACCACTTTGTGCTACCCATTTCTTATATCCTTTACCAGTAGTTCTTAGATTTGAACCAGAAACAGCATCGTGGGGCTCTTGAAGCACGGGGTTCTCTGAGTTGAGCTTTGGAAAATAAGAGCTGGATGATCTAGAGTCAGATCTACCTTCAAGATTTGGAGTACTTGGAACGGATTCAAAGAAAAAGTTGTTCTTTCCCAGCGAATCATGGCTACTACTCACTGACTTATTCTCCTTCTTTGAGATTAATGGAGCCCCTTTCTTGGTATAAGGTAAGTCAGGCTGTCTTGAGTAAGGAAACAAGGGCAATACCGCTGTGACACGACTAGCACTTGCAGTTTTGCACGCTGATAGCATAATCAAAAGTTCCAAGAAGTTATCATTCACATGACCACTTCCTGACTGTATAACATAAACATCTTTCTCTCTGACGGACTCGTTTATAGATATAGATGTTTCACCATTTGAGAACTTGCCAAGTTTGACCTTTCCCGCATCTAGAGATAGGTTATGACAGATCCTCTCAGAGAGCTGTGGATGGGAGGAGCCAGAAAATACCACTAAATCGTGAACCATACGGGACTAGTTGGAATAACAATAAGTCGTAAATGAGATTATAGTGGCTATGCTACAGTACCTCAGCTCTTCACAAGTATCGTTCATCAAATTTTTTTAACTACTTACTGAGTTGGGGAGAAAAAAAATTTGCTGGTGTACTACTCACTCTTTTTGGCAAAACATAGGTATATCATAGTGTTACGTTAGATCGATCGTTCTCTATTCATAATCTCTATATTTCTTCAATCAGGTAGAAGCCATAACAGAGGCGCGAGAACAGTGCCAGACCAGACTGCTGACCATGCATGTTTTTATCTGGGTGTATTGTAGGATGCAGGAAAGGTGCAAGAACGGAAGTCTACCACATGCCATCATCAGTAAGACCACTCACTGTTGGTTCCTTAACTTTCTCAACGCCACTTATATCCGCTAATAGTGAATCTATAGTTTGGAGACTCAATTTTTGTGGAAGAATTGACCCCAACACTCTCACTTTGTTTCTGATCTTCACTAAAAGCTTTGAGTTCTCTATCACATTTCCGTACTCATTGTCGAATCGTAATTGCGAAAGATATTCGTCAAGATGGCTAAGATTATTTCTTGCCTGTGATGAAAGCTCAAGTCGTTCGATCCCATCAGTGTCTACCGCTGCTGTTGTAGTTGGCTTCTCTTCGTAATATCTAATTAACGCTTGCAGGTAACCTACAAGTAGAAACTTTTGAAAAGCTGTCTGTATTCCGTACTCTTTACCCTCAATATAAGAGAGTTGCGTAGATCTGGCTTGTCCTTCATGGTAACCCTCAGAGTAGAACTCCTCTTCCAAATTCAGTACATCATCAAACATCTCTTACATACATTTATTCCTTGTATCTAAACGATGTCAGCCGAAGAAAGCTGTCTCAGAAAAATGAAAAAAACCGCTCTCGAAAGGGTACTCTTAGAGGCGGTCATTATCATCATACCACTACAACAAGTGTAGACTGTAGAATACCTATCTAAATAGTTTTACCACTAACAACCTCTTTGCCGGTCTTCTTGATAATATTCTCTACCTCTTCCAAGGTTAGAGTGGAATCAAGATCAACTGTTTGATCCTCTAATGATATGTCGATATTAGAGTTCTCTTCACGTTTGGACAACACACGGTTCACTGCATTCGAACAAGCGGAACAGGACATCTTCACAATGAATTGATAATGGGACATGGTCGCTAAGTATCTTTCTGACTAATTGAGGTTCTCTGCCATAAACAGAGGATTAAGCGGCGTCAAAACGTCCTTTCTACAACTATTTACTTGCACTTTAGAAATTTACACCCAGCCAGTGTTAAGTCACGTGATCACAAAAGAGCGCAGTAGGTGCGGCGTTAATCACCTAATTTTGCTCAATAGGTACACTTTCTCTACGAGTAGATGGATAAGAGGATGCTCGTCATCAATAGACGTTATACACAAGATTTTCTCTCCTTAAACGTTCATGTTAGTCATAAGTCACGTAAAGAAGTAGAGCTGTTCCGAAAGCTTAACCCATAAGAATGATTGTATATGTCAGTGGTTTTGATGAATGTTGGAAACAATGGTTTATCAGCATCGCTATTAACTCTGAGTGAGCTGAGATAGGTTTTCATCATAAACAATCTTCTACAGTTAAGAACTCATAACATCGGTTTACTAACTTACTTTGTTAGGACGTAGCCTTTATTGTTGTCAAATACAGTAAGAAGGAGGAAGAAAAAAGAGTAAAATTTTCCTCAAAAGGCATGGTGGAAGCATCGGCCGGGTAAAGTTGAATAGTAGTTATCTTAGGGCACAGGCAAAGCGATATGTGGAAAAGGCAGGCAAGTTTCGCTCAAGATCTCCCACAAGGACAGTTTTTTATGTGCTGTGTTTGGCCGTCGATGTTGATGTTCTGTCCCATCTATATCTTATTTAGTTGTACTCATACAGATTCAGCAATTGTTTCAAGCTATCCTCATTATTCGCCAGTAGCCCTTTCTCCCAATCAACTACCAATGGGCCAACAAACCACTTCCCCTTAGCGCTTTTGCAAAGCTGATTGAAATCACCTTCATTTATAAACGAAGTCCCTCTCTGGCCTGAGACAGACTGGTTAAAGTGTGGAAATGCACTGAGAAAAACTTCCAGATTCTGGCTCTTCAAGTTATGATTATTAGTACTGGCCGTAAAGGTGTAAGATCTTATCAATTGCAATTGGTCATATGTTGGTTCACTGGATTGAGTGTCGACGACATAATTCACTCTAGCCTCATGACCCTCCTGTGAACCAAATCCAGACTTAATTTTTTCCCATAATGTTTTATTGATGCTTGTTCTTTCTGGTTCTGATGCGGGCGAGTAAGACGTACGCGATTTAAGGAGACGAAGGAGCTTCCCAGAAACGTCTGATGAAGCAGACTGGAAAAGCGTAATGGTTCCTGGGTTCATTTGTAGGGTTTTCAGCATAGACATTCTGGTAACACTAGTGTCTAACTCCTCTCTTTTTTGTTTCGGGCCTGTCTGTCGTTATCTCTAAGCTGAAAGTTCAAATTGCTCATTTATACTTTTGGTGGGAAAAAGAGTCCGAGAAAGAATTCTAAGAAATATAAAACTAACACCAACAGTAATACAAACTAAAATTACTTTGAGTCTCCATCAATCTTTTACAATCCTGCAGTTGTCTTGAATGTATAACGAATATACACTTAGAACCCCATTCTCTTGATAACATATTCTTGAGCTAGTGTTCCGAGAGTTAACTCTAAACCTTTGTCAATCCAATCTCTAACCCATTCAGCAGGATCTATGTCATTGCGCTGTTCTGGTTCAGATTCCTCTTCCGCATCTTGAGCGTTCTCATCGCTCTTCCCCTTCTTTATATCTGTTTCCTGATCATATTGAATCCACTTCGCCCATTTCAATGGGAATGACTGAGTCTCTGAAACAAGGGAGATACCATGACCAATATCCTTCAAAATGATTCTAAATTGAAAAGATCTTCCTGATTTAGAGTCGATAGTTTGAAATTCCTCTTCATCGTCTGTGCCCTTTGCTTTGTTTACGATCTGGTATGGAAGAATCGATATGTAAATCTTTGAAATGTTCAAGTCAACATCAACCTCTTTCGTTTCCGTCTGAGTTGCTTCACTGATATTTTCATTCTCTTTCATTGAAGACGTTAGATTAGCCCAATTGAGTTTATCAGCATCAGACACTCCACCTTCAAAAAGGTTCAACTGTTTGGCGTCACTATGGGCCCCTACGCTCATTCTTCTTTTACCTTCATCGCTAACAGTGTTTTTCTTATCAATCTCAATAAATATATCACCTTCAACTTGATTCAGTACTGATGTAAACTGCTTTTCGATGGTTTTCTCCAAATTCTCAAAGTTCATTAAGTCATGAATAAGATATATTTTAATGAACTCATCGTAGTCGTCGATGTTTAGGCTATTCAGTATTGATTCAAAATTATCTCCCAGAAATTTAAAAGCATTTATCTTTCTAAGTCCTTCAACATGTTCCCTTTCGTCACTTAATTTTTTGGTAGCTTCATTTGCGAACTTGGATGCTTCCTGAGTGGCCTTTTGTTGAATGGATTTAGCGTTGTTCCACAACGAGTTCATAGCATTGGATCCCGATGATGACCACCAGTTTGAGATTGAAGAGATTGGATCAATGAATTCATCTGCGCCCGATTCATCGCCTTGGATGACGTTGCCAGACTCATCAACTCTAATCTCTTTTTCGCTACTTTGTGGTAGCGGTTCTGTCTCCTTCAACTCTAACTGGCTCTTCCCCTCATTCTCTGGGGCAGCTTGATCATGTCTAGCCTGTTTAACCTGCCTAGAGCGAGTCTTATCATCTGTTTGTCTGTTTCTCATATCACTCTTTTCCAGCTCATCAAGGAACTCTAGTACATCATCTTTAGCCTTAAGTGCAGCACCAGTTGTTGTCTTGTTAGTCTTGGCTTTAAATGTGCTAAATTTTTCTTTGTTTTCAGGCAAAGAATTTAAAAACTCAAGAACATCATCAGCTTCAGTAGATCTCTTTGGAGTAGAAGTCATTAGTGCGGTTGTTCGTCTTTATTGGTATATTTCCTTGTGTTATTTTGCTACCTCAGAGAAAAACATCCAACCGACTCAATGCGAAACAGCAACAGGGAATTGGGAAAAAGAAAGCACAAATAAACATTATGTAATCAGAACAGTGAGAGCAGAAATACATATCACTGGCCATCTAGTACATATTATCAAATTAGTGGAACTGACCGTTGGTTACCCGTTGAATCGTGGTAAGTAACAGCTGAAACTTTCTTCCAGACAGGAAAACACTCGAGAATATAAACCACCTTTATAGTTTCTTGCCGAAAGGTCAAGGTCTTCTTGAGAGATCCTGTAGATTGAGGATTTAACTGTGTTGCACCCAATCAATTTCTCCCTTCATCGCTTCTTTAATCTGGTACTAAGGATCTTGAACGTACACAATCTATAAACCTTATTGAACTATAGGGTCAAACTTAATAACACAGAGGTAGACAATTAACATTTGATTCGGCTCTTTCTGGGTTTTAGCTTTTCTGGGTGGCATATGCGAAATACTCCTTTGGGCAGCCGAAAAAATGCAAGCTATTGGTTCGACCACGCTAGTGCATGTGATTACGCTTCTGCTACTTATTGTTTATCTTTGCATTCTTTTTTTAGATGTGTTTGGTGACAAAAATATTGTTTCAGGTGGCGTGCCACAAAAACAGGACTTCACTCCCTATACAAAGACACATATGGAACACAAATATATTTCTATTGCTGATTTAAAGCTTTGGAAGTGTAGGTAGGACAGAATCGATGTATATTTGTATAATATTGGCCAAACCTGCCACCTTCCTAACCAACCTAATTTGATTCCGTTAAAAAAAAGAAAAAAAGTATGAATAAATAACCAATACAATCGTGTGAACTCTGTAGGGTAGAAGAAAAAAAGTCAAGAAAGAAAGTATGTATATCTATCAACAGTAGAAGATGGGGATAAGTAGTTCCTAGTTAGCAGCGATGGACTCTCCATTAACTGGAACAATAGTCTCGATAGGAGTAGCAACACTCGCAGTACCATTGACTTCGACAAGTTTCTCAGGAACCTCACTTGAAGATTCCTTAGAGTGGACTCTACCATTCACAAGCGGAGCGGATTTGACACCTTGAACGACAACATCCTTGACAGCATTGGCAATGATGTCAAGCAAATGCAAAGTAGTGTGTAACTCAGTGGCTAAGGAGTGAGCTTGCTCATACTCCTTGTCGATTGTTGGAACAACAAACTTACCAGCAGGGATGACCAAAGAACGGTTAATAGAACCAACAGTGTCGACCGCTAGCCTCTCGGTAGCTTGAACAGCTGGAGCGTTCTTGACAGCATCTATGGCTTTGTCTTTGGAGAACTCGTTCAAGTTGTAATCCTCCTTGATGAAGTAGAGGTAGACATCAACGTACTTAATCAAAAGTTCGTTGACAATGAACTTCTCAAAAGAGTTAGTGTATTCCAAGACACTAGGTAAGTTGCTGTTCAAGAAGACCTTGAATTGCAGCAGATAATAAGCAATAAACTCAACAGTTTTGTTGATAAACTCAAATGATAAGGAAAACTTCTCAGCTTTGACATACACGGGGTAGTTGTTCAAGTGAGTGAGGAAAGGAGATTGTTGTTTCAATTTTTCGTAAACAGAAGACATAATGTTGCTGTTGTTGTTATTTTACAAGATGGAGCAGTCGATGGTTGGATAAAGGATCTTAATATAGATAGAGAAACTAACAAGGAGAAGATAAGGGTGAAAAAGCACAGATGGCTGACTTTTTAAATCAATAATTTTGCATGTTGCCATGTCTCAGATTCGGCCCCTTTAAACCGAGGTGCGTCTAGAACTACCGCGGTCCATATTGACACATAAGTTAAAAAAGAAATTTCCTTTGTTTTTTGTGTTTTTTTCTACAGAAAAGAAGGGAAAAGCCCCACCTTCCTGTCAAAGGTATACTCGAAAAATATTTTGTATTTGTTTTTCTGTTTACATAACACTATAAAAAGTGGTATACAAAAAAAAAGAAACATTTTGGCTGCAATTTTTCTCCCTTTTCATAGTACTGTAAGTTTAACGGTCCGGGTTCCTTCGTATTGATGTGAAAAAAGAAATAGTAGATAGGAGCAAAAATTGTTGAAAGGACACAAGACACATGAGATGCAGGTATCCATTCTAAAGTGCGATAATCTTTCTTGGAAAATGAGGGGCTTAATCTTTTCCGAGGCTGAATCTCGAAGCTAGCCGTGTGCCTGCTCTTTAGCCTAGTGTAGAAAAGAATCCTACTGCCGTAGCTACAACGCCAACCGCCGAAAAAGAAATACCAGAAAGTCTTGATAAAACCTTTACTCTTCATCATTAAAATTTATATCTGTTAAAAGACAACTGTTGAAATCTGCTCAAGATTGCTTACATTCAGGAGGCTGTTTTTTCTCACCTGAATCTTCATTTTGGTCATCACTATCCTCTTCACTATCCTCCTCTTCGTCGTCTTCATCACCCAGGCCCTCATCAAACTCATCGTCGTCAAACTCTTCACCTTCGAACTCAATGGCGCTACCAGTGAACCAGTCAATGGCTCTTGGAATCAACTTATCCTTAATCTCTTCTCCTAATTGGTAATCAAATGCTAGTCTCTGTTCCAAGAATTCATCGTCATCTTCTTCGGCGTCATCTTCTTCATCATTATTGTCATCCTCATCAATGTTTGGCAACTTTGGTGGATCAAAGAAATTGAAAAATGACTCCACTGGTGTTAACTTTTCGATGGTTCTAGTTTGCTGGGTGGCTTTGTTTCTTTGCTTTCTTCTCTCTATGGAAACAGTTACGTTCTGTTTGGAAGAAACCCAATCAATTACAGTCCCCTCGGCATGATCATACATGAAATCACCCGAGTACCCAAGCTCTGTTTGGTAATAATAGGTCTTGGTTAACTCCTTATTCTTGAAAAATTCGTTTTCATCAAAGACGAAGACCAGTTGAAAACCTGGTTGATCCAGATATTTCAGTTGAATATCAGTCAAGTATGATAGCACCTCCTCGTCTCTATCATTGATCAACTCGGCAATTGGTTGCAAGTTTTGTAATGCTGTTAACCAAAAAGACGGGATACCAACCACTTTTTCTTCTTCTTCTTCTTCCTTATCCTCTTGATCTTCCTCTGCGTCATCATCTTCCGCCTCCTCTTCTTCTTCGCCTCCTAATTCACGTTCGATCTCTTTGCCTTTTTGAACCTCAGCTTCAGTAGGTTCAATTGCACCAGAAATGATTTCAGCTCTCTTTTCGTGTAAAACTGCATATTTAGATCCGAACTTCTTCTCAAGTTTGGTCAACTCGTCCTGGAAAGAACGTTCAATCAAGTTCAACTCCCCTTGGAGTGCCTTCAACGAGTAGATTCTATTCTTGACAGCAGAAGGCAAAGAATCAACATAGTCTGACTTCTCGCCAACCAGAGTGCCCAACTTGTTCTCTATCATAGAAAGAAACTGTGGGTTGGAAGTAAGCTTGCTTTTCAAATCAGACAGACCTTCCTCATCGTTCTCAGAGATGGTGAATGGCAAACTTGTCTTTAGAGGGTTGGATTTCAAGTATGAACTTGTTACGCTAGCTGGTGTATTCTGTGGAGTTGGAGCGTTGGCCAAAGAATGGCCCTTCTTGTTAATATTCTGTGACATCGTCTCAATATACGCAGAATAAATTCTCGTCGCCTTCGATTAGCAAATAAGTTTTAAAACTGTTGTATTTTAAGTGTTTTTGTTTTCTCTGCTTTTTGGGTTTCACTTTTTTTTTTCTTTTTGTTAGCACTTTCTTGTCCCTTTAGAGAGAATTGAGAAATTATACAAGAAAAATTTTCAGAACCGTGCTTCAAAACAAACGAGGAAGAAAGGGGAAAAAAGAAAATAATACACTACAGGTCACGTGAGAGTATCTTCATCTACAGGAGATCTTCCTATTTGTATGCAGGGAGTCTGATAGCGTATTTATGCTAATGAGGTGCATGTATTCGTAAGTAGTGGTAGTGGTGAAGGCAACAGTAGAAAGCATTCGAGAGAGACAAGGTCTCAGATATGAATCAAAAGCCATGAAAAGCATGTGAGTGCATTGTAACATCCATAATCTTAACGTAAAGAGGGAACATTGAGAAAGTCGATAATCACAGGCTGTATTCATACTCTGATTTCACCCTTTTGAGATCTCTCTTCCTTGTGTTTTTCTGCTTTTTTCTCTGCCTCTTTGCGCGCCTGTAGTTCGTTCAGTTCATCTTCGGTTATCAAATGATGTTTGTGGGTTTCAGGTTTCTTTTTGAGTGTGACTTGATGTGAAGAAGTGAATCCAGCTTCCTCATTGACCTCACATACCTCTATTGACTTCACCCACTCGTTATTGGCAACATCTTCCATGGAGATTCTTTTTCTAGGGTTTAATTCCAACATTGCTCCTATCAAGCTTCTTGAGGAGTGAGGAAGGAGTCTCAATAATCTATAAGGTCCTTTAGTCTTAGATCTATGTACCACTTCCCCATCATCTACCTCCTTTGGATCTGACTTAGCTGTGAACATCTTGAAACTGTTGTCAGATTGCTTCGGTGCTTTCCATGGAAATCGTCTCAAAGTCATGCAGCAGAACATAATGGCGATGGACCAGACATCCAAAGGTCGTGGGTCATAGTAATGTTCAATAAGCACTTCTGGTGCCAAATAGGGATCGGACCCTACCACACCTTTCGCCTTAACAATTTCTTGCTCATAAGGGTACTTGAAAACCACAGCAGAACCAAAATCGATCAATTTAATAATTCCTTCTCCAGAAACAACACAGTTATCCAGCTTTAAATCCCTGTGAGCAAGTCCCATAGAGTGTAAGTAATATGTACCATTCACAATCTGTCTAAAACAGCAAAATATTTCATGTTTAGTCATTAATCCAGACATAACAATTGTGAAAAAATCGTAAGGGGCATACTCCATAACCACCAAGAAAGTCAGTCCCTCTTGTAACATATCTAGAGTTTCTATCACATTTTGGTGTTTCAGTGTACTTCCAATACAGAATTCTGCTGTTACTTTCTTGGAATAATCAGCCTCTGTTTCACGGTCATTTTTTGGTCTAAACTTCTTAACTGCATATAACTTTCCATCAGAACGCTTTACTACAGAAACTGAACCCCCTGCACCTTCGCCAAGTAACTTTCCAGGGATACCAAATTTGTCAATAATCTCACTTGCTGTATCTCCCCCAAAAATAGCAGATTTCGGTTTAGGTGATGCTGGTCGAGAGGGTGATAATGCATGCATAATTTTGCTCTTTAAATGAGACTGGTTTAGTTTTTCCTGTTGTTGATGTAGCAGTTTATCTTGACTTGACTGTAACTGTTGTTGGAACTCAATCTGTTGTTGTTCTAATGGAGTTTGCGCTCGTAGTGAATATGAGCTTGAGGATGATTGAGGTTGCTGGTCAAGGTGGTGGGGTACGGGCTGCTTCACTATAGGTGGTGGTACAACGGAGCGTGGCTGGTGGGCTTGAGGTTTAGGGTCCGATGACTTCAAAACCTTTTTGAAAAACCTCTTCAATCTCAGAGGTTTTTTGCTTTCCACGGTGGCACTGCTTGAATGTGACATAGGTTGAGTCAGTACTGAAGTGTGTTGTGGTTGCTGTGGTGGGTGTTGTCCAGGCATGTATTCAATCGTTGGGGATCTCGAAGTTTGTTTAGAAGATAAACCGGAGCTCTTAGAAGTTTTAGGTGTTAATTTGTTACTCTGTTGCTGCTGTTGCTGCTGTGAACTATTGTTTTGCTTATCGGAAGATGATGAGTTCACATAGAACAAGCTCCTGAGCTTGTTTCTATGACGATGCTGATCATGAGAGCTGGTAGACGCTAGTGAATTGAGTGAAGGAGTGCGTTCAACTGACTTGCTTGGATCGCTAATCTGAAGCTTTCCGAGACCTTCTGCCGGCATTTTTTGACTGTAGGGGACTACTTGTGGTTGGTTACCTTTGGGATTTAAGTTTAGATTGGAAATTTTTGTACTTTGGTTTTTCCTCTAGTTTTGCTGTTTTCTTATTCGCTCGGAAACCCGCGAAATCTAACCAAATACAAGATGACACACAATCTAGCCAAATCTGGTCAGAGACTACAACTATATCACAGACTTAGGAGGAAATGGCTCTCTAAATTGTCAATATCAGAGAAATAATATCTACGCTCCGCATACTTATCTTCTGTTGTGCAAAAAGAATGCTACTAAGATGGGTGGGTGTAAGCTCTTTACACATTATCACTGAGCACAGCGCTCATAACCATATATACCAGATTGTGTGGGTTAAATTGGTCGTTTAGTACCTGACCACGCCACCTATTCACCGTTTCCCATCCCCTTCAGATATTAGCATACACAAACGTATAAATCTACATACATTGTCACTCCAATAACAAATGTCATTTATCTGGAATATATTATTCCCTGTTCAGACATCAGACCCTACTGATACCAGCTCAAACACAGCGTCACAAGATCCCATTATTGAAGGGAAGTTCACCCCTCGTGAATTATCACGGTTCAATGGCCACGATGAACAGCAGATATTCATCGCAGTCAAAGGTACTGTCTTTGATGTGAGCAATGGCCGACAATTTTACGGACCCTCAGGTCCATATGCCAACTTTGCAGGTCACGATGCGAGTAGAGGACTTGCCCTAAACTCCTTTGACTTGGATGTTATCAGAGATTTCGAAGATCCGATTGATAATCTCGAAGGACTAAGCAAAGAAGAATCAGATGCTTTAGATGGCTGGGAAGAGCATTTCAAAAAAAAATACCCGATAGTCGGGCAGCTAGTGGCTAAGAAATAATAGTATTACACAGAGCCATTTTGATTGGCACATTAAATGTTTTTAGCGTTCTTCTGTCTTGTAGTCAATTGTAAGACTACTCCAGTTTATCTGGCTCAAGATGTTGACGTGCTTTTCTTACGATGATGCTTACGTAGAGATATCAAAAGGCACCATTTTCTTCTCTATCCTATGTGTCAATTTTTCATAATGGTGTAGAAACAAGTAACCAACTCAAACTTTGCGGGCTAGACTCCGCGCCATTAAAAATACGCTCTAAAGAGCCAATCCATCTCTGCTTATCCTACCCTAAACTGGAGAGCCAAACATGTAAGATAAAGGTGACAATCCTCTCGTAACCAGGGATACAACCACACACCTTTGCAACCTTTTTTTTTTCGCACTAAGCTTAGGTGACGTACATCCATCCCCCACGTGGTAGGTGGCGGTTTGAAGGGAGTAATCACCAAAACCACCAACATCACCACCGACAACGCCAATTAACAGTCCCATCCCATCTTTCGCGATTCTGTTATTTAACAAGACAAAGACGATTGAGAGACAACAGTAAAAACTGAAAGTTATCTCATTATTTAGTGCGAGTGAAAAGAAATTCCAGTGCGGAAGAAGTAGAGAAGATAAAAAAAGATTGTAAAATATAAACAGAAACCTTCAAAACATAGTAGTAATCTTCTAATACTAGCTAGCTTCTACAATCATAAGCATAGGCAACTCCTTGATCTATTTGGTACAAACTCAGACTTCTACTGTTTTCAGTATCTATTTAGACCGTAAATGCCGCCCCGAAAGTCCCCATTGGCAATTCTGCCCACTCTTACCTTTCTATTGAGGATCCCCTCAATCATTACTCTCCCGATCAATGGTAGAGAGGCTGGAGCTGAAATTCAGGAAAGTCTCACGTCTGAACAGTATTGGTGGTACCTCACTGTTTCATTTTTCTTGGTAGTCACCGGTGGTGTGTTTGCAGGGTTGACACTGGGTTTGATGGGCCAGGACGAAGTCTACTTGAAGGTTATATCCTCTTCTGGTGACGAAACTGAGCAAAAACATGCCAAAACAGTTCTCAAGCTGATGAACCGCGGGAAGCACTGGGTTCTTGTGACCTTGCTACTCTCTAATGTTATAACCAACGAGACTTTGCCTATCGTTCTTGACCGTGTCCTTGGCGGTGGCTGGCCTGCTGTTGTAAGCTCCACCATTGCAATTTTGATTTTTGGTGAAGTCATCCCTCAATCTCTATGTGTCCGTTATGGTTTGCAAATTGGCGCTTTCTTCACTCCATTTGTCCTCTCTCTGATGTATGTAATGTATCCAGTGGCTTATCCAGTCTCCGTACTTTTGGACAGAATCCTGGGTGAAGACCACGGCACTGTTTACAAGAAATCGGGTTTGAAAACATTGGTGACTCTGCACAGAACAATGGGAGTTGAAAGATTGAATGATGACGAGGTGACGATTATTTCTGCTGTTCTTGACTTGAAGGAAAAGAGGGTAGAAGATATTATGACTCCATTAAACCATACTTACACCCTCCCTTCGGATCGTATCTTGAACGAGAAATGTGTTGAGGAAATTTTTAACTCAGGGTTCTCTCGTATCCCTATTAATGTTCCTGGAGAACCAACTAATTTTATTGGTATGCTTCTTGTCCGGGTTTTAATTTCATATGACCCTGAAGACGCATTACCTGTCTCATCTTTCCCATTGGCTACCTTGCCCGAAACACCTCCAGACACCTCTTGTTTGAATATTCTTAACTACTTCCAAGAAGGTAAGTCACATATGGTTGTTGTCAGCGAGACCCCTGGTGCAGCAACAGGCGCAATTGGTGTTTTGACACTAGAAGATGTTATTGAAGAATTGATTGGTGAAGAAATCGTTGATGAGTCTGATGTCTTTGTCGATGTTAACAAAGCTATAAGGAGAACACAACCCGGGCCGTTGGCAAAGCGCCACCTAACCCAATACTTGCACTCTTTGTACACCAACACTAACAAGAATTTAATCGACAATTTCTCTCGCACTGGCCCACATACCCTTGATGAACGTTCATTATCTCGTCTTACCTTTGAAGAGAATCATAGGCTTTTAGCCAACTCTTTCGGAGAAGGAGAATTAATTCAGTTCAAGCCTTCCAACCTGGCGTCAAACCCACTAGAGACGAATAAACCGTTTGTTACGATCAAAAGACAAGGTACCCAACAACCTCCACCGAAAAGACAAAATTCAGAGTTCAGTTATGCAGATGATGATCCTATAGAACAACAACTAAAACAACAACATGAAACTCAGAAGGAACTAGATGCCTTGAATTGTCATAACACAATCAATGAAGAATCCAATTTATCACGATCGGCATCCCCAACTTATGGAAGCAACAGTAACAGCAATTTCAATAACAAACATCGCACAGCTTCATTTAATGCAAAGCATGGTGCTAATCATGGTGTACCGTACAAAAAATTTCAACTACCAAACGAAAGATATGAATCATCAGATCTATCAGAAGTTGCAAATAAAGTCAACAGACAATCATTAGAAGAACGAATGTCATCACTACCGACAGATCCTTTGATTAGAACCTCTGAACACAGCTACAGAACTGGTGGAATTATTGAATCGGTGGTTAATGTCAAAGGTTTTGCTAAAACAATTATTGAAGATATGGATGAGAATAGTGAAAGTGCCTCGTTATTGAAGGGTTCGTCTTCGACACATTCATAAAAACTCATTAAAGTTCATATACAGGCTGTGCTATCTCTACTACTGCGGTAATGAACAACTAGAATATTTTATTCTGTCAGAAAAGATGAAAGTGCAGCGCTAAAGCAAACATAATCCCTAACTTTCAGCCTGAAACTCTCCAAGGGCAATAAACTTGCACCACCAGTATATGTGGACTATTCGACTTTTTCATTTTGACTGCTTTGAGAGTTTTTGGCATTTGCGGACAAACAATTATTAACCTTTTTCTCCTGGGAATCTACCGTTGGCAATGTTGCCGATATTACTTGTAAAGAACACCTCCATTTTAATTTTGTCGAGGTTTCTCGAGATGGTATTGGTGTTGCTATAGCATTGGTTCCTCAACACCTCCCTCTTCACTCCAGTTTAGATGAGTTGTTATGTTGTCAAGTTTATTTGAATTTAATAAAACAACGATTTCCTGTAGACATCCGGTTGTAGATATCACGATTACTAACAACAAGAATGAAATGGAGCATCGACAACATACATAGTTGAATTAATTTATCAGAATCAAACACTGTTCCGGATCTCCTTCTGGTTTGGGTTTTTGGCCTGGCCTGTCAGTTTTTTAAAGGTGATTTAAGTGACATATTTATGACGATTGGATGTCATCCTGCAGATAATAGCTGTTAATGAAGGAGTGGAGGGGAGTCAGAGACAGCTATCCGGCTCAAGCACCCAATGTAATCAGGGTAGTTACAGAACAGTCCGACTTCTATTAAACCAAATATCCCCATACATCAGGCCTTCTTTGTTCCCACAATGGCATTTGTTTTCGAACTTTATTCAAAAGATCTAGATCTACATCTGCAACAACTAATCCCAAGCCCTGAGGATTTGCATCACTAACCTCTCCTATGACCGTGCCCCAAGGGTCTATTATCATTGAGTGGCCGTAACTAGATCTCTTTGAGCGGTACTCCGTTTCTTTGTCAACTTCAGCGTCAGTCCTTGGGTCGTGGGCTCCACTTTGAGCAGCCATCACGACATAACATTGAGTGTCAATAGCCCTTGCTCGACCCAAAGCCATCCAATGTGCCGCTCCTGTTCTTGTAGTAAAAGCTGAAGGGAATTGTAAGATCTCAGCACCCCGAGTTCTGAGATTTAAAGCGTGCTCTGGAAATCTTATATCGTAGCAGATACCCTCACCCAATCTTCCGGCAGGTGTATCGATTATCCCTGGTAGAGAGCCACCCCTTTCTATAATAAGAGATTCTTGTACGATCGGCGCGTTTGGGCTAACAGTTACATCAAATAGGTGAAGCTTGTCATATGTCGAGTCTACTTTTCCAGTGCTATTGATGTACAAAAGCGTGTTCGTTATCTTCTTGACGTTCGTACTAGGGGTATGAATTCCAATGGACACATCTATTGGTTTACCCTCTGCAAGAAGTTTAGCTTGTTCAGATCTTATACACTGAATGAGTTTGGAGTCTTCAATTGAGCGGGCTAACGACACAGACAGAGGAGACGGTGCAATGTAGTCAGTAGCTTCTGGAAGAAATAAAATTCTAGCTTGACGAGCTGCAGCTTGTTTGAGAAGCGTAATTACTAAGTGAATATTGGCATTCAATGATGCACCCGAACACAATTGGCCAGCAGCAATAAGAACCATTCTTTTTATCGGTCAACCCTTTTGATTTGTAACTATTGAAATTTTTGGAAATTTTCATCAATGAATGAATGGAAGCATATCGATCAATTTCTCAATATATTGATAGAAAGAGAGTATATCAAATTTCTAGAAGCGGGTACTCATCTTAATACCTTATTGTACGCATATGACCACATCAAATTTGAAGCCTTGTGGTATTACGCTTAAGAATGGTGTTAACGGTACATTGATTCCTATTTCGAATTCTGAGATTGGCCAAGTCCCTCAGACACTTGTCTCTTATCTCCACAGCAAATTTAACGAGGAGATCGAAAGTGGTCAGACATACCCACATCTTTCCCCTCTTGAAAGGGAGGAATTTGTGGCCTACTGGTTTGGATATTTCCATGCGTTGTTGATTCAGATTGATAGTGGTGAAAATGTTGATACAACCGATCAAAGGGCAGTCCTTGATTGGCTGAACAAGCAAGGAGACAATTGGGATAGGCTATGGTTAGGCTCCTTTTACATTAAGCCAAACTATATCGGCCGCTCCTCGCACATATGCAATGCCGGATTTTTTGTCAACACAAGTACTCGTGGGACTGGAATAGGAAAGGAGCTAGGAAAGGTATACCTGCAATGGGCTCCTCAGCTGGGATACGTTTACAGTGTTTTCAACTTAGTATTTGTGACAAATGTGGCCAGTGTCAAGATATGGGATTCTCTTGGATTTGACAGGATTGGTAGAGTACCAGGTGCTGGTAAGTTGAAGGGCCACGAAGGTTTGGTAGATGCTATAGTATTTGGTAAACCTCTCGCATAATTAGACACTTGAATATTTAGAGTTAAATCAATGAAAATGTTATATCATTCACTTCAGCAAATGTTTGTGTCATCGGCTTAAATGGGTCTACCTATGGTGACACCCTACAGATTTACATATGCATAGCATATTGGACTCCTCCTAGCTTATTAAAAAAAGCAAATCCTTTATTAACGTCAAGAACATGTATGCACAAAAACTCAGAGGAGTGCATCGAGTAGTAGAAAGAAATAATTTGATATTATTTCTGTCACTCGCTAGGATAATTTGACTATTTATATGAAAACATAAAAAACTACCTTATGCGGTACAGTGTATACAAGTTAACAGGTGATTATTTATCCAGAAGATATGGCTATGGAGAGCAACAAGAGGTCGTCCACCCGTGCAAATACGATATCATTTGTCCACACTCGTCAGTCCACCACTACACACGATGATCAACCTATTAAAAACACTCCCGATAATTCCACATTATCTAGGACATCCACTAACTTGTATTTGCAAAAGAATAACTCATCATCTACCGTGCATTCAATATCTGGAACGCTGTCTACAGTGGGATTCAACCCAGTTGTTCCAGTAGAGTCGAATTATAGCACCAATGGGGCTACTGTCAACGGTAACATTATCAATGGTGGTGTGGGCCTAAGCGGTGGGCCATCATCCCCACAGTTGCCATTAATAGCTCCTGTCAATACTTTCAACAATATATCATCAGGTTCGATACGACATCAATTATCTCCAACCAGTGGTTCCTCCTCAACAGGTATCTCTACATCGATTACGACGTCAACAGGCGGTTCTAAGATTGAAAATGCAATTTCAAGAGCTAAGAAGCAGTTTGCAAAGACAAAGACAAAGAGAGCAAACAAGACTAATGACGAAACCAAACACCATCATCATCACCACCATAACTTCTTGAAGAAAAGTGCACACACAGGTGTTTCTTCCTCCCAATCCAACTCAAAGTTGGAGACAGGGAGTAGGTTGTACTCATTTGATCCATCACGTGTGACTGAAGGAGACTTACTGCTAAGGCATTTGCAAGATTCAAATCTACTGAACATCTCCTTTGAAGACCGTGACCAGATGGCAGATGACCTCTGGTCTCTGATAAATAGTACTTGTCTACCCCTATTCAAAGTTGGAGTTCATGGGCATCAGCTAAAATTACGGACACCCGTTGAAGATATAAACAATATGTTTGAATCGTTTATCCGTTTGAGACTTGAAACCAACTCCACTAAACCGCTGATCCTGAGTGAAGTGATGGAGTTTCTTAAAAATGGTATGAATACCTTGGAATCAGAGTTGAGCAGGACTTTGACAATAGGAGGCGGTATATTCCCCAAACTAGCTGCTACATGGGATTATTTCTTCAAACACATATATCACTATCTACTGGCAATACTGCTACCGCTTCAGGTGGAGATTGATATCCCTTTTGTCAAGCCATCAGCAACTACGTCATCGTCCTCCTCCTCTAGTTTGCCGCATTTTAATTTGAGATCCACTTGGAATGAAGCCTACGGCGACATGCCACTCAGTACCAAGAACCTCGTATTGGTGGCTTTCAGAGACTTTGTTGTGTTTCCGTACTTCGAAACCGAAGTTACCGTTCCGCACTTGGAGCAACAAGACATCAAGCACTTAGTTACTTGCTTCGGGATGATCAAGGGCATAGGTGAGCGTGGCTACAACCAGGCTGTCGTGGACAATATTCTTGTTTTGCTCCTGCAGAATCTGAATGGAGTATTGTGAACTTTCGAGGATGTGTACTCTGTGTATGTATTTGATCTCATCCTCCGTATGTATAGTAGGTAGCTACCATCCCTCATCACTCATCTCATCTCTTTAAATACTTGACCATTAGGTAATACATATTTTTGGGTCCGGACCAATTTCTCACGCTGGTGTTGTTTACACGAAAAATTGTGAGATTATGCTCCATTTGCTTGCATGAGAGTCGTAGGATAAGCTGGCTAACATGTTTGACATTCCATTTAAACCGGAGGACAGCGTGAATTATACTTCCAGTGCCAACGATCATCATGAGACACAGATCGCCTCAGCGGCGGCTCCAAACAGCGCTGTGGGTGTGAGTGGTGGTGGCACACAGCCGATTCAGCACTTCCCGCCAATGATCCCACCATATACGGTGCTTTTGAAAGATGGAGAAACCACCGCTACCATATACCCTTTGCCGTCACCAAACAGCCTGGCTCCAGGGCTACTAGCTTTTCTTGTTGATGAGTTCAATATGGAAATCGAGCGTGGAGACACGCTTCCCTTTTTCGAGACTCTGGATATGGAGGAGTTTCAGAAGTACTGGTTCGGTTCATTTGCTGCCGTGATGGTTCTTGGTGATGAATCCACTCTTGATCACCAAAGATCTTGGGAGAAGGAGTGCTTGGGGTCTTTTTTCATCAAACCGAACTTCCCTGGTAGGTCATCGCATGTATGCACAGGAGGATTTCTAGTGAATGCTGGGATTAGAGGTAAAGGTATCGGACGAACCTTGGTTGATGTTTATTTAGACTGGGCCCCAAAGCTTGGCTATACCTCTACTATTTTTGATCTTGTCTTTGAGACAAACGTTGGTGCCAGAAGAATCTTTGAGTCTTTAAATTTTAAGAGAATTGGTAAAATTAAGGCAGCTGGTATTCTGAAAGACCATGAAAGTGCCGTGGATGCGCTAATATACGGGAAAGAGCTAAGCAAAGCCACTTCAACGCAAACTGCACAAGTCAATCATCACCTTGATAATTCCAGTGGAATGCGTTTCGATAAAATTAAGTATTACCTTGAATATGGCCGTTATCCACCGTTCATTGACCGTCAAGAAAAATCAAGATTGCGTTCAAGCGCATCTCATTATCGTCTTGTTATGGGGAAATTAACACTAAATGGACGTGAAGTCATCTCTGATCCTCTCAGACAGCTTTCAATATGTACTGAAGTTCATCAACAGGGCCACGGTGGTATCAATAAGACAACATCCATTATCACAGATACTTATCATTGGTCCCGAATCAAAGACACAGTTGCTCAAGTGATCAAAAACTGTGCGGAATGCAAGGATCCATCTAAATCAAAGCGCAAAGATCCACAACCACATGAGTCTCGTCCCTCTCCCCGTCCTCCTCATCAAGATTCTACCTCAGATTATGTTGAGTTTCAAATGGATGACCCATCCGGTATTTTTGCAGCAGTTCATGCAGCATCCAATGAACACCAACACCCGCGTATGGTGGTGGAGCGTCCCCCAACTTCCCACAATAGTCGATCTTTACCATCAACTTCCAGCGGAACCAGAAGAGACTACAATACCTATGAATCTTCAATATCTCATACACAGCCACATCCAGACGCAAATATAGATCCAGCAGTGGGTGCATTTGATGAAAACTCCACATCAAGTACTCATGTCCAAATTCACAGCCCCTCCTCACATCAACCAACTCCCCACTCACAGCAAGACCATCATGAAACAAATCAACCTCAACGACAGCGACAGCAAAAACGACAACAACCTCATCCACAGCAACAACAGATGGTGTCTTCAGGGCCGTCTTATTATGATCGATCGTTCCAGAGTGCATATTCACCTCATGGACACCCGTCAACTCAAAGATCAAATATAAACTCAAGATCACAACAGCACTTTATGCAACATGGATTAGGAGAAAGCTCGGTATCAGCTGGCTCAGGGGAAGAAATCGAAATTGCAAGGGCTTTGATTGAAGCAAATGACGATAATGATGTTAATGAAGGGAATACCAGACAAGATCAAGAGGGCTATTGAAGGTATGAAAACTTAATCAAGGCAGTGAAATGAATGGATATCAATGGAACAAACTAAGAGAAGCAAATGCAATTGTGTATTATTACAAAGAAGCGGACATCACAAACGTCCAATGTATAAGGTGAAATTTTATATACAAGCCAAGGTATATTCTAATAAACTGTAAAATACTAAAAACAACGATACAATACTCTTTTATACAGGACTTTTCAAATAAGTGTTCCAAAGTTTTCTGTCTCTTGGTCTCTAAAAGTGACAGTAAACAATGATCGTCATGGGAAATTTGGAAAAAAGGAAGTGGTTTATCCAACAGCAGTTCAGCCATGTAATATGATTGTGGTCTCCATTCACAATAGTGTAACACAGTAACGACTTGGAGAAACATATCCAATAAATTCAGTAAAGTACCCAATCCAGAAAACAATAGAGAGCTCTGTGATTAGAAATCTGGACCAATAACCATGGCCAAAAGAGCCATTCTCACATACAAACCATATCTCATTTGTCTGAAATATGCAGCACGTTGATCAAAGTCGACCTCTTCTCTAATTTCATTCACACGTGGAAGAGGATGTAAGATAGCCATATGCTGTTTAGCATATGATAGAATCTTGTTGTCAACAACATATGCATCTTTCAATCTTTCGTATTGAGTCTCATCGGAGAATCTCTCCTTTTGCACTCTAGTGCAGTATAAAATATCTGATCTAGAAATGATCTCCTTGGTCAGCTGCTCGCTTTCCGACTCTAGCATATTTTCGTCGCTTAACTCTCTTCTTAAGGACTCAGGTAGTCTTAACTCCTTTGGGGAGACCAAGTTTATTCTTACTTGGTAATGTTTCAGTAGCTTGACTAACGAATGAACAGGTCTTCCGTACTTCAAGTCACCCATGAAGGTTACAGTGATGCCATTGACAGTTCCCAATTCTTCACGGATTGTGAACAAGTCCAGTAAAGCTTGAGATGGATGCTCAAACGACCCATTACCTCCATTCACGATTGGAACAGGAGAGAACTTGGCAGCAATCTGGGCACTCTCAACTTCAGGATGACGTAGAACAATTGCATCAGAGTAGGAAGCCAAAGTCCGAATAGTATCTTGAAGAGTTTCACCTTTCTTTACAGAAGAAGCCTCAGTTGCCACGGCAATTGTTCTACCGCCTAATCTTTGCATAGCAGCGTCGAACGAAGATGCAGTTCTTGTTGATGGTTCGTAAAAGATGGTAGACAACAATCTACCCTTCAAGATATCCAATACACCTTGTCTTTCAACACCTAGTCTCATTTCCTGTGCAACAGAGAATAAAGCATGGAAGTCGGATCTATTGAAGTCATTGACAGATAATACTGAACGACGTAGGAATGGGTTGTTACCGCGAATGTAGCTAGCAAGAGCACCTGGGAGAGATAACTCTCTTGGAGGTCTTGAAGAGACGAGTTCAGTACCCTTGACATCTTTCTCATCCGTTTTGATTAGGGTTTCTTGAACAATCGATGGGCGAGGACCGTCAAATGAAAATCTAGACTTTCTTGTAGCTTTAGTGGCCTCCAATGGAGATAGAACAACAGAGCCCATTCTCTTTCTGAATGCAGAGTTATCGTTACCAAGAGCTTGGTCAATTACTAGCTCACCTTCTAATGTGACAGTTTGGTTGTAGAATTGAACACGTTCAACTCCACCCTTCAACTTACCCTCAAATGGGGTGAATGAACTTGAAGTGTGAAGTGATGATGATGAACGATCTAGGTCAATTTCCACTAAAGATTCTTGTTCTGGGAGGTTGAATATCTCAATAGGCTTGGTGTGCAATTTGTCAACGATGTCAGCAACTGTTAGCTTACCTTCATCAACAGCAGAGAAAAGTAATGGCAAAGCATCAGCAATACCCAAACCAGCTGAAATCGGCTTGCCCAAGTGTTTAGCCAACAAGGTTGGGATGACACCAATAGAAAATGCATCAATGGACTGGATATTCTCCCATAGAAAATCTTGATCTTCCTTAGTTGGCAAGAAGGTAGCACCTGGATATTGTTCCTGGGTTAGGAATAATGAGTATATGGCGATGTCAGCAGTGACTAACGATGACTTCGTCTTCACTAGTTTGATCAACTCCAACTCTGCCTTGGAAGAAACACCTGCAACGTGTATAGAACGGTTGTTTAAGGTTGCTAGGAGTAAGATTGAAGCTAGATCAGTACCAGACGCATCAGTTATGACGGCCTTGTTTTCAGGCCATGATGACAAGTGAATTGAATCTGATTCAATGGCAGATTTTGCTAGTTCATTATAAGACAAAAACAATGAACCAACATTGCTAGCTAAAGATCCAACTTGAGATTCGTTTTCTGGAGAAGCAGCAATTGCTAGTGAGTAGTCGGTATAAGCAGAATTTGACAAAATAGTTGAAACATTATTCAACGACTGGGCATCAGTAACAGCTAGACCTTCAGTGGTGATTGGCAATATCTGATTATAAGTGAAACCTGAAACAAGAGATGCTCTTGTAACTTCTTCAAAATCATCAGATGTTTCAAACGATGGAACAAATGATGAGATGTTGACCAAACCAGGAACGGAAACCGTTCTGTGTGAGGTTTGCGCATCACGGTTAGAGATATCTAAAGAAATATTTCTGGATATAGCTTCGATCAATAACTTTGCACATTTAACATTTGTAACCAAAGGAACAGCATAGTCGACAGCCATACGACGAGTTTTGTAACCCTTGGACATGTATGAAGCTGGACGGCGGAATCTGTTAGCAGAAGGCAAATTTATGTAAAGATCAATTAGGTTGTTGGCTAAATGTTGGGTCAAAGAATACTCAGACTTCTGGTCATCATCATCACCCATAATCTCCAAGTACTGAACAGGGATTCCGTGCTCTTGAATGTAATCACTGGTACCTGCTGTAGCAAACAAGTTATAGCCCATTTCATGAAGTTTCTTGATTGATGGTAAAAGCTCTTGCTTCTCCTTGAAAGAACCAATAGATAACAAGATATTCTTTTCTGGAAGCTTGAAACCAGTAGATATCAGTGACTTTAGGTAAGCCTCATACTTGTTGTGACCAAATGTAGCCACCTCACCAGTGGAAGCCATCTCAACACCCAAAACTGGATCAGCACCTGATAAACGGGAGAAAGAGAATTGAGGAACTTTAATAGCACAATAGTCCTCTGGTAAGTTCTGTACTGGGTAAGGCTCCACATCAAATCCCATAATTGCTTTGGTTGCCATTTCAATCATATTAGTACCAACCACCTTGGAAATGAATGGGAAAGAACGAGAGGCACGAACGTTACATTCAATGACCTTGATATCATTGTTTTTAGCAATAAATTGAATGTTGTATGGGCCTGTAATGTTGAGAGCTTTACCAATCTTAGCAGTAGCGACAACAATTCTCTTGACAGTTTCAGGGTCCAAGTCCTGAGGTGGAACGACCAGAGTAGCATCACCTGAGTGAACACCTGCATTTTCAACATGTTCGGAAACCACGTGCATGATCAGTTCACCATCTTTTGCAACCGCATCCATTTCAATCTCCTTAGCGTTCTCCAGGTATTTAGTGATCACAACTGGGTAGTCTCTAGAAACTTCCACAGCCTGTGCCAGGTAATTCGCCAGATCATCTTTAGAGTAGACAGTGTTCATAGCAGCACCAGATAATACATAGGAAGGACGAACTAGAACTGGATAACCCACATCCTCGGCGAAAGACTCAGCCTCGTCGATAGATGTTAACTCCTTCCAAGCTGGCTGATCAACCTCTATATTATCCAACATTCTGGAGAACTTGTAACGATTCTCAGCTGAGTCAATCATCTCAGGTGAGGTACCTAGAATCTTAACGTTGTTTCTGTGCAATGGAAGTGCAATATTATTAGAGGTTTGACCACCCATAGAGATAACAACACCTGCAGATTGTTCGATCTCGTAAATATCAAGAATACGTTCCAAATTGATGGTCTCAAAATACAATCTGTCTGCCTCGTCATAATCGGTAGAAACAGTTTCAGGGTTATAGTTAACCATAATAGTCTTCGTACCCGAAGCACGGAGTGTTCTGACAGCAGTAACAGCACACCAGTCGAATTCCACAGAAGAACCAATACGGTAAACACCTGAACCTAGAACCATCACTCCGTGATCATCGAAACTCACATCGTGAGAGTCGGCATTATAAGTGATGTACAAGTAGTTAGTGAAAGCTGGGAACTCAGCAGCGACTGTATCAATCTGTTTCACAAAAGGTGTGACGCCTAGCTCTTTTCTCAATCTTCTAATGGCAACTTCATTAGAGTCAACAAATTTAGCAATTTGTCTGTCTTCGAAACCTAGTTGTTTAGCTTCTCTGATCACTAGTGGGGTAAGGTTTTCCTTGACTCCGAATGATTCAATGTGCTTAGCAAACTGAATTAGACCATACAGCTTATTCAAAAACCACTTATCAATTCTAGTCATTTCCCAAACTTTTTCAACACTATAGCCAGAGTTGAAAGCATTAGCAATTGCGAACAAACGTTGATCTGATGGCTGCTGTAGCTCGTGGTCAATATCTAAGTCGATATCAGTTTGGTTGAAGCCCAAGTTGGAGTACTCAACAGAACGGATAGCCTTTTGAATAGCTTCTTCGAATGTTCTCCCAATGGACATAACCTCACCAACAGACTTCATCGAAGAGGATAATAAGGTAGAAACTCTAGTAAACTTCTTCAGATCCCATCTTGGCATTTTAACAACAACATAATCCAATGAAGGTTCGAAACAGGCACAAGTGACCTTGGTAACAGAGTTACGAACTTCATTCAATGGAATGTTCAAACCCAGCTTTGCCGCGGTGTAAGCTAGTGGATAACCAGTAGCTTTAGAGGCCAAGGCAGACGAACGAGACAAACGAGCATTGACCTCAATAATACAGTATTCCTTAGAGAAAGGATTCAAAGCATATTGAATGTTACATTCACCAACAACACCCAAATGTCTGATAACATTGACTGCTGTGGTACGTAACATATTGTAATCTTCATCAGACAATGTTTGAGATGGAGCAACCACAATAGAATCACCAGTATGTATACCCAACGGATCAAAATTCTCCATATTACAGACGGTGATACAGTTGTCAAAAGCATCACGGACAACTTCATATTCAACCTCTTTCCATCCCTTCATGGACTTCTCAACAAGAACTTGTGGAGAGGTAGCAAATGCAACTGTACAAAGATCAATCAATTCTTGTTCATTATTAGCAAAACCAGAGCCTAAACCACCCAATGCATAAGCAGCTCTGACAATAACTGGGAATCCAATTTCCTTTACAGCAGCAACTGCTTCTTCAACGTTGTTGGCGGACTGAGACTGTGCGCATTTTTCGCCAATTTCTTCCATTGCCTTCGCAAATAAGTCACGGTCTTCAGTAGTGATGACTGTGTCAATTTGGGTACCTAGAACCTTCACTCCAAGGGATTCAAACTCATCTTTCAAAGCAATACCAACAGACAATGCAGTTTGACCACCAAATGTACAGTAAATTGCATCTGGTTTCTCGTGTTTGATAACCTTTCTAACAAAGTCAGGGTTAACCGGAACAAAATAAACTTTATCAGCCAAACCTTTTGATGTTTGAATTGTAGCAATATTTGGGTTGATCAAAATGGTGTATATTCCTTCTTCTTTTAAAGCTTTGATAGCCTGAGATCCTGAATAATCGAACTCACCGGCTTGTCCAATGGACAAACCACCAGAACCCAAAACCAAAACCTTCTTTGGGTGAACTCTTGGAGCTTTAGCCAGGTTTTCCTCGATTTTACCACCAGGAAATTCAACAGCTTTCAGTGTTTTTGAGACCTTATAGTCCAAAACAGACTTTATGAAGACATCAAAAAGAAATTCAGTATCTCTTGGACCTGGGGTGGACTCAGGGTGGAATTGGACTGAAAAATATGGCAAACTAGTGTGGTAAATACCTTCGTTGGAACCATCATTTGAATTGACAAACAACTCCTTCCAACCTTCGGTTAAAGTAGTAGTGTCAACAGCATAACCGTGATTTTGCGAAGTAATGTAACAACGACCAGATATAGTAGAAGTAGCTGGGATGTTATGACCTCTATTACCAAATTTGAGTTTGGTAGTTGAAGCACCAGTAGCACGAGCTAAAAGCTGATGACCAAGACAGATACCAAAGATTGGAGTTTTCTTTGACTGCACAACCTTAGCCAATTGTTCGACTGTGTCGTGCATGACTGAAGGATCACCAGGACCGTTAGAAATGAACAGACCGTCATATTCTTCAGAGGCAAAATCATGGTTCCATGGCACAACCTTCAGCTCAACACCACGTCTAACAAAACAACGAATCTGATTGTACTTCATACCAACGTCAACAGCAACAATTTTCAAAGTTTTGCCATCAGGTCCCTTCACCGCAACATCTGGAGACGGTTTGTAAGTTACTGGCTCCTTTGTGGAGACCTTTGCAACCAGGTTCTTCACGTTAGGGTCATCAAATTCAGGAATGTTGAAGTGTGATCTCCAGTTCTCAGCAGTAGCTTCCTCTACTGAAGCGCTGTCGGTTTGAACACCAATTCTACCAAGCATTGAACCAGATTCTCTCAAGTGTTTGGTCAAAGATCTGGTATCAACACCATAAATGGCAGGGATACCTTGCTCTTTCAACCAAGCGCCTAGAGATGATTTGGCCAAAAAGTGAGAGTATTCCTCAGTGTAATGGGCAACAATCAAACCAGCAATGTGAATTCTATTAGATTCAAAGTACTTTGGCAATTGAGGAACATCACTGTCCTTCAATTCACGGTCAGGCACACCATAATTTCCTACTAATGGGTAAGTGATGACCAAAATTTGACCTTCATAGGAAGGGTCGGTGATAGACTCTGGGTAACCAACCATTCCGGTTTGGAAAACCAACTCACCAGCGGCTGGTACCTCCGAGCCAAAGGAATAACCTTCAAGGATCGTACCATCTTTCAATTCCAGTGCCATCAAACGGTTACCTGTAGATTCCATTGGAGGAGAAATCGGGGCATGTGGGGTAAGAGTAGTGATGGAAGCCATTTTGGAAACTGCGTAATAAGAATTAGTATTGTTTGTTCTATAGTTCGTTCACAATAGAAATGGACAACATGAGAGGATAGAAGATAGTGTGTGGCCATTAAGCGATACTGGATTTGGGAAATAGAAAGAAAGAAGTAGAGAGGGATGGCTCAGATTGACAAGTTAGAGCATAATGAGTACTGTTTCATCTCTGTCTCTCTTCACTCGCCCACTGTGGTTGCCTTCCAAAACTGTAATCCATCTCGAGCCTCTCACACATTCAGATACGATCACTCCCCATATATAACCATTGCTAGACAATAGAGGGAGTAGGGAACACTTACTGTTACTTTGTTTTAGTCAACAACAAGAACAAGCTCAAAATAATACTCAGAGACAAGCAACAATCGAAACACACAATAAAAGACGAAGACTAGTACTCAAATTTGGAGACTAAATACTAGCTTCAGAGTATGATAGATGTGATGTACTGACGTAAACTTCTTCTTATAAACCCAGATTCAAAAGAATGAATTGATTTTTAAGAAAGGTAAGAAAGTGTAATTAGAATATTACTCCTGTATGAGTTTTTTCCAAAGACTGGTGAATTGGATAAGAGGGGAGACCGTGAGGTTTGCAGGTGTGTTTCCAATTACAGCAAAGAACTGGGAGCAGAGCTTTCTGAAAAGAGAGAGAGAGAAAGAGAGAAAGAGAGAGAGAGAGAGAGGAGGAAATAATGAAACACTGAAAATAAAAAAATTTTATATTTGGTCTTGAACCCTACTACTTATACTCTCTCTTCTGACGAAAGAAAAAAGAAAAGAAAAAAATTTTCTTTATTACAGAGAGATGAGTACCGCCGTTATATTTTTTTGTGTTAGCACCTCGAAGGAAGAGGTGTTACCCTCTCGAGTGATGTCACTCCCACAGCCTAAATCTGAATCTGTTGTGGCCAAAGCTGCGTTTTCATTAAGCCAGAGGAGGGAAACGTGCAACTTAGGGCGTAGACTGGTTATAACCATGAGATGTTTGTCATCTGAGTATCCGTAGGTGTATGTGCAACCCACCACAAAAGTCTGTAGCGATATATAGATACAAGGTTTTTTGTTGTGAGCTTCCTGGTGACTTTGAAAAACCGTTTCCTTCGTTTCGATTCGCCTTTTTCATCTTCCGTCATTTCACCTGCATACACTTACACTGTTCCCTACTTCTACTTGGTGAAGTAATTGAAGGGCAATAGAGCCATCCAGTCAGCTTGTTCTGCGCGCTTTTTTCTTTCTTGTTTCTTACCGCCGCTGTTTGGCTGCGTTTAAGTCCCGCTGTGTCACGCTCCGTCCTATACTCTGTTTTCCCATGCCCTTGTTCCATTTCCCGTTCCCGGGATTGACTCCTTAAAGTTTTTCGGATGGCTCAGCCAGCAGAGCACCATAACCATTTACCACCCAATCCTAGTATGTGACACAAAAAAGGACACACAGAGAGGAAGGTAGAGAGAGTCAATCATTAGTAGCTGGAACTCACGGGGACATATACCCTCAGGTAAGCAGATACTATGTTTTCTCCTTTCTAATTTATGTACTACGCGTGGGTTTGTAGACATAATGAGATTGGAACCAGCAAACTCAAGTCCCTCCTTCTTCGCCTTGTTCTGTTTGTGTTCTATAGAATCATTCTACATGGAAGGAAAGGAAAAAACATACAGAAAAAAACTGACTGGTATATAAATAAAATATACAAAAACCGCAGTGTATCTCCTCCTCTCTGTTAATTTAATAATACATCTGATAATCAATACAATACAAAGTGGATCCGAGAAACTGCCATCAAGCCTCACGTCTTTGGTATCTGGAGCTAGCGCGCTGTTGAAACGCCCTTCATTCTAACTCTCAAGCTCTCACGAAAAGAACTCACTATCATCACCTATCATTATCATATCGTACCTTGCTGGAAGAGAGCTATTGTGGCTCGTGCGTGAGGAGTGTTTGTTAAACGAACCGTGAGGTTGCATTTGCAGTTGCTTCCCTTGCCGCTCTAACAACAGACCAGGCTGATACAGTCTTAATTTTGAGTGTTTGTTTCCTGTTGCCTGGTTGCTCAGTCTCCGTTTGTTGCCTGTTCCTCTTGGCCCTGCTTCCGCTCTTACTCTAATCAACAAGCAAGCAGATAGACCGGTGATAAATCTTCTAAAATCTTCACCTCATACTGTTCTTGGTACTGAAGACTGGCCAAAGAGAAGCAAGAGAAATTTGAAATTATCATGATCTGGTTCCCTCGGCAAAGCAAGAAACTTAGTCCTGAGGACACTAACCAAACGCGAAGAAGACCAAGCTTTTTTCGCACGGGAACCCTCTCAACTATAACATACCGTGCCAATAAGACAATAGGTTGGCATCTTCGAGACATGGCAGGAGTCTTAGAAAAGAGGCTTGGCCCATATTTGAAGAAGATTTTCCCAAACTTTGTGTCCGTACACTATTTTTACATTATCTGCATGTCTCTGCTTTCATCCCTCATAATTTATGCAGAAAGAAACATATCATATATTGATGCCCTTTTCATAGGAGCTTGTGCCTGCACCCAGGCTGGTTTGAACCCTGTGGATATCAATTCCTTGAGATTATACCAGCAAATTATGATTTACGTCTTTTGCAATCTAACAACACCCATCTTCATTCACAGTTGTTTGGCATTTTTACGTCTTTACTGGTTTGAGCGACATTTTGATGATATTAGAGAAACATCCAAACTTAATTTCAAGATGAGGCGAACAGCGACCTTGGCTGCCAGAACTAGATCCGTAGATGGATCAAGATCTATGGATAATAACTTTATAAATCGTGCTCAAAGATCTGCTGCCGCTGCTGCCTCTAGTAATAATGCTACTTCTACTTCCCCTAATTACGATTACAAGGATAACACGAACAGTAATACCACACATTCCATTGATGAGCCCAAGGCTGAGGTCTATGCAAAACATTCATCTGATTCAATATCATCTAGCATATCACCAGGAACACATAATCTAGATATTGAACCACAGATGTATACTAATGTTTTTGAACATATGTCTGAGCCATCTGATGACCATCTCGAGGTACCAAAGTTGGGACATCCTTCCCCATCCGAGAATAATTTGAACATCAAATTTGGAGATACCCCAATTCCGATTAAGCATGAAGTTGAACCTCGGGATGTTCTAATGTCTGTGTCGATGCTGAGAAATAATCAAGAGCAAAACGCTCTTGAAGAGGAAGAGCAGGGTCCGGCTTTGGTGATTGATGGCCCCAGAGAAAGAGAGAATCAGACAATTCATTTCGATTTGAAGAAACCGAAAAGAAGAAACGCCCATAAAACTGCTCATACCACCTCTCTGGAGAATGGTGAAAGTAGGGAAAATCCAAGGTCCTATTCTTCTGATGATGAAGCAGACGATGAAGATGAGAACGAGGATTATTCCAATTTCACTATAGATTCAAATCACAATTTGCATCAAAATGGTGAAAACGACATTGATAAACCAGAGTCACAGAAGCACCAATCCCCAGGGTTCAAGTTCGGAAAGAGATCGAACACATTGGATTATCTTCGTAATGCCGGCTCAAATATCTTATCGCATGCACCAACTTTTGATGGATATACTCGCAAGAGACCTACAAATCTTTTCCGCCGAAGGCTTTCTTCTAATGCAATAACAGAAAACTCAATTCCTGGAAACTCCGATACAGAAACTGATGACGAGGATGATAGTCAATACGGAGATATGGGTTTAAGAAGGCAAATGTCGACCAATTATCTCTCATGGGAACCAAAAGTTGGTCGTAACTCAACATTTGCACACTTGTCAGATCATCAAAAAGAGGAGCTTGGAGGTGTTGAATATCGATCTATTAAGTTGTTAACAAAAGTCTTGACTTGTTATTATTTTGGATTCCACATCCTCGGTGTGATATTTTTTGTTCCCTGGATCATTGGAACAAAGAATTATCAGCCACCTGTGAACTCAAGTGGAGTTTCTCTCACTTGGTGGGGCTTTTTCACTTCGATGTCCAGTTTCAATGATTTGGGTTATACTTTAACTCCTAATAGTATGATAAGCTTCAAAACTTCGCCGTATACGTTGCTTTTTAGTGGGTTCCTTATCATTATAGGAAACACGGGATTTCCTATCCTGCTAAGGTTTATCATATGGGTAATGTTCAAATTATCCAGAGATCTATCCTTGTTGAAGGAGTCACTGGGTTTTTTGCTTGATCACCCTCGTCGTTGCTTTACCTTGTTGTTTCCTTCTTCCCCTACCTGGTGGCTTCTTTTCATCTTAGTAACTCTGAATGTTGTAGATGTTGTCCTGTTCATTATATTAGACATTGGATCTCCAGTTTTGGCAGGTTTATCAACTGGTATCAAGATTTTAGATGGATTTTATCAGGCTGTGAGTACCAGAACTGCTGGTTTCGCATGTGTGGATCTTGCTATGCTTCATCCTGCAGTTCAGGTGAGTTACATGATAATGATGTACATATCTGTTCTTCCATTGGCTATTTCGATTAGAAGAACGAATGTTTATGAAGAACAGTCTCTAGGTATCTATGTCGCAAGGAACAGGAAATATAAAGACCAAAGCCTGGAAGAATTTGATACAGATAATGATGAAGAGAGCAACGAAGGAGTTGAAGAAGGGAGAGAAGGGCATTCATCTGACAATTCTTCTAAACCAACTTCATTCATAGGAGCGCATTTGAGAAAACAACTCTCTTTTGACTTGTGGTTTGTGTTCCTGGGATTATTTATAATATGCATTGCAGAAGGTTCGAAAATACAGGACAGGCTATTGCCAGATTTTGATGTTTTCCAAATACTATTTGAAGTTGTCAGTGCATATGGTACAGTGGGCCTATCGTTAGGATATCCAAATTCCGCAGCCTCTTTCTCAGCTCAGTTTAATACCGTGTCTAAGGTTGTGATTGTTGGAATGATGATCAGAGGTAGACACAGAGGTTTACCCTACTCCCTTGATCGTGCCATTATCTTACCATCCCAAAAGATGGAACTTAGAGATAGGTATCAAGATATGCATGCCGGACATACACTATCTCACAGCGATACGACCACTAGCCGCAAAGATCCTGCACTTGAATTCTTCAAGAGTGCAGCTCCAAGGGTTGTTAGAGACAACATGCGAAAACCATCATTCTTCTCTCGAATGCCATCAATGGATAATCGGGCAAGAAATAGAGCTGAGAGTACTACATCCCAACGTTTTAACAAAAAATCAAGTTCACGCCATACTCCAGATATCGACCAAGTGCTAGACTCTGCTTCTGATACTAGTTACGTACATCATATGAACACGTCTATGTTCAACACCACCCACAGCAATAGAAGCTCTTTCGATAATAATGATCGTTCACCATCACCCAAAAGTCAAGCTCAAGATCAAGGTATTTTTGCGGGAAATTCTTCTAAAAGTTCCAACGGGGAAGAATTTGAAATGGATTACTTACACCAGCAGCGTAACCTACAAGAAGGTGTATAGCAGTGTTTCAGGTACCAGCCTTACTGCTCGAGACATACATATCATAGAGCGTTGACGAAATGTTTTCAATACAGCCTAGCTTTCAGTAGAATGATCGAGTCAAGTGTCTTTGTATGATTGGAGACAGTGATCAGAGCCTCCATCCTCATAGTGCTACAAAAAAAGAGAGCAATATGTACATTAAGCATTTTTGGGTACGCCTCCATTGTGGAGTGCAGGAGTCTTCAACTTCTGATTCAACTCTTCATAGTCTTTTGTATGTTTTTCGCCTTTGAACTTGCTGTAGCGTTCCAACCTTTGTTTAATGAAGCCACTCATATCAATGGAACTCTCGTTGAACTGCAACCAAGGATGTGCCAATAACTTGGAATACGTTGGTCTGCGATCGGGAATCTTGTCTAAACATTTTTCCACGAAATCAATAGCTTGAAGCGAGAATGAAACTGGCAATTGAGGAGGTGGACCTTCAACGATAGCATTCAATTGAGAGAAAATGTTATCGTATGTCTCTGGTGGATAGGGATAACATCCTTTTGCTGTTTCGAGAATAGTCAATCCCAACGACCATACGTCAGACTGTACAGAGTATCTATCATCTGGAGTCATGGATTTTATTCTCTCTGGAGCCATATAGGATTGACATCCAATGTTCGTTTTTGCTAATGATGCAACCAAGTTTCCTGAAACACCAAAGTCACATAGTTTGACTTTACCTTGGGTGTTAACAAGAATATTAGTAGGCTTGACATCACGGTGTATGATGTTGTGCTTCTCCTTCAACTCCTTTAGACCTAGAGTAACTGCTTTGGTTAGGTATTGCAAACGAGGCTCATCGATCCCGTCTCCATAAATCTTGTCGAGAGATCCAGCATCCATATACTCCATGCACATGTAAACAGCACCCTCCACAAAGAAGGCACCAAAAAAATCGACAATATATGGAGAATCACAGTTGTGCAAGACCTGTAATTCCATCAAGATTTGGCGGAATTTGGAATCATCCAACTCCAATCTAACTTCCTTCATTGCCATTATAACTTGACTAGGCTTGTGTAAAACTTTAGTGACAGTTCCATAGTTACCCCGTCCAAGCTCTTCTACAAATTCCAAATCTTTGGCACAAATTGTGAAATTTTGACCTGACTTGAAATTCACACCGTTCTGATCTAAGGACAATTTGTCTCCAAAGTTCAATGAACCGGACTTGATATCAATATACTCCGAATAATTTGCAAAAAGGCCCTTTAATTGTTTAGGTGCAGAACTATCCGGTATATTAGATCGAGCAACGTCTTCCAGTACTGAAGAGTTTGCTGATGTGGTAGTAGTTGACTGTGGATTAGCCTTTGATACTAAACGTCTCGCCATAATCGACGAATTTCCTAGGTTTGGTGGATCCAATGGTTTCTGTTCTTGAAACATTCTTTGCTCCTGCTGCTTGGACTGGATAGGTTGCTCAGTTCCTGGTAACCCGGAAGGTAATTTCATTCCTCTTCTCTGCGATAACGATTGTTTCTGTTTCGGCAATCTTGCAGCAACCTGGGGTGATACCTGCGAATTAAGAGGAAGGGAGGGTGCAGGTCTTATTGGATTGAAACGGTAGGTGTTCACTTGTTCAGTCTGCTTAGGTTTAACCAAATCAGGTGTCTTTATGGATCCACTCTGTTTTTCTGAATGCTCATTTTCAAACAAATTCGACTTTGGTAATGGTGGTAGTGGCTTTTCTTTAGGTGTAGTTGCCGACTTGAACGACTTCTTTCTTTGTATTTCAATTTGTTCCAGTAGTTCCTGTGGTGAGCATGGAATTGATTGTGACAGTTTCTGTTGATTTGTCGTGGGTAGGTTAGGTGTATCTCCCATTGATGAAAGTGGTGGTGGTGATAGAGGAGATGGTGGAAATGATGCAGATTCTTCAACCGTTGAAGACAGTTTTTGGTCACTTAAAGTAAAAGGTGATAAATTATCGGGCCGTTCATTCAATGGAGAGGATGCACTAGAGCTTGATTTACTTTGCCTTTGTTCTTGGAAGGCAAGTAGCTTTGCTTGGATATCAGCGTTGATATTCGAGGTATAGGAGAGTGAGCTTCTTGGAGACTTGAAGCTTGATGCTGATTGCTGTTGTTCTTGGTCCTGCTGGTGCTGTTGTTGTTGTTGCTGGTCCTGCCCTTGTTCCTGTTCCTGTTGAAACTCATAGTTGGGCTCCCTTAAACTGAGGTTTTTAAGCAGCGCAACGTCGTCCTGCGACGGTTTAGAGTTCTGGCTCATCTTGCGATCTAATTTCTCCGAGAACGTCTGGCAATTCTGAATTGTTCACCCCTCTTTGTTATTTAATCTCACACGCAATAGTAACCTGTGTATCCCTTCACAGCGTAGCTTCTCTAACTATGGTTCTATGATATATCTTCTTATTTTTCTTTCTTCTCTTTTCTCTCTATGTACTCTTTCTCTTTTCTCTTCTTACTCTTTTCCTCTTTCGCTTTCTCTTGTTTATTGTTTCTTGTTTTTCTCTCCCTTTCCGTTTTCCTCTCTCTCTCTCTCTCTCTCTCTCTCTCTCTCTCTCTCTCTCTCTCTTTCCCTCTCTTTCTCTTTTTCCCCTATCTTCTGGCTAGTATATTGCTTCTAAATCAAATAAATCAAACCAACTAATTGGATGGATCCCTTTTTTGGTCTTTGTTGATTTTTGGAAAGAAAATCCCTAAAAATTATTACATAAGCGCAAAGATGAGAAATAATTAATAATGGCTGTTTCAGGAAGTATTCCATATTAATACATCTATACAGTTTACATTGCCTCAAGTTGAGAGATGAACCAGTCTCTGGATGAACCGTCCATTCCTGGTTTCCCGTACTTTTGGTTTATCTTTCTGTTCTTTGCCAGCGTTACGAATCTCTCTTTGTCTACTGGCGAGTCAGTAACCCCTTGTAAGAGAGTTCTTGCAAGGATGAAACTGCCCTTTTCCACCACCTTATCGATAATCATAAGCTGACTGCGGAGGCTTAAAACGTTGTTTCTTGAGCGGAGAAGTCTGCCAATGATTTCAAAATAGGATGTGCTTATATGCCATCCAGATCTTTTGGTAAGAGTGGAAACGAAGTCTTCAGCAAATTTGCGATATTCAATATCAAGTTGTTGAGAGGTAAACCTTTTGTCGATCATGTTTAGGAGAGAAAGAAGCTCATCGGTGGAGTTACACAGTGGAAGTAACAGGCGAATAGTGTCTCCATCCATAGCTGTGTAGATGACATTGTCAAGCCCCACCAACTTAATCAACTTTTTTCGGTTGCTGCTCTTGGTGTTACCCGTTACCAGTTGCTCTAGGAATGAGTTGAAAATACTTGGTGCTGGGGCGAAGCCAAGGACCTGCAATCTTTGAATGTAGATGAGTTGGGATTCGGCATCTTCAAAAATAGTAGTCCCTTTCAATAAAGCGTTCAAGATATCCACATCGTCCAGAAGTACGGGGTATGTGGTTGTGAGTTTCTTAGCTATGTCTTCAAACTTTTCCTTGGAAATCAAGGAGTCTTCCGCCATCTGGGAAATAAGCTCTAGAAAGATCACTTTACATGACCGGAACGATCCACTCCAGTCAAAGTATTCAGTAATAAGTTTTATCAAACTCTCCATATTTTCTGCTGTCCACTTAGTTCTTATTAGGTATTGTAGTTTTTCCTCATTAGTGACGAAATGACCAGAAATCTGAAGGACCTCTTCAAATAAACCATTCTCCTTCAGATCAACTTTGACTCGTGGATCAAGAGAGCGTAACTCAATGTGCTCTGGGGATTGTGCGAGAATCTCCATATCTTTGATCCTACTCATAAGCGCCAATGCTTCTCTCATCGACGGAGGTCTTGTCATTTTGATGGGGATCACATAATCCTTGTCAGGTTTCGACACCATTTTCTGCTGGACAAGAAGTGAATAGCTAGATTCAAAACACGATAAAATCAATGAAAGCTTTCTAGTGTTATTATAACGTAGAAAAGGGTGGATAGGCTTCACGGTGTGTTGTAATACATGTTGGTTATCCTTTAGTTTCGGTACTACACCTTTGGTTGATAGAGGCTCCACCCCAGGAACGGGCACTTGTTTAGACTTTGCCTGGTTGGAAATGAAATCAAGGGATCGTGATCCATGGAAGACCTTCTGTGTAGAGCGTATCGTATTCATCCGGTTGTACCAGTGTGCTTCTATTCCCCTCTGTTGACAAGCCTCTGTTCAACAAAAAGCTCTATACGTCCTTACTGACCTGACCTGGCGAATCGTTTTTTTTTTTTTTTTCACATACGAAAAGATATAGAGTGTGTGGAGGCACATAGAAATGCAAAATCTACAGAATACTAACCTTGCTAAAATAGAATAGTGTATTTCATTCTTATTATGCACTATTAATCAGGATTTCTTGCTTCTTTTTGGAGACACGCCTATGGAGAAGTCTGGGTTTGAAGCAATCAATAAATCACTCATGTTTGATTGAGGGGATGAATTTTGATTCAGGGTAGGTAGATGTTGTGGTGGAAGACGATCAGCAGCTGCTTGGCTTTTTATTTGTAGTTGCCTTTGCAAGTACATCCTATACTCCTCAGGATGATTCTTTTCGAGATATTTAGGATTGATTTCCCTTTGGCTCACAGATGTGAAAGTTGAGGAAAGAATAGAAGCGTTGGTAAATGAAGGAGCAGGAGTTGTTCTGCGCTCATTTGGATCTGGGAATGGGTACTCAGTGTCCAGATCAGGTGACGCTGTGAGATGGTGAACTGCAATGTTTTCTGGAATAGATTGAAATGCTTGCCCTCTGGATTTCAGAGATGGAGGGAAATGGCTTTCTCTTGGTGTTGGAACTTCTGAAGGCACAGCTGAAGAGTATACTGAGGATGATGCATCCATTTCAGGATCAGACGAATTTCCTATCACCAGTGGTTCAACCGTAGTATCGTCATCATCAGAGGCAGGCGCAAACTCCTCTGACCCATACTCAGACACATTTTCTAACTTGGAACCATCCTTCAAGAGATTTTCCTGTGTATCTGTAAAGCTTGAATTTGAAAACATTGTATCTGGCTGAAGGTCATTCAATGTTTGAGCAATTTTGGTTCTGAAAGTCAGTTGACGATCAACTCCATCGTCCTCTGTACTGTTGAGCGGCTGAGAAGATGAATATTCATAACTTTTGTTAGACATGTCAGCATCGCCTGGAGCGTTTACTTGATTCACTGTGGTGCTGCTTGGCATCGGTCTGGGTCCCTGTGGTTTTGTTGAAATTGGGGAAGTATCCAACTCAACACCATTGTAGGGGCCGTGAATGGGATATGGGGCATCATCAATACCATTAATGTCTATGTTGCTCATTGTTGGAATATCTTTGGGATAAGGAGCCCCCGCCAAGTCCTCTCTATTCCTCGTACCTCCATGTTCAGTCGGGAATGGCATATCATCAAGTGGGAATTCAAGACTTGGTGTTACCTTCCTGTAGTCGTAAATATTGGAATTGAGCTCTTGTTGTGGCTCTTCTTCATATCCCCTATATAAGGCAGGAACTGGTTCCTGGATGTACTTTTTAGGAGATCCTGGGGCATCTGGTATCATAGCATTGAAAGGTTGAGTTGACTCGATATTGTTGAGGTCATCGGTGGTTCTTGTTACTTGTAAAGAATCGTTGAAGTAGCTCGTATTGTAGCCTGAGTCTTGTGCGAAAGGTTTGGATTCATCCTCGTCCTCACTATTATTGATGTTATCGACAACTCCAATGCCATAGTTCAGAGGTCTCATGGGATATCCTTGGTCAAAAGTGCTCACTCTACCAACTTTCTTCATACTCTTTCTGGAGCTGATTGTTCTGCGCATGATACAGAGAAATACTGCAGAGATTGCTATAAGTACTGCAGAAGCCAACACTAACCAGCCACACCAAGATAAATGAGGAATGAACAACAAAATATCAACTAGAAACGATAGCAAAGTTAACAGAAAGGTTGGAATGATCAAGAGTAGCACGAAGAACAGAAATTGCAATGATGAAGATGGACCATGCCAATGAAGTGAAAAAATGCAAATCATGAGCACTAAGGTAAACCCAGCAGCGATAGGGTGTACGATTAAAAGCTTAGAAACTGAACGACGAGCATTTGACGGGAGAGAGAACCCCTCCAATACATTAATATCACTTGCCGAATACCCTATTCGTACCTCAGAGCAAACATCTCCATTGCACAGCCCAAAAACTCCAAATTTGTAGCCTTGGAAGGACGACAGATATAAGGTTTTTGTCAATGGTACTGTTAGCAACGCTATCAGTTGAAATGCAAAGGAGACCAATACGATCAGGAAAAGGGTGGTAGCTGGACGAACCCTGGGTGCCATACCTTATGTAAAAAGAAAAGAACAAAAGCAAAGGAAAACAAACTATCCACCAAGGACAAAGTAGTATACGTCCTTCCTTACTCTATTGTTGATAATGGCTAACTAAAGGACACAGGCAAGTATGTAGGCAAGGCAACAGGTTGGAGTGGTTCAATATTCGCTATCGCACTTGAATGTGGCCTTCTAGTCACTTCTCCTCTTCGGTACACTTTCTGGTAATCAACCTTCTTCCCTTTTTCTTTTTCTATTTCTTCTTCGATATTTGATTTGATTTGGATCAGTTCTATGTTCGGTTTCAGACAACAATTTGAGTTGGCTCCATAGGCTTTTCTTCCTTTCTTTTTTATGTTTCCTATTTGATCAGTTTTTGCGGCTGGTGCTGCAATATGTGGCTAGGGAGACCTGTTGGCATTTTGGCTCAGATGTTATGAGCGCATGTGTCTTTTTGGAGATTACCGCGCCGTTTTATTCATTACGTGCTCGTAACCTAAAAGAGTTTAGTGAAGAAAAATTTAATTCTGTGCCAGTTCTCTAAGAAGAGAAGAGAATATAAGGTACTGTCTAACATAGCTAGCGTGAGAATAATGGCACCACTCCCAGTATCAACCCAAATCAGGAATGAAAGTCATGAACAATCAAAAAAGAAAAGGAGGAGGAGGAACAAGAGCAAAATTAGTTCTCCTTTGGAGACTCTTGAGAACCAAGCGAAAGTGATAGAGAAGGAGAATGTTGATGTGGTGCGAGAATCCAACAATGTCAAGCATCAGAAGTTTGACGAAACTGGTGAAGCAAGGGAGAAGGAATTACAGGAGGTACAGAATGTACAGAATATACAAGAACAAGAAGATGATGAACAAGAGCACGAATATGACCATGACCATGATGCACCACATCTGGGTAAAGAGAAGGACGGAGAACAACTTCACCAGTCAGTATCGGTTGAAAAGAGATTGAAATTTAAATCACAAGAAATAAGTAAGAGATCTAAGAAAACATCTGTTCCGAAAACCGTTGAATTCCTTAGCGATGACGAAGAAAGCCAATCTCTATTGAGGACCGAATCGGAGAGGAAAACTCCACATGATCTGCAACGTAGAGCGGCCCAGCTACTTGATATCAGAAAAACGCTTCCCGTATACAAGGCCAAGGATGAGCTGGTCACAAGACTCCAACGCAATAGAGTAACAGTACTGATTGGAGAAACTGGTTCTGGTAAATCGACACAGATCCCGCAGTTTCTTCTTCCCCTTAACAGCAAGGGTATAGCAGTTACTCAACCACGTCGAGTCGCTGCTATAAATCTAGCAACCCGTGTGGCTGAAGAGCATGGTAGCATATTGGGTGAGGAAGTGGGCTATTCTGTGAGGTTCGATAACCGAAGCAAGCCATATACCAAGCTGAAATATGTAACAGATGGTATGTTACTGAGAGAAATCATGATAGATCCTGATTTACAACAATATTCTACTATCATAATCGATGAGGCGCATGAAAGAACTGTATTGACAGATTTACTCATGGGATTTTTGAAGGATCTCTTGTTGAGAAGAAGTGATATCAATTTAACTATCATGTCTGCGACACTAGATGCTGATAAATTCTCAAAATTTTTCAATAATGCTGAAATCCTATTTGTCGAAGGTAAAATGTACAACGTTGAAAGAATGTATTTGGATGCCCCAGTTGATGACATTGTTGACGCTGCGATAAGAGCAATTATCCAAGTGAATAATGGTGAACTTGCAGGTGATTTACTAGTGTTCCTACCAGGTCAAGAAGAGATTGATAAATCAGTGTCTCTCTTGGAAAAGATAGCACCATATTTACCGAGAGAGGCTCCTTTGATTGTTCCCCTTCCATTATATGCTTCACTCCCACCCTCAGAACAAGCTAAGATATTCTTGCCTGTAAAACCAAGAAGAAGAAAGGTTATCTTATCCACAAACATTGCAGAGACATCTGTGACAGTTCCAGGTGTAAAATATGTCATTGACTCTGGTTTGAGAAAAGTAAAGGTCTGGAGACACGCGTTGGGTTTATCTACACTGCTTACAGCCCCTGTATCAAAAGCATCAGCTACACAGCGGGCAGGTAGAGCGGGAAGAGAATCTGAAGGTAAAGCTTTCAGGCTATTCACTGAAGCAGATTATTATAAGCTACCAACTCAAACAGAACCAGAGATTTCACGGTCAAATGTAACTTCACCTGTTTTGATGCTTAAGAAAGCTGGTGTCGATGATATCTTGAACTGGTCATGGTTGGAGCATCCTGGGGAGGACTCCTTAACAAGCGCATTAACCACTTTATACCAGTTGAAAGCTCTAGATGACTCCGGTAAAATCACAGAATTAGGTGAAAAAATGGCAATTCTTCCCTTAGAACCACAACTTTCTGCAATTTTACTTACAGCTCACAAGTCTGGCTGCTTATCTCCAGTCATTGATATCGTATCATGTTTATCTGTTGATAACTTGGTTCTTAACCCACAGATTGAACAAAGGGATGAAATTAATGAGCGAAGAAGCATAGTATGTCAGCTTGGTACCAAATATGGAGATCTTATCATGTGCAAAGAGCTTTTTGATGTTTACCTTGACTTTGATAACTCCACCGAAAGGCAAGAGTGGTGCAAAGAATTGGCACTATCATACAGAGGTTTCAAAAATGTTATGAAAGTCAGAAACCAGATAAGACAGTACATGGTTACACTCACAAAGGACAAGTATCACTTTGACGAAGACTCTGATGATGAAGATGCTGTGTATGCCAAAGACGCACTGGATATACCGTCAGTTCTGAAATCATTCTTATCTGGCTTTGTATCGAACACAGCAATTGGTATGCCTGACAGATCCTACCGCACAACAACTTCAGGTCAATTGATAGCAATTCATCCTTCTTCCCTCATGTTTGGGAAGAGGGCGGATGCAGTCATGTTCACAGACTACGTCTATACTACGAAAGGCTATGCCAGAAATGTTAGTGTGATTGAGCTTGAATGGCTTCAAGAGATTGGTGCGCATCTTCTGGCCCCTAAATCACACACATGAATGAACAAGTATCTCTAATAATATAACTTATAATAGAAGGATAGATAGATAAAAATGTTGTACGTTTCCGACGGTAAGCGTTTTTTTCGTTTTCTTTGTTTTTACTAGTAGTTCCCTTAAGATATTCATAAAAGATATGTATGGGAATGGGTTCGGACAGCCTTCTATTTGCCTCATATTGAAGAGAAGCACTCAATGGCCACACTCCTTAGTCTACCCAACGAGCTTTTAGTGAAGATTCTTCAAAGTTTGGACACACGGAGCCTGTATTCTGTGATAATATGTATCCCAGCGATACATCCGCTTGTGAATGTTATCTTATCGGCAGCTTCACGGGATGACGACTTGGTACGTGAGCTTGTTTCGAATAGTCATCCCAAATGGTGCTCTAGCTCGATAGAGCCTTTGGGAGACTCTACATCTCCACCGGGGCTGAATTTCATATGCATTGATGGTAAAGAACAGAACCTTGGACTTATAACATCCTCAATTGACTTGGTTGTTGCAACACCTGAATCGATCCATAGTATTCTGGGATACTTTAAACGTATCTCGCTCAGACATTCTCCGAAGATTATTGTCAGCGGATTGAATGAGTGGTGCCATCAAGAAACAACAGCTCTCCTCCAAGAGGTTTCAAACACTTTAGGTAATGAAATATGGCTACCCAACTTACAAATACTTGATGCCACAACTATTTACTATGAGAACAGCAGTTCTGATGGGATACTTGATATTGCATATCTGAGCTTGAACTGCATCAATGTGTTGAAGACTTCGTCAATGCTCGTCAAAAAAAGCCTCTCAAATAAACCAACTAATCTTGTTTCATTATACATTACCTGTAACGACTATCCGATGAAGTCAATCATCTTGAAGGGGACAGTTTATCCCCAGCTGAGGAGATTTGAAGTTTATGACTGTGAGATGATATCTTTGGATAATGTGCGCTTGCCAGTGTTGGAGGAACTCACTTTAAAATTCTCCAGGGAGCAGCCCAATCAATCTCAGTTTAGCGATGTTTACATGCCATCACTCAAGAAAATGGAACTCTACATCTACGCTTCTGAATTCCCAAATCCTGTGGTTAACTTGAGCGGGATCCAGCTAACTTCCCGGTCACTCTCTCTGAGGATCAGAATGCCAAAAAGCCCACAAACTGAATATCTCACTGTTGAGGGGATTGATATATCTCTCGAACCAATCAAGTATCTGAGTATTGAGCTCGAGCTAATGGACTTCCCAGACGACACAGGAGTTATGCGGCTGACTAACATAAAGCAATCGCTATCAGTTCAGAGCGTAGAGAGTCTGCATTTGTTTGTTAGAGATGAACATCTCGTGGCTTTCTACCCGTCCTCTTCTTTTCCAATTACCTTTATAGCGGCACCTTCTCTGAAGAAACTGACCGTTGAAATGGATATTGTAAGAGAGGATAGTTGGGGTAGGGTTAATCTCACGGATATGATAGATACTATTAGCAATTATTACCCAAACATCCAAAAGTTAGAGATCGCTAACTGTTCAAAGATCCTGTTCTCTGATGTAAGGATTAAGTCAGTCTTAGCTAGTTCCCAGCACACCTTCACAAATTTACAAGAGCTTGTTCTAGTATATGATTCGCGTTTATATGTTATAAAAGTCCACTGTGGAAAGTTTTCCGAAGACGATATAAAGAGACTGCCCAAAAGAACTAGTGGATTTCTTTCAAGACTTTCCCAGTTAATACTATGAAATGCAGAATTATGTGTTATTTGTCTTCACTACTTCAAAAAATGGATAGTGAATTACTTTATTGTAAAATACAACTACATTACTTTTCACATATGTATGTCCTCTGGACCGTCGGATGTCGTGAAAATCTGTGAGTCCTATACCTGTACATAGTCGGTATGAACTATTCAAGATATGCATCCATAAGTGGTTTAGGACAGTGTGCATCCAAGCTTGAGATATACAGCACTACTACTTCCAGTAATCAAATAAAAATCATTCATAGTCACATATCACACCAGGAGAGAGAGAGAGAGACGGAGAAAGGTGTCTCAATCTCGGTGGCTGCTTTCTTTTCTTTGTACATACATATAAATACATCGCCATTGGCATCATTAATTTCTCTTGTTGAGCTCATTCAAGACTTCGAATCTGGCTCTAGCGAGTGCTCTTGCCTCCGCCATCGAGCTAGCAGCTCTGTACGACTTCAAATAGTTCAAAGCTGGCTCGTCATCAGATCTAATCACCGACCCAATCGACATAAACAAACCAAAAGTAGCAGCTGAGCCTGCAATGTATTGGCCAAGAGTTCTCATCACACCGTTTGGACCAGGTCCTGCTGTTAGAATGGAGAAACCTCCGAAAAGAACGCCCACAACAACACCAACTGTTGTACCCATCATTGCACCCATTTTGAACTTGTCAAAGTTGGATGGTGGTTGACCGTACTGAACTTGTTGAACTGGAGGTGGCATGTTTGGGCTTCTGCAGGATTGATGTTAACCTTTATGACGTATGGTTGATGTTCATGAGTTGGTTGGAAAAAAATACAAGAGAAAAAAACGCTGGCGTTCGTTGATTCGCGGCGATGTATTAAAAACCTAGAGACATATACCATTGATCTTGAAGCCAGAAACCTCCAAACGGGCCGTGTTTGGCAGATTCGTTTTGAACCAGCCATTGGAGTATTGATGTCAAGTCATATGGAGAGAAGACTACCTTCAGCTGCTTGCGGAGGTCGCGCTCAGTGATACCAGGCCTAGTAATCAAGGCACCTATGACTAGTTTCAGAACCTGTTTCCACAGCTCGAGGTTCACATTTCCCGAAACATCAACCCATATATGTGAACAAGATTTGCCTCTTGGAATCGGTACTTTCTGTTTCTCAGGGGAGTTCTTGATCAAACCGGTTGAGTTGGCACTAGCAGCCCTCGTCAGAATGATGTCACAGTCCAGTTTCTCTCTTTCAAGAGTTCGAGCTTCATAACCTGTTAGCACCTCTTTTCTGTAGTGATCTACCCTAGTTATGTCGATGGCCCCGTCTTTGACCAATTCCAGAATAGCCACCATGTATGAGCTATCAAACAGCGGGTTCAGCACTAGTGACTTATTACCAGCACCATGTAAATCCTTGATGAAATTTTGAAACTTGGGAATCTCTGGCAATGAGAAGTCGAAAGTACTATCTTCGAGTGCCATGATCATCTTGTCACCAAGAACAACTTTTGATTTTGGAGGCTCGCCATCTGTGGTACATGTTTGCACAACTATCTGCCTCTGTTTAACCAACTTTAAAAACACAGATTCAACTTCATGTGAGCTGAACTCGTCTAAGGCATGGATTTTTTTAATATCATAATGAACACCACTACTCACTATTGAGATAATGATATCCCTGATTCTGTAGTATGTCGCACTGCCTATAGCATGGCGAGGTTCTAGCTCTTTGTCATCATCTCTTGTTTCCTCCAATTCCTCTTCCACTCCCTCCTCCTCTAAACCCACCTCTTGCTTTTCTGTGTCCTCTTCATTAAATGTGAATACAGTGTTTATCAATTGCTGCTCTCTTTGAATCATGGAATTCATATCATAGTGGTACTTTTCGTCAGAACCAACTTTCACAAATTTAAAAGTCTTATGGTTATCTTCAATACTCGAAAACAAATTGATTTCTTCCTCTTTGAAGTCAGTTGTCCCAATACCATTCTCATAGTCAATCCAGAGGTTAACCAGCTGTACCAATTGTAAGCTTTCGATATCGTTCAGTTCAACTTTCCCCTCTTTCACACTGTTTAAGAGAATCTTTTTCCACAGACGTTTGGCAATCTTCACCCCATTTGAACCCATCATCATTCGAATCCGAGGCCATTTAGCTTTCAGGATTGCAACTTCGATTCCTAAAAGTTGGCTGATTTTTGTCCAATTGATTTGGTTTTGGTTAATGGTCTTACATATTACAACACATTTGAATAGAGTCATAACGTCTTCACTTTTCAAAATTTGACCATTGCGCCTCTTTCTGCTGTGTTTCCCTGTGATTCTATCCTCTTTAGTCTTCTTGAAATTTTGACGAACTCTACTACGTAAATTCTCAAACAGTTCGTCAGGAGTTTGATCCTGTACTTTCTTTGGTTCCACCTTTGCAGTGTACCGAGTAGATACGGGTTTACTTTTGGTAACCTTCCCCTTTTCCTGTTTCTGTTTCTTTTCACTTGACTTAGTGACACGTGTGGTTTTCTTTTGTGTTCTGACTCTTTCAGAAGAGTTTGCCAAAGGAGTACGAATCTTGTTGAAGCTTTCCCGGAGCTCCCTATCAAAGAAATCAATGTCTGTATTCACTTCTTCAAGTTTTCTGAATACTCCTTTCTTGTTCTTTCGGTTTCTGATCATTTTCTTCATATGTTCAATCGTGTTAATGCTGGCATTCACAGATATCAGCAATCTAGTCACTCTAGAATTACCCTCGATGCTCTCTTCATCGACTCCTTCATCTTCATTGTCTGCTTCTTCAGCTCCGTCACTGACAGGAATTCTTTCGATCAAGATTTTCTGTTGAGATACCAGAGATTCAATGTCTCTCATAAAGGTCTTCTTGTCCACATTGTAACCTAACTCATCTCGAAGATCCGTAAGCAAAAGATGACCACCTTCCCGCACTCCATCTTGGTCCTCCAGTAGTCGTAATAATGCAGCTTCACGTTCCAAAGCCTTAAAAGAAGTGCTTTTGAGTGCAGGGGTAATAGCCAGTTGCACTGCTGGAGTATCTATTTCATCTTTTGTAGCATGTGAGGTTGAGCATTGCTTTTGATTTTCTAGGGGAGACGTCGTCTCTTGTACTAAAGTTGTATCGATGATGTCTTGAGTTTGCTCCATTTCAGTATCACCGTAACTATCTGAGTAGATATTACTTCCATCTTCCAGATTTTGTGATTTTCTCTGCTCCACTGGTCTTACTTTCTTGAGTGATTTTGATCTTTCTTCACCTTTGCACGGTCGTCCTCTTTTTCTTTTGGTCGAAGTTTGGACTAATATAGAGGAGGAACCCTGTTCTGTTTTAATTTTTTTCTTCAGACCAGCTGAAGATGTTGCATTACCTTTCCATATTACAAACTCCTTCCCATCAGTGCCTATCCCAATATCAAAATTAGCACCTATTGGAGTAAAATGTTTCTTATTCAAGGTATCAAGCTTATTAGAGTCAAAAAAATCTTGCGATTTCAAGACTGGAAGTTTCAAGCCACTGTTGGTGGCTTGACTGCCATTAGTGAGCTTCAAAAAATTTGGATGTGTGAGGTATCTATAAAACTTGACTCTTCCTTGGAAATCATAATGTCTTATAATACCCATATCAGCCAGATGTGGCAATAGTTTACCTGATGTATAACTCTCAATCCATTTCGTGAATAGACGAGAGTACTCCTCTCCAAATACTTCCGTCTGAATGGCTCGGGAAGAGTACCCTTTAACACCCTGTCTATGAATGATAGAGTATAATTGATTTTGCACAGGATAGAATCTATTTAAAAGAGGTTTCCGAGGGGCTTGGGAAGAAGTAGAAATAATATTCGACTCATTAGCGATCAGCGATGGCGCACCTGCTTCATCCTCTTCATCTTTGAGATCATCGTCAATCATCTCTTCATTGAAATCATCATCTTCATCATCCCCTTCATCGGATTCCCGCTCATCCTGGAAATTGTTAGGGACATAATCTTTGATATATTTGAGCGCTCTGATCTTGTTACTGGCCGAAACATTGGACACCACAACCAATTTCTCCAAACACCCTTTAGCTTCCAGATATATCGCCATGGACTTGAATATCCGTTTTAGCTTCAGACTTTTATCCAATTCCAGCTCCCTTCTTAAATCAGACATTTGCCTTATCCCGTATTTGGCAGCTTTTAAGGTATCAGTCATTCGCTTCTTCAGTTCTGGTATGTTGATGGTGACTTCTTTTGTACCTGTTATTTGAAAGTCTTTCAGAGTATCCTCGGAGAAGTATTCATTCAAAATTAATAGAGACAGAGTTCTGCCATTTCTCAAGATAGTGAACTTTTTGATGAGATGACTTATAACTTTTATACGGCTAGTGGAGGATCTGTTATCCTGTCCAGTATTCTTCATCAGATCAAAAGTGTCAATCCCTTGGGATCTATGCCGGGCAATCTCAACCAGCAACTCGAACGCTGCATTACCGATCACGTTGTTCTCTTTCACGGACCCTGTTAGTTCAGTCCACTGGAACTCCTCTGTCACCCGAACAACCGCCCCTTTTGGGATTTGGCCTAGGGACTCTGGCAGAGTGTCCAGGGGGCTTTTACCTGAACATAGAACTTCTATGTGTCTATTTTGTCTGAGCCACGAGTACACCATTGCTTGGAACAATGCCGTGTTCGGGCAGCTGGTCGGCAACAGCTCCCACAGTCGTTTGAAGGAGACACCTTCTGTGCCCTCATGTGCAAGTTGGTGCAAGAGCTCTGCAATTATGATATCAGGTGGCATAGCCTAGACGTAACGGTGATTAACTTCGCAGTGCAGTTGGTCTTGATTGGGTCACGCCACTGAACCTCTGGTCCGACTTGTTTATGTTTGTCTTCGTTGTTGGTGTTGTTGTGTTTCGTTTTGTTAACCTATTCTGGTGTTGTTGTTTTGCCACTGCGAATCGAACTAATGCGAAAAAATGAAAAACATGAAAATAAACAGGTTTACAAAGCGAAATAGCAGAAACCCCCAAAAAAAAAGACGGCGGGCGGACTCTGGCTGCCTGTATTTTAGAGTAGCTCTCCATCTCCCTCCTAATTGAACCCTCAACTACACACTCTCGCATATCGGCGCATTACTCTCCTGTTCAATCCAACACCCAATTACAATCAGCAATGAGCGATCACGGTCATAGCCATGCTGATGGTGGGCATGAGCATTCACATGAAGGACAGCAGCAGCAGCAGCAGCAGCAGCAACAAGTTGATCCAATTATACTTAACATTGCCAATTATCTCCGCAACAATGCCACTCTGAAAGCAAGACATGGGACTGTCCAGGGATCCACAGTTGACTTTTACCGTGTCAAGCGTGCAGTGAGAGCCCTCCTCTCTGACGACTACAAGAAAAAATCATCCATCGGAACCAACAAGCTCCCAGCCATTGACGACACCAACAGGGCCAAGCAAATTATCGCCCAGCTGGTCAACTTTAGATTGTCGATCCCAGCACACAAACTGCACACAGCTGATGCTCGTGCCAAGGGACTGATTCCGAAGAAAGGTGTACCATGTCTCACCCTCAAAAAGACCACTTCGCTAGATGATAACGAGTACCTTGTCTGGTTCTACACAAAGCGTTCTGCTCTGGACTTGATCAAAGGTGCTCTTGTTGTCCTAGGTGCGTTCACTCTAATACTATTTCCGTTATGGCCAGTCTTTATGCGTGTTGGTGTGTGGTATTTGTCTATGGCGGCCCTGGGATTCATTGGTCTGTTCTTTGTCTTGGCTATCGTGAGACTAATCATCTTCTGCTTCACTGTTGTTCTCATTAAACCAGGTTTATGGATATTCCCTAATCTGTTTGAAGATTGTGGCTTTTTCGAAAGTTTCAAGCCATTATATGGATGGAATGAGCCTAAGGTCAAACGCAGTAAGAAGAAGAAGGACGCTTCCTCGTCTGCATCCTCAAAGGGTGGTTCTACTATTGACACAACAAAGGTCAAATCTAACAGCTCCCAGGTGCATGCAGATGGGTCCAATCTAAAGAAAAGAGTCCAGCTAGAAGAAGTTGATGAGTGATTTTATTTTCAGCCACCCATCATATTGCTTCGTTATGTACAGTCCAGACCATTGAAAATCCTATTTACATTTATTTGTTACTTCTATCTAGGTTTATTCACTCAAAGTTGGCAACGTAGTACTTCCCCTTTCCCACTCTGAGAACCAAAAGTTCACCCTCCATCAGAACATCTTCAGTTACTAAAAGAGAATCAGATTCCTCCACGCGTGTACGATCCCAACCAAGATATACAGCCCCTGATTTCACAAGTTTTCTTGATTCGTTCTTTGAGGTGTTATGCAATTTACTAACAATATTACTGATAGTCTTGCCAAAGAAGTCCTCCTTCTTTAGTGTGACCAGTATGTCTGCGCTTTTGAATGCAGAAACAAGCCTTTCAGTAGGAATATGTGGGTATGGATTTTCTGGTCTGGGATATAGGAAACTTGTCACAATTTTTGCATCTTTCGAGGCACCAATACCGTGGATCAAGTCTGTCACCTCGGAAGCAAGAACCCTCTGAGCATATCGCTCTGTCGGATCCTTTTCATGCTCTACCAAGATTTCGTCAATCTGTTTCAATGGGATCAAGGTAAAAACCTTGAGAAGACGTTCAACATCAGAGTCCGGAGTACGAATAAAGAACTGATACAGCTCAAAAGTTGGTGTATGCTTTGGTGAGATGAATACAGCATTTCCCGCACTTTTTCCAAATTTTGCACCAGTGGATGTGGTAAGTAGTGGTGTCGTGATTCCGAACACCTTGTCATCGTCCTTATTGACAGATTCTGGCTGAATACGAGAAATCAGGTCCATACCCGCAGTGATATTGCCCCATTGATCGTTACCCCCGACTTGCACTTGTACTTTCTCTCTGGAGAAAAGATGCCAAAAGTCATATGCTTGGAGAACTTGATAGGAAAACTCATTGAAACCAATACCAGACTCCGACTCTAATCTTGCCTTAACAGATTCTCGTGCCAGCATTTGAGCAACTCGTATATATCTACCATAGGTTGATAAGAATTCCAAAAACCCCATTCCAGTCCACCAATCAGCATTGTTTTTGACCGAGACCTCTCCAGGTAAGATTAGAGTCTTTGTAGAGTTGAATGTACTGTAGTGAACTCCATTAACAAAGAACTTTGAAATCTGAGCTTTGATTCTATCAACATTGTCCTCTCTTGTCTTATCCGCCATAGACTGACGTTCTGTAGTTCTTCCAGAAGGATCACCAACAGCACCAGTTGCCCCACCAACGATTCCTACAACCGAATGGCCTCTAATGTGAAAATGTAGAAGAATTAGTAAAGGAAGAAGATTTCCCAAATGGAGGGACTCAGCTGTTGGGTCTGCACCACAATACATCTTTATTGGCCTTTTAGAAATAATCTCTGAAAGAGACGCTTCATCTGAGCATTGTGATATCAAACCCCTGTCTTTTAGGTGTGAGATTAGAGGAGATTGAAGTTCCTCCTGGAGAAGCTGTTGATTAAGAGTAAGTTCACTGGTATCATAGTCTGGTGTGTGATAATCAATTGTGTATAGTCTTTTTTGAAATTGACCTGTTAGCCTTATCAGTCCTGAATGTCCTCGAAGGGTGAGCTTTAGCATGGTTGTCAGTTCTCAACAGCTTCAGTTGTTGAATAGAGCGAAATGAAACTGTTGATGTTTTTTCCAACGATTGTGAAAAATAAGCTCAAAAAGAACGGGTTCTTAACAATTTTCTAAATCATCAATACATAAACAAATTATGGGTTCTCTATTTCTATAACTATATATGTTTACACGTATTTATGAATGTGAATAGAAAATACGGGATGAGTTTCTCACAGTTTAATCAAGGGAGGTATCTTCAGGAACAGTAATATGGGAGCGCAATCTAGACGCAAATTTATTTATGGTTGGAACAAAATCAGTTTGAGGCTTCTGGTCCACATCTACCATGCTGTGGAATTTCTCAAAGAATTCACCAATTTTGTCGATAGCCCATAGTGACCCATCTGGTCTCATATACGCAATATGACCTCCAAGATCAGTCTTAATCAGGTGTGTGAACGGAGATTTTGGGGCATCAAGAACAGGGATAGAATGAATGCCAACAACAGGGTCATCAAAAGAATTGATAATTAGAGTTGGGGTCCTAATGCGGAAAATACGATTGACAGACGATGCTGCACGGTAGTATTCCAATGCGGAGTTGAACCCAGCTATTGGTGCTGTGAATGCACTGTCAAAGGCTAATGGCGACTCGTAATAGCCGTTAATCTTTTCTTCAGTGAAGAATGGATCCTTCAACAGTTCCTTTCTGTTCGACTTGACTAGTCGAGTAAGGATCTCCGTAATAGGCTTCATAAAGAGTAGTCTAGACCAGAATCTAGAGGTTAGGTGGTAAGCAGAATCAGTAAGATCCCACGGGTTCGATAGCAAAGCGGTTGCCTTGTATTCTGAGTTTTCTGCCTCCTCTCCCAAGTAGTTAGCCAAAAGAGTAGCACCAAAGGAAAATCCTACTCCGTAAAATGGTCTGTTTGGATAATCAGCTCTTAACTGTTTCAAGAAAAATCTCAAATCGTCAGTGGCTAGGGCGCTATAAAGTTCTGGAGTAGTGATTTTTGAGCGACCGCATCCTCTTGCATGGAGAACAACAGCATCAAACCCAATATCGATAGCCTTTTCAGCCATGGCTCTGCAGTATGGTTCGTGGGACCCACCGCCAAGTCCATGGTTGATGACAAGGATAGGCTTAGAATCATCAGACTTCAAAGTGGAAATCTCTGCCTCATCTAAGAATCTAGTTCTTGGGTGCATCTTTGGCCATCCTTCCCTGTGGTTGGCTTCTGCCTTCTTTTGGAACTCATCGACACTTTCTGGCTTTTGGAGCACATAGTCAGCTGAGAGTGAGGCACCATCTTCTCTAGTCAAAACCCGTCTTCCGTAATAGACATGATAAACTTTGGAGTAGTCTGCGATCGTGAAACCTATAGTTTGCAGATCCCCTGACCAGTACAGCGGGTTCAAGAGGAACCTGGAACCATGTGATAACTCAGGAATTTGAGATACCAGCTCATCAAGCGGAATAACTGCTGTGCCATCTCCTTCCTTGGCTTCCCTAAGTACGAGCTTAACTGTCTCTGGCGCATGCACTGCTGTCACTGTTCCTCTAAACCCTACCATCACTGCGCTGCACCTTTTGAGTTGAACCCTCTATACTCCACTACGCAAAAGGAGGAAAGCGAAAAGGGGAAAAGGGGAAAAAAGATTTTATACGATTATAGTGAGTTATTATTTACCGTTGAAAGTACCGAGGTATATACGCTTAATCAATTGAAAATTTGTATTAATAAACTCGGATCTTTCTCTCCTTTTCGAGCTATTGACCGATATTCTTTAAGGCGAGGGATTCTTTTAAAGTAAGAGGCATTGGGTTGTTCTTCACAGTGCTGCCAGGATGATTGGAAGGGTTTGGATCGGACGGCGACTTTTTTCCAGTTCATTATGTCGGAAAAGCTCGCATCCCACAATAAAGCCCGTTCCATCCACCACCACCTCATCTATTCAACGGAAGTTCACTATTCATGATATAAAGCAGCTTTATGAGTCACAGACACCAATAGCTGTTATCACTGCACATGACTATGTAACCGCCAGGTACGCCGAGGAGGGCAAAGCAGACATAGTCCTTGTCGGAGACTCATTGGCTATGACTTGCCTGGGATATGAGGATACAAATGAAATTCCTTTTGATGAGTTCGTATACCATTGTAGGGCTGTATCACGAGGAGCAAAACGGTCATTTTTAGTGGCGGATTTGACATTTGGCTCTTACGAGTCAAGTTCACAAAAGGCGATAGAGTCTGCAATCACGCTCATCAAGAAAGGAAAGGTCAACTCTGTTAAGCTTGAAGGTGGTGTCGAGGTTGCTGAGACAGTGAGGAGATTGACACAATTGGGTGTACCAGTGATGGGGCATGTCGGCCTCACTCCACAAAGATCGAATGCTCTAGGAGGATTCAAAGTGCAGGGTAAGTCTGTTTCTGATGCTCTTAAAGTTTTGCAAGACGCCCAGGCTATTGAAGCAGCTGGTGCCTTTGCAATCGTGCTTGAGGCAATCCCTACCCCGATCGCTAGAATCATTTCTTCCAAGTTAAACATCCCAACCATAGGAATCGGTGCTGGAGGTGGCACCAGCGGGCAAGTGCTTGTACAAGCAGACCTGCTGGGGATGAGTAATGGAAAGGTACCAAAGTTTGTTAAAAAGTATGGAAACATGTATGAGCACTGTGTGGCTGCAACATCCAAATATGTTCAGGAAGTAAAAAGCAAGGAGTTCCCAGGATCGAATAATGCCTACGAATACAAAGTAAATGAAGAAGTTGCCAGAGAATTCGAAAAGGCTGTCGTTCCTTAGTTAAAACATTCCAAGAGCATTTAATGACGAAATAACTGTTATAGACATGACTACTTTAAGGACTTTTATATTATATGAATTCGCAAATTAGACAGAACCTTCTCTTGAAATCCCGACCACACAGAACAGCTGATTAATTACAATCCGCATTCCAGGTACCATTGACTCTACGTTACAGTTCCATTTATCCCTCTATTGACTCAATAATCTGGACAGGAATTGGGTTTCGCTACTGATCACTTTACCAGAACCGACTTACCATTCCTGATATCTTTGTTGGACTCTGACTTTACTCCATTGGAGACGTCCAAAACATATGTCTGTCCAAACTGAGGGGCAAAAACATCGTTCTCTTTGTTCAGTTCTTTTCTTAGCTTTTCCAGTTTGATCTTTGGTTCCAAGAAGTATTCACTACTGAGAACAAAAGTACCCCAATGAATGCCCACCATTTTCTTCGCTTTCAAGTCATCCATAATTTTGTAGCATTCTTGTGGGTTGATATGTCTTGGTTTCTGGTGCCACTGGGGACAATACTGCCCCATTGGAAGCATAGCCAATTTCACACCTGAACCATACTTTTCAGCTATTTTGGTGAACAAGTCAGCAACATACCCTGTATCCCCTGCATGGAATACCATTGGATCGTCATTCTTGAGAACAAGGAAGGAGCACCATAAAGACTGGTTTGAATCAAATAGGGTACGCCCAGACCAGTGCATAGCAGGAGTGCATGCAATTTCGAAAACATTTTGATCTTTGGAGTTTATTCGAATCCGGTCCCACCAATCTAGTTCAATGATCTTATATACACCTCTTCTAGACAAGTACTTTTTTAAGCCAAGAGGAACAATCCAAGTTGCCTTGTTATTGATTTGACGAATAACATTATCATCAAGATGATCAGGATGATTGTGAGATACCAAGACATAGTCTGGCGTGGGTAGTTCCTCAAGTTTACAAGGAGATGGTGTAATTCTCTTTGGGCCAAAATATGGGTTGATGAGATGGTTAGCAAACATAGGATCGGTAAGGAAGTTTAACCCGTTCAGCTGGAAGAATGTACAGGATTGCCCTAACCAAGTGAAAGTCATCCGATTCATGGCTGGTGGTAGTTCCTGACAGTCATCTATTTGTTCAGGATGATGTAGTAATTCAAAGTCGGGTTTAGCGATCGGCAGTATTTCTCTAAGCACAGACTGATGAGGAACATCACCTCTGCTCTTGCCTTCGAATAATTCTAGGAGTCTTGTTAAGAAAAACTCATATAGAGTCTGGATGCGGTATTCCTCGAAAGGATTCTCAAATCGCCCTGCTATGGTCAAACTTTTGTACTTCTCTCTAATAGCATCATACCCTTCCTCTAACTGTGATAAGCTCAAACAATTATCCACACCATCAGCAGTATCATCCCCATCATGACAACATAGTGTTAAGCTTTTGTGTATATTTGATCTGCGTGTGATCTCTCTGTTGGCAGCTAGTGATACAAACGCAGCATAAGATGTGTATGACACAACTAAACCAATACCTATCTTTGCCTTCAGAGAAAAGGCAGAAAGCATCAGCAACTTTTTTTTAAAAACAAGCTAGTGAGAATATACCCCAGGCCCTCTCCCAGCGACTTCCAATGAAGACACCTACCTATATTGATATCTTCCCCAACGTATCGTGTCTTTGTGTCTGCGGGTTGTTTGTCTGGTTTTTTTAGAATTAATTTTTTGTTATACCTTCCTTCTTGCAGCTCTCCCTTTATCAAACGCACAAACAATCTGATTGCGACGAAGTTTGAATATAATCAAAGTAGTAATTCATGAGGAAGTTCAACTGCCTCACGTTCAATCAAGACTTTTCCTGTCTTGCTGCAGGAACAGATAGTGGGTTCAAGATTTACAATGTTGAACCATTTGGGGATTGTTTTGATAGCGGTAAGTCACACAAAGGAGTGACGAAAGATAAAATTGTCGAGGTGCTGCTGCATGAGGGCGTTTGAGGCCTATGTATATCAGTATACTCAATGGGTTCGTCTTTCTGGCTGATTTGCCACACTATACGCTTTACTTTACCATTAGTTTCTAGTTGTTTGATACTAACTGTTTCATAATAGATTCGGGCGTCAGCGTTGCGCAAATGCTATTTTCCACATCGCTTGTAGCTGTGGTAGGAACAGGCTCTGACCCACGCAGCTCTCAGCGTAAGCTGAAGATACTCAATACTAAGAAGAAGACGAATATTTGTGAATTGACGTTCCCTTCTTCAATCTTGGGTGTGAAACTGAATAGAAAGAGGCTTATTGTTGTTCTGCTTGACCAGATATATGTTTATGATATCAGTTGTATGAAGCTCTTGCATACAATTGATACACTCCCTAACCTACAAGGTGTCTGTGACCTTTCAGCCAGCGATGATAGCATTTTAGTATATCCTGCTCTGTCTACTAAAAACTCTCCTTTCCGTAAACCTGAGGGTACAGATTCAACAGGGACATTGATGGTGTTCGACGCATTGAATATTGCCCCATTGAATATTGTTCAAGCACATAAAAGCGGCCTTGCATGTGTCGCATTGAACGCGGATGGCACCTTATTCGCTACGGCTTCAGCTAAAGGAACTATTGTTAGGGTATTCGAAACGCTCAGTGGCAACACTGTTGGTCAATATCGTCGTGGGTCATATACAGCCATGATTTCAAGCTTAGTATTCAGACCAGATGGAAAAGTGTTAGCAGTAGGATCGGAAACAGGTACAGTTCACCTTTTTAGACTAATCCATGGTAAACCGGAGAGTATCTTGGATGATAATCTCTATGGTGGTGAAAACCAAGAACATTCGCTGCCACAGCTCCTGCGATCCACTTCTACCACAACATCTTCGTCAAATGCTACTCCATTATCTGCACCAATATCATCCAATACCTCCTCGAGAAAGCTCTCTATCACCCAAGCATTGCTCAGAAACCTTCCGAAAAACATCACATCTATACTTGAACCTGAAAGAGATTTTGCGTATTTAAAACTCAATTCTTACAACGCAAGCACGCTCCAAATAGGCAATGAAGATACTACTGCCAAAGCTGGCTCTACCTCGCCAACACCGCCACCCTCACATCTGCCAACTCCAAGCCATGTTTCTCTCACGCTTGGATTCTCGGGTACTGATGTAGTCGTTGCAAACTACAATGACTCATCACTTTCTATATACGCAGTTCCATCAAATGGTGGTGAATGTGTTCTTTCAAAGCAATATTTTCTACTACGATAAACAACTAAATAGATTCATTTATGTATAAATCAAATCGGTATATATATATCTTCTATGTCTATAAGCTAGTAAATTTCTGGACTTGTCTGAAATCCACAAACATTTTTTTGACGTTTACTGTCACCTAAATGAAAAGTTCAGTTTTACATCGGGTTTTTTCGACTCTTTATTGATCGAAGCTGATGCGAATGAAATGTTTGGCTTAGGCAAGTCAGGACCTTCAAGAAACTCGTCAAAACCCACATACTTTGATATCAGGTACGTTCTTCTTTTTAACTATCCATCTTTTCATGTTGTGTTCCCGAGTTATATTAACCTGTCGTCTCTTATGAATAAAGACTAAAGACTACTTACAAGAATCTAATCCTCGTGCGTGGCTCGCACTATGAATCACCATCGGTAGTTCTATCAGGGGATATAGTCTTTTCACTTCCTGAGCCTTTGTCGGTACGACGTGTTTCCCTCAAACTGGTTAGTCGTTTCAAGCTTGACTTCTTAGAGATTCTGGAACAGGAAAACAATACAATTGCTAATCCTGTAAAGGAGGAGACAGTAGTGTTTGAATACTGCTGGGAAAATCTCTTAGTTACCAAAGAGGGGGTGATAAAAGTGGGCACTACTGAACCTCAATCAAACCCGAGCTTGCGATCAGATGTTCAGACGCCCGGAAACAGACCATCTAGGTCACAAACTTCACCAACCACTTCTCGGAAAAGATTAATCAAAACTAGATCAATCGGACTGAATCTACAGCTCCCTCATAGTGGCTACACTGGTACCCCTTTTTCTGATACTGTCTGCCCCAGCGGAACTGTGTTTCACTTGCCTCAAGGAAACTATGAATTGCCATTCGAGTGCATTTTGCCTGGTGACATACCAGAAACAGTGGAAGGCCTACAAGCCGGATCTATTCTGTACAGCTTTGAAGCAAGTATTGATAGGATAGGATTCAATAAGTCTGCTTTCATGAAACATCAGTATTTTCGAATTCTACGAACACTTTCAAGTGATAACTTCGCACTGAACGAAACTATATCCATCGGTAAAAGCTGGCCTGATAAGATCCAGTATGAAATATCTGTGCCTTCTAAAGCTATTCCAATAGGAGGAAGCTCTCCTGTCAATATTCTCCTTGTTCCTTTGGTAAAAGGCATGAAAATTGGTCTTATAAATGCCCAAATCATCCAGTACTATGTATTTAAAGGACAAGACGGAGAGCTTTATAATGACGAATGTGTTGCATATGATTATACTATGACACAAATGGATGGACATGAACTTCGAGACAAATTATCTATCGATTCGTATATTAAGATTCCGTCAAATTTAAAAAAGATTACTCAAGACTGTGATTTCAAAGAGGAAATGATCAAGGTCAGACATAAACTGAAACTACAAATAAATCTGGTTATGTCTAATGGAAACGTAAGCGAGCTGCGAACAAATTTACCAATTACACTGTTCATATCTCCAACTGTTGAAATGACAGGAAGAAAGGTGCTGTTAGATAAACATGGGAAGATACATTTCCGCAAAGAAGAGGAGAAACTATTCGAACAGAATAACTTTTACCACAGACAAATGTCAAATTCGGAAGAACAGCCCTCTTCCACAGCAGACACATCTAATGATGGTGAGGTGAACTTGAACTCGAGCTCCGCTTCAGATTCAAATGCACCGCCTACCTACAGCAATCACATACATGATCAGATTATCTTTACTGAAAGTACCGCATCCACCACTATGATACCTTCTCATTCGCCTATTCAAGTTAGTGTGTTTGAATCTTCAGGCAATGAAGCAGGACAGCCAAATGCCTCAGAGAACTCATCCGGAGAAAACACTGACAACAGAGAAGGATGCCTTGAGGCAGCGTCTGTTCGCTCACATATGCGTACTAGGAGGGAGGACTCATTGGATTTTGCTCAACTGAGCTCCATACCATCTTATGTGGATGCAGTTGAAAACACCTTTTCGGTTTTAGACAATGGATTCGCGCCAGAATACAACACAGCTTCCAGTTCAAGAATGTGACTTCAGTGTCTCCATTCATGTTGGGGTGAAGGTGATGATTCGGCAAACATTAGTCCAGTGCTTCATGAAATTGTGTGGCGCGTACGAAGCCAGGTACCTTCGGAAATATACACGTCGCTAAATCTTTCCAGTTTCATTCTGGTAGAAGATACTGTGAACTGGCTTGGAATGAACCCCTATTTCCGTATTGCCGCTGTCAGTTAACAGATGAGTAGGCTTGTGTATAAAGGTAGCTCTAGATATATCTTAGAAATGTACATAGCGTAGTAAAATCTCTGGTGCGTGTTTGTTTGTCGAGTTTACTGTACTCCTTACTACTCACAGAGTCTGTTGTTACCCTTATCAGGTAGTGCCATCCATGTCTTTCTTTCGGTAGAGAGATTGGATATTACGGAACTACTTATCCGTGTTTCACGGAAGCAAGTCAATTCGGATGAATCTGGACCTCTTCTCTTGGTAATCAAATCAATATACCGTTAACGAATTGAATGGATTCTCTGCTGAACCACCGCCGTGTTCGTTTAATATGGGTTCGGCATTAAAATTAACATCACAGAAACAGAGATAGCAGTTAAAGACACTCACGCGCTATCTAATGGTTTCAAGTACTAGATACTAGTTTAAGGCTGTATAACACATTTTGTTCTTTCGCCGCCGCCTGTTATCGAATCCCGCAAAAAGTTTGCATATAGCGGCGGACAAGGTTCTCCCCTAGTTTTAGACCAGACCAGACCAGACCAGGCCAACCAGAACCTAGAACCAGAAGTTGTAAAGTAAGCGAGCGCATAATAATAATTATAATAAGCACCCGATGTTGCAGTTGTTCACAAAAGCAAAAGGGAGCAGTTACTCATTTCCGACCAATATAGCATTAGGAAATCAAGCCCGTAATTAGTAATGCGCAGGCACCCCAGATTTTCGGAGAAACCTTCCTTAATCTAGATTATGTTAAAGTTAGGTTGTTCGCTCCAAACACATCTTTACCAGTATGCAAAACCGGCCAGACTCAAACTCACAGTAATATTACTATGATCAGCTGTGAGATGGTTAGTAGTCAATCACATGAGATTGAGATTATCTTCCTCATAGCCGTTTTCTCCTTAGGGGAGAGTGAGTAGCTGTAGCAACACCGATCTCTCTATTCCTCTTCTCCACACAACAATTGTCGCATAAACCCGGGTGAATTCGGCACTGGTCAAAATTTAAAAAATAATCGTACTGATGAAAACTATTAAAAAACCACAAAGACCACAAAGACAAAGGTTTTAGCTTTTTCCATTTATAAAAGAAAAAATCAAACCAAAAAACATACAGGAGAACCAAAAGTAGTGAGTTTGGAGACTTCTTTAGCTGACTGACTTGTGTATATCATCTCTTCTATGCCCAGCGTGTGTGGCGAGGAAATAGTCCATCTTGAGAGTGAAAATCAATAGCGGGTAAAGAAGGGAGAGGAATAAGCTGCCACAATCAGCATCCCCAGAATTTCTGCTCCTTAGCGCTGCTATCTAATAGTTTCAGAAGACCGCTTTACTCTTTCTGTTCTACCAATTCATAGCTACGATCATTATGAACTCAACTTCCTCGCTGGATACTTCAGCGGCGGCGCACTCAACTGATTCCTCAAAGACTGTCTCCAACGGAGATATGGAAAAGACTGCTCCACGAGAACGCAAACGCTCCAAAGTATCGAGAGCTTGTGATGATTGCCGTCGTAAGAAGATTCGGTGTGATGCCACATTGAGTCAACATTCAAATAAACTGGAGAAACCTTGCACGAGCTGTATCAAAAATAACTACATATGTTCATTCGATAGAGTTCCTTTAAAGAGAGGGCCCACAAAAGGGTTTTCGAAAACAGACTCAAACACTAGTACACCAACAGTGGCAGCATCAACAGAATCGTCCTCCAATTCCACTTCTAACAGCACTAATATCACAGCAACTGCTCCCCTAATACAGCAGAGTCGAAACGGAAATAGTAACTTTGGGCCCTCACAATCGTCACACATCACTTTACCACCGCTCACATCCATAACAGCATCATTCCCGAACTCTCAATCCCACATCCATCAAAACCATCAATATCAGCACCAGCACCAGCATCAACATCAACAGCAATTACAAACACCTTTGCAAACTCAACAACAGAATAAACAAAATCAGATTGTGAATACTCAACTTCCAGAAAAAATCATACAGGGGCAGATTCCCAACCCAAGCAACCCCAATGGCATTATTCCACAATCTCAATTTTGGAAAGTCCCTCATGATGCACCCTTTGATAGAAGAGGTTCTGTGGGATCCCTAAATTCCTCCATCAGTGACAGCAGATTTTCATTCGGGGAGCTTAACCCGCAGTTCTCAATAAGGCCTACAAGATTTCCAGAATCAGGCCTAATATCAGATTCAGAAGATGATCTGAGAAGCGTGGAATCTCCGAGAAACTCTATTGATTTAAGATCACGGTCAAACTCGCAGAGTAATGGCTTAGGTGGTGCACCAACCAGCCCAGCACTGTCTTTAAACTCTCTCAATCAATCTCAATATCCATTTCCCCCAAAGCCTCCACTACACCCATCTGGTTCTTATCAGCAAATGAACACAAATCATTTGATTGAGACATATTACAGATTCATACACAGAAGCATGCCTATTTTGCCATTGAGTAACCAATCCCTAGTGAATATTCTTTCAACCCCCCCACCATTACTGCAAAATGAATTTGACGAACTAAATCGCTTCATAATCCAAAGTTTCTATAGTTCATTGGAACTCCTCATATCAATCACGACGAGACTGCGATCACCGAGTACATCTTCCTTAAAAATATCCCCCAACTCTATGATGAACCAACCTCAATACTTGGAGTCTATCCATGTACTGTTTAATAGCATTTCCAAGATTTTTGTTAAAGTGGTTAACCAGTTCGATCAATTTCAGCAGCAGATTATGGTGCTCTTTCTGTCAACCCTAGTGCTCCTATCTTATTCAGTAGTGTTAATGGGTGATCATACAGATGTGATGATTATAAACTCATCTATAATGCTTTTCAATAGAGTGAAGATTTACAAATTGTTTTGGAGTGAAAATTTTCAAAAGAATAGTATTAATGAGAACTATGATGATTATCATTATATGCTAAGAAGGCTATGGATGTGCTTAAACACAATTGTTTCCATCCATACCATATCTCATGGCCTTCCTAGAGTTGAAGTTGCTGATTTGAATCTGAAACAGATCGATGAGATGTTTCCAAATTTCCCTGGTGTGGAAAAAATGAAGGATGTGTTAAAACTAGGGTGCGTATTATCCAAGATATCGTCTTACAGAGACTTTGCAGAACCACACAAATTATCCACCAACCTGGTTTGTGCTTTTAGTAACGACTACATGAAAGACGAAATGAAGGTGAATACTGTGCAGGAGCTTTTTAGCAGCATTGATCCTCAAAAGTCTTTACCCATCAAACTTTTGGAATCTATTTTGAACAAGTTTGAGCTCATATCATTTTTACGTGAAGTAGCTCATCATGTCACCTCTTCAAATTCCTTCAACAAAGACAGCTATGATGAGGATCTCCTCTATGACTACCAGTCCAAGCTGTCAAGAATTATTAAGAAGCAGCTCACTATTCAAACCGAGTTGTTTGATTCCATTGAGAACACCACAAACACCATAGACTCGCCCAGCACTACTGCTGATATATCTCCTTTTCTTCCTCTTGTTTTCAAGCAGTCGATTAAAAACCTCAATATTCTGAAGATTCTCATCAATTCTTTGCAGCTTAACGAGACCATAGTCACTCGCCTGTCCAAACTACTTAATGAGCTACTGAAGTTGACAAATATGATGAGTCTCATCAAACCATTCATTGACAGTGAGCAAAATAACCATCTGAAGTTCAAGTTCTCGTCTTCTTATGTTGAGTTTTGGGAGAATGTTGACGGAAATCACTCTAGTGCTAAACTAGAAGGTGTCCTTATCCAGGAAAAATGGTATGGACTAATGGTTGATTTGTTGAAGTTTTACAAGTTTGAAGACTGTGAGGGTTGGTTTTAACTTTCAGTTCTTTCTGTTCATTGGCATAGGATATATACGTCTACAAGTCTATGAATAAACAATACAACAAAGATATGCTTCACTGTCTGTCAGTTACTTATTACACTAGCTTTTTTCAGTGTAGCTATTAAAAATATCCAAAAAAGAAATCCAAAAATTCAGAAAACCACGATAAGGCAGGGAGGGCATCTATGGATACCCGTTATCGGGGTGAACAGAGCTATCAAGAAGAATATATATGTTATATGAGAACTTCAAGACTAAGAGGAAAGGTATAAGCAAATACATACAGATAATACAAAGATGTGAAACGAAGTGAATGAACAAGAATGCCAACTGATGCTTTCTCATCAGATTACCATTGACTTGACAGGTTGCGACTCTGACGACTTTCTAGAAGAAGAGTGATTTGCACTGTTAGGCAGTTGGAAAGTAGGTGGTGTCTTTGAAACTCCACCTAGATGAAGGGAAGGCGACTCTTCTTCCTTAATAGTAGTGATTTCCCCATTGCTTTGAGGTACGCTACTAGCAGGAATGAAGTTAGTGGCATTTTCCACACGTTGAACCTCTTTACCACGCGAATGATCCTGTTTTTCATCATTGTTTTCATCAACACCATCATCATCATCATTGCCATCATTGCCATCATCATTGTCATCATCGTCATCATCATCGTCATCGTCATCGTCATCGTCATCATCGTCATCGTCATCATCGTCATCGTCATCGTCATCATCATCGTCATCATCATCGTCGTCGTCATCATTATCATCATCATTATCATCATCATTGGAAGTACCATTTATAGTTTCCTGAGGGTTCTTAATAGCTTTTAGCTTTTTGTGGAGAATTCCGACAATATCACTCCATTCTCTCATACCACCCATACCAATATCACCACATATCAACACCTTTTCCACGGGTTTCAAAACCTCTATCCAGGGACAGTCTTCGGCAATAATATTCAAATGTTTCTTGGTAAGCGGGTGTGTGTACATGAAAGTATTCATTGCAGGGGCAACAAGTATTGGAGTTTGTGGGTTCCATGATCTAATGATAGATGTAAGTAAGTTGTCACAAATTCCATTAGCAATTTTGGCTAAAGTGTTCGCACTCAAAGGAGCAATGAGCATGATATCAGCCCATCTCCGCAATTCTTGGTGCAACACGGCATCTCCCATCTTTTTGTACCCATACCATTCTTCACCATCTCTCCAAATTTTAACTTCTGTGGATATCTTCAAACCCTCAAGGAAATGCTCTGCACATTTTGTCACAACAAGCTGAATGGACAAGTTGGATTTACCGAAAAGTTTATAAAGCTTGTCAATAATAAGGGGAACCTTGATAGTTGCCACCGATCCAGTTGCACCAATCAAAATATGGACCTTTTCGTCATCTTGTTTCTGGAAGAACTCATGAAATGGAATTTGCTCTTTAGGAGTGCTAATTATGGCCTTAGAGGTTTTTTCTTTCTTTTTGTGGAGTAATGGTTGTCCCAGCAAAGGGGGTGATGCCAATGAAGAGTTCTCTCTAGCGGTAGGAGATAATGATCTGTTCAGTTCAATATGTGATGTACTTCCTAACGCATCAGCGGGTGTCAGATTTGCATTGGGGTAATTGAAGAATTGTTGAGATGTAAATTGAATAGAGTCTAGGTGAGTGGAAGAATTCTGTCTTGAGGATTGGCCTGAGCTTGTTGTGGTGATTACACTAGCGTTTCGTGATCCTAAAGTTGTATTTGGGGCCACTGTTGCAGATATCTGCTGGTGTTGATGTTGCAACTGCTGGTGCTGTAGTAATTGTTGATGTGTGAGAGCGGGCGAAACTGCTGTAGGTGTCGACGGTTGCTGAGCCGAATGCTGATGGGTCAAGGATGCCTGTCTTGATATAGATGGTTGCCTTTGGAGAGTATCAGATGATGGAGGTCCTTTACCCAAGGCAGAAGGCAAACGTGGTGTAGCTATTGATGATTGATTCTGGACGCTAGCGGCCATAGTATTGATTTGCAAAGATGAAGGACGCGCGCTGATGGAACCTCTGTGGGGTTTTTCCTGGCCATTAGGCACAGTAAAAGATACTGATGATGGTTTTGCCACTGCGGGTGCGGGTAGTGCAGGTCCACTATTGGTTAGAATATGCGAAGGGGCCACGGGGACGTGGGCGTCAGCAGACACTGCAGAAGCGAGCAATGGGCTTTTGATGGCATCGTTGCGAACTTCGTCATTTATCTTGGGAGAAGTTCTTGTTGATGTTGATGTTGGGGTGGTGGTGCCAGTGACTTTCACGGGGCTCTCACCTGGTTTATACAGGATTGGGTGTGGCATTTGTTCGTTTCTAGGCATAACGCTGGGACCGTCGTATTCACAGGTTTAGTTTCGTCAAGAGGAAGACAATGAGCAGGGGCAGCAAGTGTGTCCTTCTCCAACTCTTTTCGTTCCTCTAACTTGTCTTCTTGTTCCTATGGACCCTATGGAACCAACAGTGACGACAGCAACTGCAAACGCAAACGGAAAGGGAAAGGGAAACGCAAACGGAAACACAAACGCAACACAGGGACGCACACAGCCCAATCAATGAACGTGTTGGTCAGTCCTGGTCTGATTTAACAACAAACACACACGCCTGCTCGCTGCTGAAGAACCACAACAAGACAGAAACCTTGCTGTGCGTGTATTGGGGCGGGGGAAGGACGACGATGGATGTAAAAAAAAAGATTCCTCTTCAATGAGTGCTTTTTCTCTTTGAATTTTTAGATGAAAGACAGAGAGAGGGGGGACAGGGAGAAGGAGAAGAAAAAAACAAAGGCAAAAACGATAAAAATCGTAAAAAAATTGTTTGTTTGTTTGTTTCAGCTTTCTTTGTATGCACAAAGGACAATCGAAAAGAAGTTTTGCGCGGTGTGGGTTTAACCATAAAACCTAGAAGACGAAAGGGGAAAAGTCGCGCTTGTTTCCTAATTGGTATTACATCTACTCAGAAGGAAGTAATGCGCATAGCGAAAGAACGTAGGTAGTGGTGGTGTAGGGTCGACCGCGCTGCTCAGGCACAAGCGGCGATTTGTACCCCCGCTAATGTGGTTGGTGGGTAAGATCCAGAGATGTTGCTTGTTTGGGCAGTTGACGGTCTGTCTGCTGCCCGCCTGTAGTGTGAGACAGAGAGAGAGACGCACGGGGTGGGTGGACATCGACTATACATCTAGATAACAAACACACGCTGCGGGGCGAGCATGAAGCGAAGGTAGGGGCGTGTGAGGAAGAGTTGACACAAGCATAGAACACACCGGAAGTGAGTAGTAACGCTACTCACGTGATAAGTCGAGTATCGGACTAGTGAGCAGCGCCGGCCCCGTTGTAAAAAAAGGTCAAAACCTAATAACTAAGCGGTCACAGGAGCTGTGTAGGGCCGAGAGCATAACAGCCCACGAAGCCGCCTATGTTCAGAACAGCATTCATCTCGGCATCCCGCATCAACGCAAGACCTCTGGGTCCAAAAAACGCCTTCGCAGCGTTCAGAAGACTACTGTCCACAGAGACCAGGGAAGCGATAGAAAAAGCGGTCGCTTCTGCTCCTGTGGTCCTCTTCATGAAGGGCACTCCTGAGTTCCCACAATGCGGGTTCTCAAGAGCTACGATCAACATTCTGGGTGAGATTGGAGTAGATCCCGAAAAGTTTGCTGCATACAATGTTCTGGAAGACACGGAGCTCCGTGAAGGCATCAAGGAATTCTCTGAGTGGCCAACTATCCCACAGCTTTACGTCGACAAGGAGTTTATTGGCGGCTGCGACATCGTCACATCCATGTCCCGTTCAGGAGATCTGCAACAGCTCTTGGGTCAGCAGGGGGTTCTTGTGGCAGATGACTAAGTTCGTTTCATCATACCTTATATATATCTAGATATATAGTATTGTACATACATCAACAGGACAGTATCGTCAAATTGTATTCTCATGCCTTTAGATTCGTTACAAAGTGAGCTCTCTAGCTGTAACAAACTCCGTTGAGAGAAAGAGGTGCCATCCCACGAACCCTCATTTATACTATGCGAAGACCGCAAAATGGCAGTGGTTTGATCTAAATCTTATCCATTTTTCAAACCCCATGAATATTTGGGAGTGAGCATATATAGATAGAGACTATTGCACAAACTCACACGCACACTTTCATGCACACTCACTCGCACGAACACAGCCTCACTCATATTACACACATAACCCTGCCGATACTCTTTCCCCTTTCATCAGTGGCTCATTCGTAACAGTGGAAGAAATTGTGCTGACACAGCGCCCTGAGTATACAGACCGTTACGTCGCTCCCCCTTCACTATCACTCTGTGCTGTGATTTCATCAGAAAATAGAGACAGACTTGGTGTGTGCATCTATGTATATACGTGCTCAGCTGTGCTGTGCTGTGTAATGTGTGTGTGTGCTGTGCTGTCTGTGTCCGTGGATGTGATCAAATCACAAGTGAGTGCTAATGTAAGCATTTTCGTTTTTTCTATTTGTTAATCAAGGGAAAACCATGAGAGATTTTGTGAATCGAGCTGACGATGCGCCCGTTGTTTCGTCAAACAGTAAATCAAGAACATCTACGCTGAAGAGATCTACATTGAATCATGCGACCGCCCTTCTATATACTATACAGTACCACCAAGGCCCTATCTTCAGTATTTTTACTATCATGATTGCTTCACGATTGCCAGGAGGAGTGATCTCATGATCTTTTTTTCTGTTTGTCACCTGATATTTTTGGCATTCTCTGCCTCCCAAGTGACAGGCTGTCAGACACATCATGAGATTTTGAGGAAACGCCGAGTGTGGGAAGTTGCATATCGTATGAGCTTTGCAGTGTTGCGAGGCTGGGACTGTCTAGTTCCTTTACAAGGTTGTGTACATAATTGAGAGAGATATAAGAACAGGTTTCTGCTGCTCTGCTCTTACATGGTGTCCTCTCCACCATCGACACTAAATCGACTAAAACAGCTAAGCTATCTGTTATACCGCAACACTTGTAAAACAAACAAAACAAGAAAAACGCACAATGGTAGCTCCATCTACTGCTAGACTCTTCCAGAGATCTTTGGTGAGAATGAATAAATCAGCAGCAGCTTCGGCTAACAGCCATTCTAAGTTCTTCCTTTACCTAGGTGGAATGTCCGTTCTCTTCACAGCAGGGTTCTCACTCATGTGGAACACATACTACCAGGATAACAAAATCAAATCCATCTTTGCGGAACACGATATTGGCACTCAGCACTCAAAGGAAATTGTAAGGGCTGCGGAGCAGAAACTCCATCACCATGAACAGCACGCTTAGGTCATGTGAGAACCTAGCATGGTTTTCATCCGGTTTGCCTTTATACCTATTTATTTACTATTAATGACTGAACGAGTTTTACTTATTATCTCTTCTGTAATCAAGAGGTGGCTGATGCTATCTTTATTAGCGCAAAACAAATACAGGTTTTAGATGTACGTAGCCAGTAGATATCCTCCTCATCTCACCACTTAAAGCTGCTTCAACTCCTCGATCCATCCATTAACAATATTGACAGATGGTGTATGGTGAATCTTCTCCTCAACTTGATTCTTCAACTCTTGGGAAACAACTACGTACTCGTCCGAGTACTGTCTTAGTATAGCTTTGATGAAGCCAAGCGTTGTGTGGTATTTCCACTTGACCTCGTTAGTTTCAGAAAACTCCTCATTCACATCAGGAACTGAAACATCCCCTGTCTCTTTCAGTATCACCAGGGTGCCACCCAAAATGGAAAGCAGTTCTCCAATAACAACTCTCAGTTCTTTCATTGCGCCTCGTTTTGAGTGAAGGGCCGTGGAAAGCGTGCGGAAGATACATTCAGTGGCACTGACATTGGTGAGTCCATAATTCACCCTAGTTGAATCTTTTAGCACAAATTTGATCTTGGAAATTGGAGTAATCAATTTATAAGCCTCCAAAATATCCAATACCAAAAACCCGTTCTGTGGAACTTTATGCCAATACTTGAGAACTGCTTCAATCACCCATTCTTGCTTTTGTAAGGTTTCTTCGGAAAGAATTCCTTCGGTTTCATTCTTCAATTCTGCTTCAGTGAACATAAGCTCTTCCAAGTAGCCTATGTTCGCATGCACGGCAATGTCGGCATGTGTTGTGGATCTGTTACCTGAGAAGCATAGTGTTTGGAAAACAATGGAAATAAACAATCTTTGAGGATTAGGGTAGTTCTTGATTTCATCCTTGAGTTGGGAAGATGCTTCATCGTAGTCTTCTCTCTTCAAATCTTTGTGGAGAATTTCCAGCAGTCTTTTGATGCTACTTTGGAAGGGAATATTCTCTCTCAAGAAAAAATATTTTGTTTTTTCTTCACCAGTAAAGGTCATTTCAACATCTGAGAGTTTGGATTCATCACCAAATAACGAGACATAATACTGTTTCAAGTCCTCTGATGTATAAATACTTGTATCCAAGTACTGGTGCAGCTCAGGAGTCAGGGTAGACTCAATTTTTTCCACACTTGTTAACCTCAGTTCCTTGTTGATCAAGTTTTTTATAAAAGCAATTTTTGGATGATAGAAGCTTTTGGAATGTCTTTGTGAGTCACCTTCCCATTCCCTCCATTTCCAGGTAAAGTTGAAATTACTCAACTGAACAGTCAACCAATCTAAAAACCTCAACCTCAACTCAAAATCAAGGGAATCCAAACTGGAGTAGAAAAATCTGATAGCTCTTCCCATAACAGGTGCAATAGCTTGTGACGCTATAGTACAAGCTTCAACTAGCGTGGTGTAAAAGTATACGTAGGGATGGGAAGCAGTAGGTAGTTTGAATAACAGAGAAAGGACAGTCTCAACGGCAATATCTTCAATCTTCCATGTAGATCTAGACATACTCTGGTCTGCCAACTGAAGATTCTCTTCATTGATTTTTCTCAAGTTATCAATATTAGTACCTGGTTCAGCGAAAAGACCTTTTCTGAAAAACAGATCAAGAGTGATTATCTGTCTGGCAGCTTCTTTTCTATTATATTCTAAAGCTTGAACTAGATCCGTGATAATGTCATTTAATAACAAACCCAAGTACGAATCAGTGTTTGGTTTTGTTTCTAGTCCATTTACTGGTAAGTAGACTTCGAAAGTAATCCTAGGAGTTCTCCACATACCATCAACAGATCCCAAACCTGTGTCTAAACCACTGATTTTGTTTAAATCTTCCAGTTCTGGAAGGGAAAGTTGAGGTAGGGAATGTTTTGGCTGATCAATTAAAAGAGAAGCTAGATCTTCTTTAACTGAGATAAAAATAGACAGTGAACTTTGGAGATTATCATTTTGGAAGAATGTTTTGATAGCTGGTAGAATTAGGTGTGCGATTTCTTTGGACTCATAAACTTGGTTTCCAATTTCGCTGAATGGTCTCGTAATGGTGACTGAACTTGAAACGGCTTTGAAATCGTCAGCAAGTGTAATCAATTCATGGATAGACTTGAGCAATGCTTCATTGGAACTGTCATAGATGAGTAGATATGGAAGAGAAACCAAGGTGTTGTAAAATAGCGCTTCTCCTAACGGACTTCTTTTCTCTGGAGTGGAAGATTGGAGAACAATAGCGAGATTCAGGAGTTGGGTGTGGATTTTTGTTAAGCTTTCTTCACTGATGATAAAAGATAGAGTGGATAACAATCTCAAAATCAGTTTCAGGCGGTTCCAGGGACCGGTTTCGTCAGACTTTGGCTCCACGTCTTTGGAAACCGCCTTTTTAATGAACTCTTGGGCTTTCTGGTGGAAAAACTCAACTATAATCTTACCCACTGCTGGTGCCTTGGAGTTCGTCACCTGAATGAGACCAGCAATGTGTGGAATCTTCTGCGGCTGCTCTGTAGTGATCGCCAAAAAAGTGTCCAGCACTGCATCTCTGAATAACTTCTCCTTCTCAAAGTGTGTGACGAGCGGTGTCGACATGAATTCCACGTCTTCTACATACTTCTTAACCGACTCCCCCAGAGTGTTCAGGTCACCACAAAGCGTCTTTGCCAGCTCCATCATAGGTGACAAACGTACCCGCTTCTCTGCATGATAGTATTCCTGGTTATCTGACCACGAGTTAGTATCGTCGTACCATTGAGATCAGCTGAGTTGAAACTTACCAAACGGTCTCTTTCTGTTAAAACTCATGTCTACCGCCCTCTCTGTGTTTATTGTTCTGTTCAATTGAAGGAGACGTTGTTTTTTTGTTTGTCCTTTTTTTCTTGAAATTTTTGATTATACGGTAAACTAAATGTGCGGTTTAAAATGTGAGGTTTATACAAATACTGGTCCTACGAGAGAACGCCACTTATACATGTGGGGCTGTAAACATTGAAGTCTTCTGTGTAGGTGTGATAACCGGATAGTTTTCTCTCTTTCATTACATATGTACACCTATTTAGAACCAACGTTCAGGAGGGAGAGCGAGGCTAGTCTTTTACTGTTTCGGATAGGAGACTCAGAATTCTCATCATATGAGCTGCTCCCGCTGAGAAAAGGCTTCTGCAAAATGGGTCTCTCTGGCGAATGATGTTTTTTAGTTTCTTCTGACACTAACTGCTCCCGTAACTCGTCCTTTTCAGACTTCAGTAATTTATATCTCTCAACCAAAACACTGTATCTGTTGGCGTCATTTGACAAGACCTCAATTTCATTCTTTAACGAGGGTATTACGGCCGACTCGTATTTTTTGTTAGCTTCGCGTAACTGTTGTAGAAGTGACTGTGATTTCTGCATCTCAGATTTGAAGCTGATAGCCTCTGATTCAAGTTTGTTGATCAACTCGTCCTTTGAAGCCAATTCCACTTTCAGATTGTCCAGCTCGTAATTTAGTTTCAAAGCGGATGGAGCGTTCTTACTTTCGTGTAAAAGAGCATGCTCCTCTGCGATATATCTGATTCTTCTCTCTGCATTGAGTTTCCTAGTCAGTTGTGCAATTTGGGAGCTTTGCTCTAATATTTGTTCCGATTTCGTCTTGTCACTAGAAGTTGGTGAAAGTGAAATGGCATCTTTACCCAGAGCAAGTCTCTTCTCAAGATGGATTTCTCTCTTGATAGAACAAGCTAGCTCTCTCGATACCAGGTCTAGCTCCTGAACTAGAGCACTTTTGTCTTCCATGATCCCTAATTGGTCCACTGTCAACTTCAACTCAGATGATGGTTCAACAAAAGGAGCAGGTTCCAAAGTCTTTGAAATAGGTACTGGAGCAAATGAAGCTCCCAGTTTATTTTCTGACGGAGAGCGAGTTGTGGAAGTAGGCGATAATAGAAGAGACCGATCGAATGTTTTGAAGCCATGCTCAATGCCCGCATTGGGGTCCAAACTCTTAGGCAAATCATCTTCTGTGTCCTCACTGGATTTTGTGCTCTTATCTTCCGTTCCTGCCTCTCTTTTTTCACTCAAGTTGGACACATTTCTAGATTCAAATGTCCCCATAGACCCTAGCGCAATTTCATTCAATGGAGCCACCACTGGCTCAAAAACTGTCCCAGATTTCTTCTTTGCGAACGGCTTTTTCCATTTCTTTAAAAAACTTGGAGATTTGAAGTTTTTGGATTTGTTGCTTCCTAAGCTTTCTGAGCTCAGCCTTTTAATATTCAATGGTGTCGTATTAACAGAAGGAGGAAAGTCCTGTTGTTGTACCACTGGTGTTTTCATATTATTAAGGTAGTTAGCATTTGCCGAAAACCTGTTAGGATAACTTGACCCAGAAGCAATGTGATTAGATCTTCCTTCTTGTCGTAAGCTAGGTGTATCGTAATGGCTTTGAACAGATTTTCTTTTCGAGACTACCGAATTCTTGACTGAGGATTCAGGACCCTCTGAATCACATGTTGCATCTTTGGATAACACTTGATCATTGCCACCTTGTGCTATAGTTGCATCATGTCCATTATTAGCTTGTCTATTAGCATTTAGAGCAGTAATTCTTTCAGGAGAACCCCCTACATTGTGGCTAGCAAGATTCCCATTCACAGATGAATCACCCAGCATAGAAAACTGGGAGGCGGTGACATACATTTCACTTTTCCCTTTCCCCCCATAAACTCCCCGATGAGTTTCAGTGAGGGTGTCAGAGCTCAACATTGAAAATTCTGACATTGATGGCATTTGTGCATTGTGACCTTTTCGATTTTCGACGGCCTCATTTTCTTCATTAGCCAACAGTTGTGCTTGAGCTGATAATGATGGTGATGTTAAATGGCTTTCACTTTCATCGTTGATATCTTCCCCAAAATCCTTTACAATATCTTCATCAGAATCGTCATTATCATCAATGTCATCATCCCTAAGGTTTAATAAATTCAAATGTGGAAGTGCTTTGCTTCGAGGCAGTTTCGAAGGAGAGTCTTCCTGGCTAGTTGATCTAGGAGAGTTGGTATCCATCAATGATGACATCGTTGATTCTTCATTTGGGATATCATCCGAAATAATGGTGTTATCTGCAAGATAATGATGGTTTGGTGGGGAAGATGAGGAATCTTGCATAAGAGATCCAGCTTGTTCTGCTGTAGATGTGTTAATTTTTGTTTCAGTAGACGCTGGTCCCTGGGATATAGGATTTGAAATAGTAGATCCGGGATTAGAAACAAAATCATGTGGCTCATCATCATGACGCTCTTGTAACTCTTCCCTGACCTGATCAAGAACAGGTAGCTGTTGGAAGTTCTGATTATGTACTCCTGAATAGGCATATGATATATTATCTTGGGTTTTGTTCAATCCAATCTGTCTTTCTGGAATAGAGTGTATGGGTTGGAAGTTTTCTCCGCTGTAGCTTCCTTCTTGAGAAACATTGGCGTTAGTGTAAGTCAATGGTGAGGAAGTACCAGGAACGGAATTTCTGTGTCTTGCTGGTGACCTCATTTGTCCTACTGGAGGGCCTACTGCTTCTTTGTATGGTACTTGTCTAGGATTATATCCATTTGAGCTTCCTTCTGAAAATGGTTCGACATTTTGAGGGTTATTAGACAATTTTGGTAAATTCATTGGATTAGAAGCAAGCGGAGGACGTTGATATTGCGGTAGTCTCTGTGGGTTAGCATATGGAGGTTGTTGTTGCGTATTTCTCTGTGCAAATCCATTGACTTGTTGATTTTTCTGGTATTGGTAAGGATTTGTTGTTAATGAGTATGCTCTACCACCTTGAGATATGAATCCAGGAGGAGGGGGGCCAGGTGGCTGTATTTGATTGCTCGAAAGTGAGTTGTTGCGAGGATCCCTTTGTGGTGGAGGGTAATTTGAAAGTGAATAAGCTCTTGAGGAGTTCTGTGCTTGGGTCTGGAACGAGTTAGCTCTTGATCCAGGAGGCGGGAAGGGTTGGCTTTGAATCGAGTTCGCCCTTGAACCAGGTGCAAAAGGTTGCATAATTGGAGGAGGACCTGTAAGAGATTGTGATCTTGGATCCACTTGCATTCTCATACGACTAATTGCTTGTTTTTTCTGAGCTGTAATTTGCTTTCTATAGGCTGTGTTGCTTACAGATTGGATTGAAGTTGGTTTGAAATCACTGTGGTGCAAGGTCGGTATGATAGGGGCAGTATCTGAGTGAGAAGATCCCATTCCAAAGCGTCCTCTGTCAGGCATAGTCGTCAGATCATCAAATGACATGGTTGCCGCATTGCTGTCCATATAGACAACCTTCTCCTCCTCTTTGTCAACACCATGACTTCCTTTCGCCTTGTGTTTGCGACGAAACATATTTATATTGAACGACGAGTTTGATGTCAGAGAGTGACGCTGTTGTTGAGGCTGTGACGGCGGTGGCGATTGATACTGATACATAGGCTGTTTATGATGTTGTAGAACCGGTTGCTGTTGAGTTTGTTGCCGTTTTGGAGCAGATGATTGAATGTCATAAATACCCGCATCTAGCCCAGTATCACTAGCTAGAAGCTGTGAGCGCTGCGGATAGGCCATTCCTCTTCTACCTTTTCTATACGCTCTTTCACCAAGGGTTTTTGTTTTGGGTTGGCTTGATTTGGTTGTTCCACAAGAGATCAAAAATCCATCCTAAAAGAAAAAAATTACGAATCACAGGACCATAAACCTGAAGCAGGTCATATAAATCGCTACACGGTTGAAATAATCTGCAATTGTTTCCAACAAAACTGAGATGTGTAGAACTGTGTATAGATATGTAAACATACTGTACATGTTTGAATGTGAATTGCTTCATGAATCCACAATCAATCCAACTACATTATATCTTTTACTGAAGAAGGTAACCCAATCGTTTAGCACGTGATGCTGTCTCTCAGTCAAGTTACTAACATCCCAACTTACTATATCTTCTTCTTTAAGTGAGCTTTTGGCTAGAGCTCTGCTAGCATCTCTCCCCAATAAAGCACTGTATTTGGTGCCTGGTCCGTAAGCTCCTATATTAGCAGTAACGTCATATACAACTCCTTTGATACCTATGTACCTGTAGGGCGTCGTCTCACCATTGAATTGTAGAAGCTGCTCTCTCGTATATGGTGTGGACAAAGGCTCGTTGAGGTGCACTGGTGTATTTGGTTCGAAGCTCCCAGACATTTTCAGATCAATTCAGAGGTGAAGAATTCTTCGAGTATAGATTGATGTAAGTTCGTTATTGTCCTGTGGTGGCGAAATAAATAATTGTCGTTCGGAACTAATCAAGAACTTCTCGAAACTTCCTGTTACAACAGCAACAGGCACAGAGCTGTATAATCCCCACCTATTCCAAAATACTGGCACGATGGATTTCATTGAGAAGCTATGGCAGTCTATATTCACCCCTGGGACTACTCCGACTTTGATACTGGCTACACATGTGACTTTCGTTCTGCTGATCAGCTCTTTACTGACTTTGGTATTCATGTCTAGAAATGTACATCTATTAGCACTTCTGATTATCGCTCTAATACTATGGGGACTTTTGACATGGTTTATAGGAGAGTTGCAAACTATGCAGAATGAGGACAAGAACAAGAGTGTTCCGGTTGACGGGGGGAAAAGTGATGAAAGTGTACAGGAAGAAGTTAGATCAACTCCTATCAAAAAGGTTAGAAAGAGAAAAGTTTGAACCACTTAATAGTGTTAATTATCACATAGATTGACTACACCTCTACAACATTTATCGACTAAAATGTGTCGCATATGGTTGCTTTAAAATCTTTTACGTGACTGGGGAATATCTGTTGTAGTGTACTTGATGTTTGAAATACTGCTACTTACTGATATTGTTAAAAATCTCCTCCAAAGTCGCCACCACCAAAGTCGCCACCACCATAGTCATCCCCGTAGTAGTTATTTTCAACATATGTGTCATGTCCGTAGCCACCATGTCCTGCCATCATGGAACCAAGGGCCATACCACCAAGCATACCTGCACCTGCGCCGAGAGCCATTCCAGCTCCGGGACCCATACCTGATCTTCCACCTTGTTGCTGTGGTGGTGGTTGGTAGTACATAGGCTGTTGTGGATATTGCTGCATAGGCGGGTATTGTTGCATCGGTGGATAGCCTTGTTGAGGATAATACTGTGGTTGGTGATATTGTTGCTGTTGGGGAGGTACTTGGTTTCTCATATTTGCCTTATTTGAGTTCCCAGTAGAGCTAATCCCACTGGTATTTCCCTTTGACTCATTTTTGGCCTCGTCTGGAGAGTAAGGTGGCGGTGGGAAAATCGTATCTTTAGGAGCCTCCCATTGTGAACGTTTAGTTGCCAAGTCTACATAGAACCACGTCTTGTATTTATCATCAAACTGAGCTTTCCAGCCAGCGGGAACTGTCGGAGGTTGATCTTTGGACATACTAAGCACTAGTTCTGGTAATGATTTATACCGAAGACAGAGCAATTAATGTATTGTATTCGATTTTAAATTGGGTACCCCCCTTTTCAACGAAGATTTAGTAAAGAGGGTCTTCAAAAACTAATTTATCACATCATTTATCAACCTGGTGATTACATAAAATGGAGAAAAAGAAATAAGTGAAGACTTAGGATTTTCATACAGGGTATGAATAACCGACAGAAGTGATAATCAGCACTCAAGAGGGTATATAACTAGTGATCATTACGTTATTACGCAGGAATGGTTTTAGTCTAATCTATTCAATTAAACGATTGATTGAACTAAAGTCTCTAATCGAACAAACCGAATCCCATGTCGTCGTCCTCAGACTCTTCGTCTTCTTCAGCGGCAGCGGCAGCGGCAGGAGCGGCATCAGAGGAGCCAGAAGCAGCAGCAACTGGAGCAGCAGAAGCATACTTGTCAGGGTTCTCGATTCTGTCGACCAACTCTTCAATTTCTGGGAAGATGAACTTAGAAGCAATGGCAACAGCCAACAAGTCCTTGTAAGAGTTGACAACAGTGTGACCAACAGATGGCAAGGTTGGGTAGTTAATAGCCAAAGAAACAGAGGCAATAGTGTTGATGGCAGAAACAAAGTGGGTGACCAACTCATCATCGGTAATATCCAAGATAGAGGATGGGAAGACTTGACCATTGTCGTAAACTTGCACAATGGACAAACCGTAGGTGAAAGGAGAGATGTTCAACAAGTTCAACAAAGAGGCCTCAGATGGACCAACCTTGGCACCAGCCGCAACGACCTTGACGTCAGAGACAATTTCAATAGTACCTCTGGCAATCTTGGTTGGGACACCCAAGGCTTGGAAGAAAGAGGTCTTACCTGGTTCCAAACCAGTGTTGATAGCTGGAACCCAGACATCACCTGGAGCAATGGCACCAGCTCTGGCTGGAGCGGCAACCTTGTTGTCCAAAATAACGTCTCTGATGGTCTTCAAGTCAGCGTTGGTGAAGATGAAACCAACATTACCTCTAACAAATGGCAACAATTTCTCGTACTCTGGCAAGTCAGAAAGGAAACCTCTGATGGCTCTTCTGATCATAGTGTTCTTACCCATCAAAACGACAGCGTCTTTTCTCAAAGACTTTCTGATTTCGTGCAATTGTTGAGAAGCAACATTGTCCACACCAACAACGAAGATGGACTTGTATTGTTCCAAAAGTTCTCTCAACTTGGAGAAGTACTCAGCTTTCTTTTCACGGACACCTGCCATTTCGTCTTACTATATGAGGAAAGGATGTTTAAAGGGTTACTGTTTTAAAAGAGAAGTCAAGAATAACCAAAGAACCATGAAACTTTTTTTTCACACTTTTTTTTCCTCCTCACACACTATTGTTTTTTTGCTTATGTAATTGCCTGCTTGGGGGAAATAGCACCCAGACACCTTCAGATATGGTACGGGCAGAAATAAAGGGTAGGATTTTGTGACTGTGAGTACTCAGTGGTGAACAGTAAAGGATCTCAGCGGAAAGGTACTCACTCTAGTATGCTACAAACAGTGAGTTAGATCCAATGGAGGAGAATGATGCGCATTGCACCAGAAAGAAAACTATTGTAGATGCAAAACAATGAGCCGGAGACTCATTTGGTCTCTATCACAAGAGAAACGCATATTGCATATTCCGTGAAGCAATGTGCCGCCCTTCTTTCAACTTGTTCCACATTGACATGGTATTGAAATTGTGGAATTGACAACAATTCATTCTACTGCTTTGTCTATAGAAAATCAAAAGTAGACTGTCATCTACCCACAATGGAACGATTTCCACTGCGATTCCTCTGATATGCGAAAAAGATGTTCTGCGTATTGGATCATGTGGGGCATCATCGTTCTCTGTTCTAATTCCATCCAGAATCTCCCAATGGAGCTACGGAGAAGAAAAGAATTTTCCCCTGATACCGTTGCTGAAAAAAGAAATATCGCTATTGCTGGGCTAATTAAACATACACAACGCATATGGTTATTTTTACTACCCGACAATACTCCACAGCAAGTGAGTATTTCAATTTTCTATTGCTGGTTCAATAAAGAATCATGCATCTTGCCTAATCCGGAAGTAGTGTGTACGTCTAAAAATAGTCGGACAGTATTAATTTTGTAGACAGTCCAACGTCCGACCGCTAAGATCAGAGTTTTTCTTGCCCCTCGAGCTGTGGCAGTGCTGTCTGTCTTAGGAAGCTAATCATAACTGATAGTCTGAGACGATACCATCTACCAATCCCTAGCAACCTAGTAAGAGTTTAGCTTTTTTTTTCCTGTGTCTAACAACAGCATGCAGAAACGGCATGAGTATAAAGGAGAGGAAAAAAGAAAAAAGCTTATCTTGGTTTATTCTTGGAAAGGTTAAATTAACCCCAGCAGTTTTCATGCAAGTCAGTCAATCTTAAAATATACATCATTCGGTTGGCAAGCACAGAAATATGTGTATAAATTAGAGGTGATTTCTACCTTACAGTCTGCTATCTAGACTTCTCACTCTTCACTAGCAACCACATTGCAAAGACTTTACCACTAACATATACACATCGAGAATAATGACTGCTGCCACTCCATCTATCACTTTGAACCTTGTCCCAACCCAAGCTGTTGTCTTTGCAGCCTCAGCTAACAAAACCAACCACACCACCCACACTACTACCCACCACAATGGTGGTTCTGGTAACTTGAACATGTCATGGAAGACTGGTGTCGCTATTGGTGCATTGCTTGCCGGCCCTTTCTTGATGGCTTAAACATAAAAAAGCACTCTTTGTTCTTTTGAATTGTCATTTTTATCTCATTCTCATATTCGTTTGTTTCCGTTATTATATCCATTGGGGGTTGCATAAAGATGTGATACACTCACATCAATGTATTTTTGATTAAGGTTATTACTTAAATACAAAGGTTTTTATATTACTTAGTGTGGATTGAAGTGTAGATTTTCAAGTGTAGCTCATGTTTTCAGATATATCAGGACCGGAAGGTGAAGGTAAAGTACCTTCACTCTACTTGAATAGTCGTAACTAAGAAAAGGGGTGAGTGATATTCTCTGAAATTCTTATCATAACATTCATTCATATACAAGTGATCTGGGTGGGAACAGTACATCTTTGTATGGCCAAAACTAAAGGAGACAACAAGTTAACAACAAAATCGGAACGACCAGACTTCCCCAGTGTAGTTTGGTGTTGGACTGAGACCCACTATACAATGACGAGCTGTTGGTAATCTGTGTTTGTGGGAGATCTCTAGTTGTAGTTGACAAAGTACCAGAGGGTTTGCCTCCTGACATAGCACAATCTGATGATGAACACTGTGATGCACGATTATTCATCTTGGAGAAATCCGCAAAGTCAGAGGTATCTGTCAGTGCCTGGAGGTCAGTATAGAAGCTCACAACAGTATGTGTACCTCGGGTACTTTCTGCTGGAAAATCGGTGCTAGGTGTGTAAATAACTGTCGGTACCGCTGTTTCCAGCATGCAAGAATGTAAACAAAGAGATTCAGATGCCATATGCACGTTTTATACCTCTGAGAATAAATGTGGATGTCTATGGCGTGTCAGTTGAGAGCTTTGAGTTGAATATGGATCGTAAAGTCAATGGGGACACGTGTACAACAGTCGTACAGTCCTATAACTGGTGGTGTGTGTGAGCCTTTTAACAAAAGCAAAGACTGTCTATGTAGTATGTAGTAGTAAACTGCCGTTGAGAGAAGTATAGAATACTTCGCTGGCGGGCACTTTATATCTATCAATCAAGAGCTTGACTTTGCCACGTTAATGTCTATCTCCGACAGGAGAGCCTCCTTGAAATATCCTAGATGACAAAGTTGAAGGAAGTTCCAACCAATATGTGCATTCATCACGTATTACACTGGAATTCTTACTTTTTCTTTATTTATAAAAATTATTCCCTTTAACATATTTTCTTTTGAGGTAAGAGTTTCGAAAATTGGCGTGTCATGCATTAGCATGCAGAATGTTCCTGGTATGAACCCAACTGTGAAACAAGAACAGTGACATGATGTGATTAACAGAAAATAAGCGACATTACGTTATCAAGAGGAGTAGAATTACCGCGGTTTCTTTCCATATTTGTCCATCACTCTCTTTGTACAATAACGGGTGCTATTGTGCATGATACATACTTACATGCTACAAAATTTTCATCTCCGTCTCGCCTGTGTCTTAGGTGATAGACCTCCGTCCATTTCTAACCAGAGTGGCACACCCACCCAAATACAATTTCATAACGCGTCAATTAACCTCAACCGTTCCGCTTGCTACTACGTGTAACTGTGCCTGCATTTCTGTTTGCTTCTGTTCGTGGATTGGGTGTTTACAATTGGGTGGTGTAGAGAATTTTCTCAGCCTCAGTGTATTGATTCACATCTGACTGAATGTTGATACATCGTACACAAGATGTAAGTATATGAAAGAGGATGATCTGGGGTATTTTCAATTTCTTCTGTTAAGAACAGTATTTCTCCATGTTATCGACGATGTGATGCCAACCAAGCCTTGGTTTCAACTTGAGACCAATATGTAGGGCTAATCTGATCACGTGAGCTACTCTGTAGCCCTAACTTTTAATGAGAGGCATTTCGCGAAATTGTGCTTTTTTTTGTAACCAATCGCTTGTGTATTATGTGAAAAAAATTGGTGAAAAATTTCCATTTCACTACCCATCACATAGCAGTTGTATATCATATATATCATCAACAAGTATGTAAAATTCTTCCAGAAAGCAAATGAAAGTAAGACTAACCTTTATCTTCTAGTGGGTGCCTACAAGTATTTGGAAGAGTTGCAAAGAAAGAAGCAATCTGACGTCAACAGATTTTTGTTCAGAGTCAGAGTCTGGGAATACCGTCAAAGAAACGTGATCCACAGAGCTTCCAGACCATCTAGACCAGAAAAGGCTAGAAAGTTGGGTTACAAGGCTAAACAAGGTTACGTTATCTACAGAGTTAGAGTCAGAAGAGGTAACAGAAAGAGACCTGTTCCAAAGGGTGCTACTTATGGTAAGCCAACCAACCAAGGTGTTTCCCAATTGAAATACCAAAAGTCATTGCGTACCACCGCTGAGGAGCGTGTTGGACGCCGTGCTGCTAACTTGAGAGTGTTGAACTCTTACTGGATTAACCAAGACTCTACCTACAAGTACTTTGAAGTTATCTTGGTTGACCCACAACACAAGGCTATCAGACGTGATGCCAGAATCAACTGGATCGCTAACCCAGTCCACAAGCACAGAGAGGCTAGAGGTTTGACTTCCTCAGGTAAGAGATCTAGAGGTTTGAACAAAGGCCACAGATACAACAACACCAAAGCCGGTCGTCGCCACACCTGGAAGAGACAAAACACTTTGTCTTTGTGGAGATACAGAAAATAAGCGAGTTCCTGATAACCCTCTATTATCTATGGAATCTTGTCTCTATTTGTTCAATCTTTCCCAGAAACCGTTGAGATGGATGGATCTCTGTTATTGGTATATAATGTAAATCTGAATATTTCATGTGTTTCTACTGACATGGGGACATTAATTGCTTATTAACTTAATGGTGTAGTAGCTCTTATTCCTTTCACCTCGAAGAATTCTACTGTCTTCTAGGCACTCGCACAGCTGGTAATATGTCATCGTAGTGTTAGAAACTGTTTACTGCCCAACAGTGTTCCTTCAAGCATCAAAATGCACCCTCGGAAAACCCTTCTTTTGAATTGGACTTTTCTGGTAATTTTTGTTAAATTTTTTTTTCTCTGACTTGTGTCTGTGACCGAGTTTTTTGCTGTGAAATTGGATAAGCTCCTTCTTAATTGACTTCAAAAGTTATAAAGTCTGGATTTCCATCTCACTAACTCACATACACGCTGACTCAAGTTTGTTCTGTTCTGTTTTTGAATTAGATTATCTACCTTTAACGATGGTTGCCTATACAAAAACTGCTATTCTTTCTGTCTACGACAAAACCGGCTTATTGGACCTTGCCAAGGGTTTGGTTGAGAACAATGTGCGTATCCTAGCCTCCGGTGGTACTGCTAAACTTGTCCGTGAAGCTGGTTTCCCGGTTGAGGATGTGTCTTCTATCACACACGCCCCAGAAATGCTAGGTGGTAGAGTGAAGACTTTACATCCAGCTGTCCACGGTGGTATCTTGGCCAGAAACCTTGAATCAGATGAAAAAGATTTGAAAGACCAACAAATTGAGAAAGTGGACTTTGTTGTTTGCAACTTGTATCCATTCAAGGAGACTATCTCTAAGATCTCTGTTACCATTGATGAGGCCGTCGAGGAGATCGATATTGGTGGTGTCACATTGTTGAGAGCTGCTGCTAAGAACCATGCAAGAGTAACTATCTTGTCAGACCCAAATGACTACCCAGAATTCCTTCAAGACTTGAAGACTGGTGAAATCTCAGAAAAGGTTAGAAATAAGCTGGCATTGAAGGCTTTTGAGCACACTGCTGACTACGATGCTGCTATTTCTGACTTTTTCAGAAAGCAGTACGCTGAGGATGTCTCCCAATTGCCACTCAGATACGGTGCTAACCCACATCAAAGACCAGCTCAAGCATTTGTTTCTCAAGGTGAGCTACCATTTAAGGTTTTAAGTGGTTCTCCAGGCTACATTAACTTGCTAGATGCTCTGAACTCTTGGCCATTAGTTAAAGAATTGTCAGCTTCTTTGAACTTGCCAGCTGCTGCTTCGTTCAAACATGTCTCTCCTGCAGGTGCAGCTGTTGGTTTGCCATTGACAGACGCTGAAAAAAAGCTGTACTTTGTCTCCGATATCGAGAACCTATCTCCATTAGCTAACGCTTATGCAAGAGCTAGAGGCGCTGACAGAATGTCCTCTTTCGGTGACTGGATTGCACTATCTAACATTGTCGACTTACCAACTGCTCAAATCATCTCTAAAGAAGTCTCTGATGGTGTTATTGCCCCTGGCTATGAGCCAGAAGCTTTGGCTCTTTTGAAACAAAAAAAGAAGGGTAAGTACTGTGTTCTTCAAATTGATCCAAACTTTACCCCAGAATCATCTGAGTCCAGACAAGTTTACGGTGTCACTCTACAACAGAAGAGAAATGATGCCATTATCAACAAATCTACTTTCAAGGAGATTGTCTCTCAAAACAAAGACTTGCCGGACCAAGCGGTTATTGATTTGACTGTTGCGACAATTGCTTTGAAATACACACAATCCAACTCTGTCTGTTACGCTAAGAACGGTATGGTTATTGGTTTGGGTGCTGGTCAACAATCAAGAATTCACTGTACCAGATTGGCTGGTGATAAAGCAGATAACTGGTGGTTGAGACAACATCCAAAGGTTCTAGGCTTCAAGTGGGCCAAGGGTACCAAGAGACCAGATAAATCCAATGCTATTGATTTATTTGTCACTGGTCAAATCCCAACAACAGAGCCAGAGAAGTCTGAATTCGAATCTAAGTTTGAGGTTGTTCCAGAGTCGTTCACAGCTGAGGAAAGAAAGGAGTGGTTATCTAAATTGAATAACGTTGCTCTTTCATCAGATGCTTTCTTCCCATTCCCAGACAATGTTTACAGAGCTGTCAAGTCTGGCGTCAAATATATCGCTGCTGCTTCTGGGTCTGTTCAAGATTCTGCTGTTTTCGCCGCAGCTGACTCCTTCAACATTGTCTATGTTGAGAATCCAATACGTCTATTCCATCATTAAAAACCTGATGGTCGTCACCGGTTCAAAGATAATATAAACGAAATTATAAGAATTAACATGTAGAGAAAACGAGAAACTTCTTCAACCCTTTCACAGGTGGAAATCGTAGTTAATCTTGGTTAGGAATGAAGAATGTTTACGATACTATATAGCATATACAAGCATAGATGTCTGCAACATGGTTTTACGCAAGTGATCAGTGGCCCAAAAGACCATACACAGTGTTCAGGAATATGTTGCTGTGGAATATAAGCGGCCGAACTCAACTAAGTCACAGAATGAAAGCTGTTACAAAGGAGTTCAAAACCATCCCACTCAATCTTCAATCCGTCGACGGGGCTCCTTATGTGTCAATATCCGTAAAGAATAGGTGGCGATCCAGGCCCATACTGTTTAAACCGATCAACCCGGAGGGACAAGTCAAAACAGTAAAGAGCGCACGAGTGGTTCTCCAATTCCACTTGCCTCGCGAGCGCCGATCTGTTACCAAAACATTAACTACAATGACATCCACAGGAAACACCGAAGTGTTTATCCCAGAAGAGTACACTGAGTTGTTCCGTAACACAGATTGTTACTCGAAAGGAAGTAGGAGAAAAGAGAGGGAAAACTTTATGGAGGAAAATTTTTCTTTTATAATGTTCAAGGGCCGGGTAATGCTCATTGATCATAGTAATGAAATCTTTTATCTCATAGATTCCCTAGGTGTAGTGAGCTGTTGTATATTGTAGGGCTTCGGAGCTGTTGTCAGTGATGTCACGAAGAGGAGAGAGGTTCAAATTGAAGCACACACACCATGTTGACAGTGATGGACAAGAAGAGAACAATGAGAAGATCCAAAATGAACGTGGCGGTAAACCAAAAGCTAGTGTTTCGTATGACGATGAGGGCTTCTTATCACTAATACCTCCGTTCACCAAATATACGTTACCACCAGACGATCTCCTGAATATCTTCAAGACTAAATTCAAATATCTATTGGACTCTGAAGACTTAGGGGCGTTTATTCAAATGGTAAAAGGTGATCTATACAACAGGGATTATGGACAAGCATTCTCTGATGATGATAGAAGGATGGCATACTGCGTTAGATGGACACCTTCAAGGGCATTAGCATACGCTTCGTTATTCAGTTCTTTGGAAGAGATACGTGGTGTGATAACTCAACAGGATTCTTCTGTTCTCTGTGTAGGAGGTGGTGCGGGTGGTGAGCTAATTGCATTATGTTCTCTTTTTGCTGGTTCTAAGGATTTCCTTAACAAAGAATCAGACAAGTACAAAGTTGAGATAAACCTTGTTGATGTTGCAGAGTGGGGTGCAATTGTCAAAAGTCTGAGCAAGGATTTGACTGATAAATGGTTCTACAACGACCGTGATGATATTGAAGTGAATTTCCATCATGGAGATATCCTTCAATTGGATGAAGTATATTCCTCAAAGGTTCCCCATCTAGATCTGATCACATTGATGTTCACTACAAATGAACTTTTTGCTGCGGATAAAGCCAAATCAATAAGGTTTTTTCAATCACTGTCTAGTTGTAAAAAGGGAGCATACCTTCTGATAACCGAAAGTGCAGGTAGTTTTAGCCATATCACAGTTGGATCGAAGAAGTTCCCTATACAGTTCCTCATTGACACCATATTACTAGGTAAAGATACGGTTAGTGGCGATTGGGAGTTAGTAAACCAATCTGATAGCTGTTGGTACCGGTGCCCACCCAAACTGGAATATCCATTGAAGTTGGAGAATATGAGGTTCTTCTTCAGACTGTATAGAAAGAAGAACTGACTTGCATGAACACAGCGACTTCTACAAGTTCTACAAAACTCTCGTTATAGACTCATATCTATTTTACATTAAAACCAAAATTAAAACCTGTAACGAAATAAAACTCCCAAAAAAACCCACATGCCTACATGACGAGAAAAGCTAAGCAATCTGTGAGATTTACTCTTCATCCTCTTCGTCAGCAGCGACAGAGTAGAAAGTCAACTTGTAGACATTTCTCTTAGTGGAGACAAATCTGATCCAGTCTCTGATTTGGTTCTTCTTCAAGTACTTCTTTGTCAAGTACTTCAAGTACTTACCAGAGAATTGGGTGGTAGAGATAACAGTGACAATGTTGTTCTTCTCTTCGACAGTGATGTCGTTACCCAAGTTACCGACAATACCTTCGACTTTGATCTTGTCGTTCAAGAACTTGACATAGGAGGCTGGGTCAAAGACACCGTTCTCAGTTGGAGCGGAGACATCAACAGTAAATTTGTTGGCAGATTTAGTCTTCTTGTTTGTCTATATTTGAAATGTTAGCCTACTGCTATTATAAAACTCTATTCTCATAGAACAGCTATTATAAAATTCAGCAAAGCATTGGAAGAGGAAAGATTGAGGTTGGGCTTTTGACAGCCAAAGCTACCACTTCTCCTCTCGATGTGCTCAAACAAAATGTTAGTCACGCTATTTCAGAGGCAGTACTTACGATTGGAGCCATTGTTGTTCGTGTTAGATTGGTTAATGCGTATATAGTCAAAGGTTAGAGTTTAATGAAATTTTCTGAAAAATTATAACCTGACAACACTGAGAAGAGTTCCTACCTTTTGTGCTGCCCGGACCATATATTTCAAAGTCACAAAATAATTTGGGTGTATGGATGTTGCGGAAACTCGTTTCTGTGGAAACCTATGGCGAGCATTCTGTTTAAATCCGGTTATCTCCAGTTGGGCCTCTTCTGTATTATTCTTAACAGTCCTTGTCTACCACAAACAAGTTAGATAAAATAGACAGAGAGCGTGCTTGAATTTCAAGCCAGATCTTTCCCCTTGTGCTATTATACGCAGTAACTGTCTGTACAGCTCAAACCGTACTCTATCCTCACTTTTAGCATTGAAAAGAAGACGCTCAACGTCAGAAACACAAGAGAAGACATTGGGTTACATGGTGGCACCAAACAACAATAAAAATGGAAATAGTACCAAGGGATCGCACGACTTCACACTGGATGATCAAAGCACTAAGTATCATCATGATTTGTCCGATGATAATTTTGTTGAATTCTTTGTCGATAATGCACCACCTGTAACCTTTTCCCCTTCTGCTCAGCCCTTTGGACACACGCCATCACAGAGTTCGGATTCACTGCCGAGATATATTACTAAGATCAAAAGATTAGAACATCAGCAAGACAAGGAGAATGAGATAAATAGCAAAGAAAGTGGAGACCAGGAAATTACACCTATAAAGGAGAAAGATGATGACACTGACGACGATGGCTGGATGGACATGGAACCAGCTAATGACAATGAATTATACGACGAAAAGGGCCAATTAGTTGCAGATGACCGATTCAAACTAGAGTGGAATACTAGCGAAGATCACTTTGGATATACGAGGATTGCAGAGCAGAAACAAGCAGAAGCTTACCAAAATGCGGACAGGAAAACAGATTTCCTATTTAAAGCTGATATGCAGCAAGGAAACGAAGAGTCTACCTTGATCAATAGTGATGAGGAAGAGGAATACGATGATGATATATTTAGAAATACTGAGGCATCAATTGATCAGATCAGATCAACCAAAGATCTCTTATCAGAAAGTCAAAAGTTCTCATATGTGGGCTTGGTGAATCTGATAATGGTGGAGATGGCTACTGGTCTTGCAACCATTAGTATTGGATTATCAAATAAATCAAGAACCTCAAATAGTGTGAAGAGAATGAATTTTGCACAATCGAGTTTCGGTCAATGGCAATTGAGAATAATGCATAGGCTTTATGCCCATTTGGAATTAACAGATGAAGAGATAACCATGATCGATTCTCTTTCCAAACACGGCATACAAGTGGCAGATTTAACCAAATCTATGAAGCTCACAAAACATGTGGGAGAATCGGTTTTGCAAGATGCAAGTGTTTCAAGTTCTTTGAAGAATAAAGGGCAGAATGGACTGGAGGTGGATATCTCCTGGACCATAATTTGTGATTTGTTTCTTGTCTTGATGTCAGATTTTGTATACGACTCACGCTCAAGAACTTTATTTTTAAAATTTGCAAGCTATTTGAACCAAGATCCTCTCGATGTGTATCAATTTGAAAGGCGTATTACAGAAACCTTGCAAATTGAAGATTCGGGGGACCAGGTTTGGGATGAGAGTGAAATTTTAAAAGAAAGATCCAAGAAATCTCGAAAGAGGAAGTATATGTACGTTGGAATGGCAACTCTAGGTGGATCATTAGTTATTGGTCTTTCTGCGGGGTTATTGGCACCACTTATTGGTGCAGGTTTGGCAGCTGGGTTGACTACAATTGGCATATCGGGAACTGGTGGATTTCTAGCAGGAGCTGGTGGTACTGCACTTGTGAGTGTCGGCGGTACTGCTATTGGCGCAAAGATGGGCTCGAAGGGTATGATGAAGAGAGTTCAAGATGTCACCACGTTTGAATTTGTGCCTTTACACAACAACAGAAGGACAAATTTGATTGTTACAGTCTCTGGTTGGATGAGTGGTAAAGCAGATGATGTTCGGCTGCCATTCTCCACAGTTGACCCTGTAATGGGCGATCTTTACTCAGTTCTATGGGAACCCGAAATGTTGAAGTCAACAGGTCAAACAATTCAAATATTAGCGAACGAAGCATTATCACAATCTATCCAACAGATTCTTGGTGCGACCCTTCTCGCAGGTTTGATGGGTGCAATCAATATTCCAATGATGCTATCTAAATTGTTTTATATTGTTGATAATCCTTGGAACGTATCTCTGGATCGTGCATGGAAAGCAGGTCTTATCCTTGCAGATACATTGATCAATCGGAACTTGGGTGATCGCCCAATAACTCTCCTCGGCTTTTCTCTAGGGTCAAGAGTGATATATTCTTGCTTATTGGAGCTAGCAAAACGGGGTGCATATGGTTTAGTCGAGAAGGTTATTATATTCGGATCGCCTTTTGTTATCTCACCTGATCAGCTGATCATTGCTCGTTCAGTTGTCTCTGGTGATTTCATCAATGGATACTCACGAAAGGACTGGATTCTAGGATATTTGTTCAGAGCGACAAGCGGAGGATTGGCGAGAGTTGCAGGTTTATCACCAGTCGATGACAAGTTTGGCATTAAGAACTTTGACTGTACTGATTTGATTCAAGGTCATCTAACATATCGTAAAAACATGCCACTTTTATTGGCTCAGCTAGGATTTCCAGTTCTAAGTGAAGAGTTTATTGAAATTGATGATGACCCAGATCCTGAAGAGGAGGAACGCCAAAGAAAGTTGATTAATGAGTTCGATGAAGCTAAGAAAATGATGGAAGATGAAATGAAGAACAGTACAGCTAAGACAAGCAAAAGCGGTCTGTGGAGCAAATGGTTCAAATCAAACAAGAAGAAAGAATGGTGGGAGATGTACTCAGATAATAAAACAAGGAGTACTGAAACGGTAGGAGAACGAGTAAATGAGGGTGAAATTACTGAACCAGTTGATGTATTTGACGTTGATGCGCTAATAAGGAAGACAGAATGTGTCGGCATCCACGACGCCCAAACAAAAGTTTCAGCTGAGGAAGAAGCCCTTTCTTCATCATCAATAACAACAGAGATTAAAGAGAAAATAGAGAAGGAACCCATGCCAGCGAATATTCCCCTTGCAGAAGAAATAGATGAAATGGCCGATGGAAAGTATGCAGTTGATCCCAAATATGTACCTCCCTTGAAGAAAAGAGGAGAGTCCCAGCAGGATCACGAAGGAGGAACTCTCAAGAATAATTATGAGAGCATCAATGAGAATTCGAACCAGAGAGAGGAGAATATTACAATGACATTTACATAATTACTTTTTTCATTTATATGAAATAGGGATTAATTTCCGTTTGCCTAAGGCTGTGTAAGTACTTTAATTCAATCACAAAAAGATTTCAGTATTGATCTCGACAGCAGAGGCAGCATAAGGAATGTCAAAGTTATTCAAAACCTGTGGATGTAGAACACCAATCGAACCAACAATTTTAGCCTCTCCACCCTGTCTATGTCTATAGAAGATTTTTGCCCCTCTACCAGGGAAGAAAGTAGTGTTATCAGGGTCTTCTTCAATCCAGAAACCCTTCTCCGTGGAGTTAGCAGCATCGCTCAACCATGGAGTTCTCAACGTTTGCATGATCTTACCTAATAATCCCTGTGCGTGTTCAAACCCAGAAGTCTTACCAGCATAGATTGCACACCAATTTCTTTGATTGAAGGCACGTCTTTCTAGCTTTTCATCTTTGAAGACAACATCACCTGCCTCAAACACCTTGATTGGAAGTGAGTGTTTTCTGTTTTCTCTGATTGTTTTTATGATACCAGGGATTAATGATGTTCTCACTACCTGGTACTCAGCAGTCTTTGGGTTTGCCAATTTGACAGCTAGTGAATCGTCACTCTTGTTCAAAAACTTGAAGTTCTCGTCATGGGAGCAAAGGGTCAATGGCATAACTTCTGACCATCCTGACTGGGCGGATGCCTGTCTAATGATGTCAGAGATTTTGTTGATAGGCAAAGGAGCTGCACCTTTAGTCGAATTCGACGCGATTTTGGTTTTTGGTAGGTTATTGTATCCGTAGGCAATAGCAGCATCCTCCATGATGTCAGCTTGGTGAAGAATGTCCGGTCTAGTGATAGGGATTTCAACATTCAATTTGTTCTCATCTGAAGGGTCTTTGGTGGCGATCAAAGACATTTTCAAGAGCAAAGAGATAATATCATCTGGAGTTAACGTCAAGCCCAGACAACTGTTAATGTAGTCAATATCAGCAGACATTACCCTTGGTATCAAATTTGGTGTAACTCTCGACTCATCATTGTGTTCAGAGACAATTTGAACCGGCTCAACGGTGAATGGCTGAGAGCAGTACTTAGAAAACATAGCCACTAATTGGTTAATCACAATTTCTGTTTTAGTCTTGTCGGTAGCAGTCACTTCAATAAACACATTCTTTGTATCAACACTGATTTTGGAACGCTCGGAATTGATGATTGGAGGCAGAGACGCAATGTGACCTTCAGAGTCTAAAATAACAGGAAACTTCTCAAAGTCTTCAATAATGTGTAGATATTTACCCAGATTTCTATCCTGAGAGTAGAATTCCAAGAAATTCTCACCATTCACGGACTTTTCTTGGTTTAGAGGAACGAACTCGATGCTTTTCTTATCCAAAAACTTGTAGGAAAATGGAGGTTTCAAAGTGTCTAGATCATGGGTACCCATTGCAACCAGTGTTCTATTACGACATAAGTTGGTGTGCAGTTTATCCTGGAGGGCAATGAAAGAGTCATAGGTTCTTTGGTTGAAGGAGATATTGCGCAAGATAGCTGCTGCTGCGTAAGGTCTTTGTTGGGAGGTGGACTCATCGATAGTGAGTGAAACTTCCGGTTGAGCAGGGACATAGTTAAAGTTTGGCTTGGCAGATCTTGAGAGGAACTCGTTCAACGATTGAGCAATACCCTCGATGCAGAGCATATCGTAACGGTTCGCAGGAATCTCGATCTTCAGCTGTGGTCTTTCCCCTGGCTGGCAATCATCTGTAGTGTCCTCATCAAGTTCGATACCGAACTCAAAGCATAGCTCATCGAATTCGTGAGAGCTGTATTCCTTTCCAAGAAGCTCAAATAAGTCAGCTTTATCAACGGCAACAGTTGGCATAGTGTTCTAATCGGTTTAACCACTACAAGCCTTCAAACAATCGAAACGCAGTTGGATGATTGGCTATGTTGTTGATGCAGATGAATGAAAAACCGAACGAAAAAAAAAATCCGCAGAGAAGGAGCGATTTCCGGTGATAAAATGGTGATGTTTATATCACGTGTTTTATCTCGGAACTGCACCCAGTGCCTTTACGCAAGCCTGTGTTGAGCGAGGCGCTTTAAGCTAGGTAAGGTAAGAGAAATGCAAAAGCGCTGTATGCATGTAAAGAGAAGATGGTGTACAAAAGCGAAGATTGTGATGGGTTGAGGTCGGGATTACGGTGTGTCTGTGTGGATGAGAGCTGGTACATGCCTATACTGATTTCCAGAAAGAGTTAAGCACGTTTTGTTCAGGTTACCACTATGCTACTGGGGCTGCTGGGAATGACCATAGTCAACTGTCACACACACTCTCTCTCCTCTACCTTTGTTACGAATGGACCCCAATTGGTCAATCCAAGAACGATATCATCACTGTGTGCTTACTGCTATCAAAAAGTTAGTTGTGTAGAAAAAATCTCACCTCACACGTAGAGGAAGAGGGGAAAAACGTAGTAAAAAAAACACGACAAAGAGACGCCTCGCCTCACCTACTGTCCGGATTACTACACCCTTTCTCTACACGTCACATCTATACATATAGCAAAACATCTGTACAGAGCTTAAGTATACTTAAATAGTTTCAGGATGACAACTAGATCCAGTACGAGATCTTTTGACTCCATCCTCAAGCTGCTGCTTGTCGGTGACTCTGGTGTTGGAAAATCTTGTTTGCTGTTAAGATTTGTGGAAGATAAGTTCAACCCATCGTTTATCACCACGATTGGGATTGATTTCCGTATCAGAACTATTGAACTCGACGGAAAACGTATTAAGTTGCAGCTATGGGACACAGCTGGCCAGGAACGTTTCAGAACTATCACTACAGCATACTATCGCGGTGCCACGGGTATTGTGATGGTCTACGACGTGACAGACAGACGTACTTTTGATAATATTAAAACTTGGTTCCAGACAGTTCACCAACATGCTAACGATGACACTAAGCTTGTCCTGGTCGGGAATAAGTGTGATGAGGCAGCATTGAGAGATGTCACCACGGAGGAAGGTGAAGCTCTGGCAAAGGAGTTGGGTATTTTGTTCTTTGAGGCTAGTGCAAAGACCAACGAGAATGTTGATGACCTCTTCTTTAAATTAGCTGCCAGTATCTTGAAAGACAATGCTAACTTCGCCAATGCTGGAGAAAATGGTGTGGATGTCAACGCTAAATCTTCTGGGTCAAGTAATAACTGCTGTTAAATATATTAAAGATTATGACATAATGCAATATCGTAACTCTCTTGAACACACTTTGTTTCCGTGTGTGCATGCCCATATATATAGAAGGTGCGCTATCAGTTTTTCAGGTGTGTTATTCTTTACACTGAGGGCACAGGCACAGATTGCCGTGTTTAAATGTTAATACACCCTTCAACTGTTCATCTTAAGGGGAAAAAAGTACTACTATCCACACAGTTCGATGCATGAAAACCTTTATGATACATTGCGATGGTAAATACAGAAAGTGGGTATGAAAGTATTCAGATCTTAACAGGGTAGAATGCCTTTTCAACAAATGCCTTTAAAGATCGGTCCGCATGCAAATTACTGAATCGTTCCCTGTCCTCTGGTGAGGTCCTTTTAGCCTCAGATAACTGTAGAAGCATTCTATCCACTTTCCACGATCTGTATGGAATAAGGAAGAACATAGCTGCAAAGTATATACAACCAACGAAAATCTGACAGTAGAAATACGGTGTTCTATGAGGAAGGCCTTGTAAAGAGAAATCCCGTAGGTTCAAGGCTATTAGTTCGGCTACCACCGCAGTAATCGCCATGCTCGTATTTGCCAATGTTAAGGCACTTGGAAAGTTTGCAATGCCGCTGACATCAACTACCAGAGGAATCATGTTGACAGAGCTGATACCAACAAAAAATCCCAAGAATATCGAGAGGCATATGACAGCTGCATACGAGGTTGCATTCATCCAAAAACAGAAGACCAAGATGCAGGTATAGAAAGTGGCAAATATAGTAAAGTTAACAGTGCCAAACATCCCGCTGAACACACCGATTGCCGGTCTTCCAAACGCTTGTGCGACACTCATCGCAACGGTGACATTAGTAGCTTGATTAGCAGTTAATCCTATTGATATGGCATAGTTGGAGAAACTGAACAAACATGTGACATAACCTATGTTACAGATACAGGACCATAATGATGCTAGTATCAAAGGCCAAGACAACCAAACTTTATAGTCCAAAGATCCACGCAATAGTTGTAAGCTTGACTTTTTCTTCAGCTCTTCGAAGTTTTTAGTTTTACGCACCTTCACCAAGAGCATTGAGATTGTCACAATGACAAAAGACATGATACCCAAGACACGTAGTGCCCACTTCTGGTTGCCTGTTCGGTGGATAAGGGCATTCACTATTAAAGCTAAGACTGCACCCCCAATTCCAAGGCCAAAATGAGTGAACGAGTTGGCGAGAGCTCGTTTCTTCAGGAACCAAGACGGAAGCACAATCAAGTTAGCACTAAATATGATACCTGAGGACACGCCCATCAGGATACCCTGAGTCCAGTACAACTCTAAAAGATTGGTAGAGAAACTTGCTCCTATATATGCTGCAACTTGAATCACTATACCTATTGACACTGTAATTCTATATCCAAGTCTTATAAGCATGATATTTGCGAATGGTAGTAAGAACATTGTGAAGAAGAGAAATAGTCCTCCGACCATGGCGTAGTCTGTAGGTGTTGCACCTGGAAACATATCATGATCCAGATAGAACGCTAGAAATATTGAAAACGCAGATGCGGAACCCCAAATCATCATGTTCATTGCGCTTATACAGGCGCAGCAGAGCCAGGCAGTGAAACCTCCATCGGGAGGTAAGTCTAGGTAGTCTTCTGCATGGTAGTGACCAATGCCGTCGAACTCTTCATCTGAATCTCCTCTGTGGTTATGTGATGTGTGTTCTGTATCAACTGTAGTGTGTGAGTGGTTACAATCTTTATTCTCTATAGTTCTCTGACCCTCTTCTGCTAGTTCGCTCATGCCCCTGTCGCTCTCTACCTCTCCCTCTCCGTCTCTCTTCTCTGTGTATGTGTGCCGCCTTATCTTAGTGCGCAACACCGGTCGTTTAATCTTTCCTACTAATCAAGATGACACCTCTCTGGTTGTGCTGGCTACGCGATTTAACTAGTTTTTAGGTGGATGGAGAGTGAAACCGCATGCAAAATGGAGTTTATATATACCACTCGCCTGGAGATTGATGAGTCAATACGTTAATTAACTTTTACATGATTTACCAAATGGACTTCTTTAATAAAATATTTTCATGTGCCGTTACTCATCATTTTTCTACATTCTACATGCGGCTTTCATCCCTAGCAGCTGATCTATATCTTTCACGACTTTCTTCATGCCTACTGACAGCAAAACGTCCTTTTGCTGCGCATCCCTTCCCTCAATGTAATCCACTCATTCCTTCCCCTTGTACTTCCACTTTGCCGGTACTTTTCGCCTTCTCTTCTCCGCGGATGTAAATAGGAACGACACCCGATGATCTTCTCCTCTCCTCACTCATTGTTGGTACCCGCTCGCTTCTTCACGAAAAGGAAAGTTAACCAAGTACCAGGTAACAGTTATGATTACCTAATGGATTACTTAAGAAGATCCTCGACTCGAAGGTCAAATAAGAAAACAGGCAATTGTCACCGGGGGTAGGAGGAAGGGAAGAAAGTGAAGAAAAAAAAAAGGGTTGAATAACTAATTATATGATAGAAATGTGTGTTGTTGCCGTTCTTGCTGTTCATAATTAGCTGTTCTGCTCCTAGAAGTCCACACAACTCCTCCCGCACCAAAAACAACAGGAGCGAAAATCGATATGAGATACACCCCAGTGCTGCGCTCTGTGCAAGTGCTAGTCCGTGCAAGACAAGGTAACCCAACTGGTTTGGCAGGAATCTATCAGCATCCTGACCCACGTCCAGCTTTAACTGAAATCTACAGCAGCACCATCAGCTTTCTACAGAACGAGTTTCCAGAGCATTCAGCATACCGTAAATCCACAATCAAATTCACTCAGGAGAGATTGAATGTTGTGGAACAGAATGAGAAGATCGAAGATATAGAGCAAAAGATCGGAAACGGTTTGGTTGAGGAACTCGTCATCCAAGCGAACGATGAATACAACCTAGCAAAGTTGATGAAGGACCAGGAGTGCTGGAATGAACTAGAAGAGGAGCCACTTGAAGACCAGTGGGTTTACTTTGGTAAGAAATTGTGAAGCAGCATGCCTGGGTCCCTTTTCCGATATGTCTAGTATATCATCTATTCATTCATTTATTTATTTATTTATTTATTTATTGATTTACCTATTTATTTACTTATCTATTTATTCGAAGCTATTCGTTTCCATGAATCAAATCATATGTGTTGTGTAGATGTATCGGTGACTCGTTCATCCTAGACTATGAAGAAGTCCCAGTGTGATCATTCAACCCATTGTAAGAATCAACTGAAACTGGTAAATAGGTCATGATACTTCCCAGTTACCCCAAACCAGATATTGTGACGAAATGACTTCTTTCAATTTTTCAACAATGCACCCTACGAAAGAACGTTGATTCGCCCTTCTGATCTAAGCTACATGTCAACAAATTCACCAGTTCATCCAATCATGAGAAACAGAGAAACTCCATCGATTTGTACCAAGGCAAACGAAAGAATGAGATGTCAAAACAACTGAATGACAAAGTGAGTACTCTGAAACTGACATTCAAAAGTTGTTACTCATCAGTTGGGAAACATCAACCATTTTGGAATAGAAACCATCTATCATCAATATGTGTGCCTTTGACAGGAAATGATATTGGCGACGGTTTCATGATCTTGATTAGAAAAGACGCTAAAACATGTGATCGTGCATGGTTGCAGTAACTTGGTAGCTTCCTTAGCTCTCTCTTTGTTTTGATTGCAGAAATGTTGTAGATTACCTTGCATGTCTACATAACCCACACCAAATAAGTATTAGTGGCAATACAGTATTCACCATTTGCAAAACGCCAGCTTCTATCATGAGAACGATACTTTCGAGAATAAAGTGTCCTTATCTACTCCATTCTAGGTATGTTACCTTTCTTTCATTGTTACCTTTTATTGACAAGTATTGAGTGGCTCTATAATCTATCATCAGTAGGAGTCCGCCATCTCATCCATTCGTCAATGGCCACAAAAACAACATAGTCATCGGAATCCTTCCCACCCAAGTTAAGCGTGAGGAAACTACCTCAAATTATTTCTTTGACTGTAGCAAGTTATAGAACTCCTCGCCAAACTCGCCATGCTCTCCCCCTTCGGTCTTCTTCACTATAAGATCGTTGTACAGTAATCCAAAAATTGCAGGAATGTCATCGAATTCTTCCATACCAGCAGCTAACTGCTTATAGTAGTTTTTTGTCTTCTTGTTTCTCAAAGTATAGAGTTCGACAAATTGGTTAATAAATGCCTTCTTCTGATTAGCATGGAGTTCTTTCCAGATTTTGAAATCATTCCTTTTGGAAGAACACTGTCTTTTCCAAACAACCTTTGAAGGGGATTGCTTCAAGGCGACAGTCAGCGGTCTAATTCCAAGTATCACTCTGCTGGTCCCTGCCATGTACATTGTCATTGAACAACACTGTTTTGGCCGAAGCTTGCTTCACACAGGTGATAATAATAGATCAAAGGGCTTTTCTTTGTCTATTCTTTAGTTTAGCCCGCCCAACATTTTGTAGGTGGGGAATAGTACATCCATTCCTATAAGAGATTCAAAATAAACCTCACATATCTTATCATATATACACATAAATAGTATGTCACATGAGAAGAATAATCTCAGTTTTGACGAAGCTCGCCTGAAGTAGATACCCATTGACATTTTGATGTAGTATCACCCTTCACTTCGCTAAACAAGTTTTAAATAAAACCTCCAAAGGGACTGCCACCACTACCGCCAAATCCAGGTCCTGGAGGAAACTTACCCTGCCCAAACTGAGGTCCACCACCAGGAGATGGCCCGAAGCTGCCCTGCGGCAATCCCATCCCGATGGACTCTTCTGATAGAAAAGGATCATCGTAGCGGGCCCCAAATGGTGCTTCTTCTCTGCGTACGCCAGCTCCCGCCTGTTGTCCAAATAAAGGATGATTCTTGTCCAGAATCATACCGTCTCCAGGAGCGCCTGGTCCCTGGCGGTTCAGCGGATCAACAAATGGTCTCATTTCTGGATATCTGCCAACGGGTTCGAGATCTGACGATCCTATAGATGGTATGGATCCTCTCATTTCTTCCCTGTCTGTCTTTCCCTTCTTTATTTCATATTCATCGTCGAACTTGGGTACCCCAAGCTCGGATCCAGTGTATAGACTGCTGGTGTCCCGTTCACCACCCGATTTCTGGGATCGCTCTGTGTGCTCAATTGGATACTGGGCAGTCTTATCCAATTGTCTGATATGTTGGTTCATCAAGTCTGAGCTGTTATCGCCTTCAAGCTCCTGTGCTGTAAATTTCCCATCAATTTTCGTTGTGACGAGCTTTTTTGCACTTGACAGTTCAGTGATCACGATATAGTCTCCGTTAGGATCCCCATATATCCGTGAGGTGTTCTCTTTGCCATTTTCACTCATCTTCATTGTCTTGGAGGAAAAGTTGTTTCTTTGTATGGGTTCAATAAAAATGTAAAGGGAACGACACATAATCTGTGCATTTGCCACTATTCAATTTTTTATATAGATAAGATGCAGGAGGAAAGAAAAACTGGATTGGCTTGCTCCTGGCAGAAACCTGATACTTGCTTTAGAAGTCACTCAGAGGACATCACCGGCAACAGAGGTTAGCCCTATTGACGTTTCGCAACCCTCTCCTCTGTACACCTTTATATCCCTCTCTCTCTATCTTTTTCTCTCTCTTTGTCTCTCTCTGTCTGTCTACATTGTGTAACCAAACCTGTCTGTACTTGACACCGCGTTAGACAGTTCACTAACACCTGTCTCTGCTTTCGCGAAGAGAATTTTTCTTCAGTCTTCTATGAAAAGAGAAAAGGGAAGGAGGAAGAAAGGGAAAAAATTATCAAGAAAGTCCACACACCAACAAACAAAACCCACACAAGTCATATTCACCACACAAAAACGAGCAACTTACAAAGATTGTGCCGTATATCAACAGTAATATCAAGACTCAAATATCACTGTTTCTACTGGCATATTTAATCACTATCCAAGTAGGGGTTGTCCAGTTTGAGAACTATTGAGAACACCTCCCACCCACTCATCCTCCCTCGTAACCTCCTCAAACTTAATTGCACACATTTCTTCGTTACTGTTATAGGAGAGTTGTAACTCACTTATACTACTCACTCACACTCACCCTATCATTCACATATTCACATATATACAAAATGACAACGACAGTGCCAAAAATCTTCAGCTTTGAGGAGTTTGCAGGCGTCGCAGATGCTGTTGCGGATCAGATTGTGCGTGCTCAGAATTCAGCTTTGTCTGAAGCAGAAGTATCGGCAAGTGGCCCGCAAACAGCAAACAACTCTGCCGTGCAGATAAATAAAAGCTCCTCAAATCTTAAAAACAAGATTCAGAAGAAATTGGAGCGTCGTTTCAAAATTGCCATCTCTGGTGGTTCTTTGATCAAGATCCTATCTAATGGATTGTTAAAGCGTGAGGATATCAGATGGGACAAGTGGGATATTTTTTTTGCAGATGAAAGACTTGTCCCATTTGACTCTCCTGACTCCAACTATGGCTCTGCTAAACGGGAAATTTTTGATGCCTTGGCTGAACAAGGAGTACCAACGTTGCCGAATGTATACCATATCGATGAATCATTGCTTGACGATGCACAAGACTGTGCAGATGAATACGAGAAAACACTTATCAAAAACTTTGCCTCTAAAGACTCTGTGAGATTGCCGCTATTCGACTTATTTTTGTTGGGCTGTGCACCAGACGGTCATATAGCCTCTATTTTCCCGCAGGATCATGAGGTATTGAGGGAGAAGTTAGCCTGGTGTGTACCAGTAGAAAATGCACCAAGTGGACCATCAAGAAGAATAACGTTAACAATTCCAGTCATTTGCCATTCTCATCGGGTTTGCTTTGTTGTTGAAGGTGCTGTAAAAGCATCCATCGTGAAAGTCATTCTAGAGCGCCCAGAAAAGGGGTTGCCAGCTTCTGTCGTGAACGAACTGGCAGCAGGAAGAGTTTCATGGTTTGTAGATAAAGCAGCATTAACGGAAACCTACTTGTGAAATGTCATATATCATGATCTGTCTGATTTATTCCGTTTTTTTTTATTTGTCCCTTTTTGTTTTGTGATAACTATAGCTTTTTCAATTCAATGTTTGCTTAGCACTTCTTCTGTGCTGTGTACTTCAGATGAATTAAACAGGAGGAAGAAGAAGAAAAGGACAAGAAAGAGAAAGGGACTCTCTGGGCCTCAATTAACTTATACCATAAGCTAGTAAATTGTGTAGTGAGAGGTAATGCTGCTACTAAAGTTTAAGTAAATAGAATGCATTTTTGCAGGTGTGACTGGAATAAACATTAAGAAATAGTTCCACCTTCAGCCTTCAATCATGGACGTCTCAAAAGAATCACTGAGGCAGTTTTCTTTGTCTAATTCTGGATGATAATGTTCATTAAGATCCTTTAGCGTCAAAAACCCGTCCAACATCTTTTCACACTCAATCAACTCCTCTAGGAGACGGCTGAAAGGAGGTTTCTCATCGAAATATTCAAACTCGTACACAAGGTTTGGAAACATAAGTGGCTGAAAGTAAAACTTGTGTTTGAAAGCATCGAACGAAATAGTGTTGAAGGTTAGTGAGACGTACTCCTGCTTGGTAATCAACTTCACAAAGTCTAGGAGTTCCACTTCATCAACTGGGTCTAGAAGCGTAGAAGCTCTAGAGGATATCTCAAAGTTAATGTAGTTTGTGTCCAACTGCTTCACTAGGTCTAGTAGTAGCCTAGGCGCAAAAACGGTCTTGCCGTCTATGGCTATTTTTGATAGACATAGTCTGTAACTGGATGTGAGTGACATTGTTCGATGGAAGATATCTCTTGCTTTATACTATTCTCGCTTGAGGAGGAAAGAGCAAGGATAAAGGAGAAAGAAGGAGTGATGGAAATGCAATTTGGACAAATATCCTTCATTCGATAGCATGTTTGTGTAGTTTTGTTTCTGTGTGTGTGTCCTCATGTGTGTGTGTACATGTGTGTGTTTGTGATTTCACTTTTGTGGAGTACTCTCAAAGCTCTGTACGACAAACCAACTTAGCCGCTGTCAACCATAGGAAGTTGTATTGTGCAGGGGATTGAACCAAATGCATACGCTGGTGTCTCAGGTTTGTAACAATCGATTTGATCTCATCTGGAGACTCGATGGTATCAGCATTTTTTATCAAGAAATCAAGGGCGATGAATGCGCCAGTTCTACCAACACCAGCTGAACAGTGCGTCACGATGGGCACCTCCATTCTGTGGCGGTTTAGATCGTTGGCTAGTTTGTTCAGAGCCATAATTGAGTCCAGCTCATTCGGTTTATCGAAATCGGACCACTCCTGATAATATAGATGGTGCACTAATGTTGGGCTGGATGACCTGCCATGGTGAAGCTCGAATTGTGAATACCTGAGCCCTATAACGTTTTGGAAATCATTAGCGGTTGATATACATCTTAATCGAAGACCTTCCTCCTCAAACGTCTTCGTCTCTTCATCCCAGTACTTGTAACATTTCTCCATTGTATGGGAACCCCTTCCATCAGTAAGACTTGTGAGCATCACTATAACGACTTCATGATCGGCATTGGGTATCTCGTTGATCATCTGCCAAAAATCGCAGGCTGTGCTTTTTAAAGGACCTTGTGTCGCTATGAAGTTCTGGCCTACGCTAACATGAGATGCGTTAATATAATCATAGCTCTTATTGTGGAGCAGCTTGACCCTGTTGTGGTCATACGGTAAAATATTGGTGTATCGGTTGACACGCTTACCGTACTTCACAACTGCGGCATTGGTGGACCTTCTCCCACTCTGAAGCAAATGGTCTTGCTGCTCGTTTATCTCCATAAACTCCCTCAGGAGCCCTTGACGTAACCTTGGTTGATTTTTCATCACACCGGTCACCTCTAGTCACAATAGATCACTCAGGGGGTAAAATACGCTATGCAGTCTCCTTGTGATTCTCTTATGAGATCTTAGACATCATTCTCTTTTTTCCACTACAGGTTTGTTTAGAGAAATAAAAAATCTAAAACATCAGGTGTCCCCTTTACTTCTAACCTGTGAATCTATCAATTGTATAAGGAGATCGCTAAAGGCCTTCATAGTCACTCTAGCTCCACAATTATCAAGCAATTTATTATCGAAATACCCTAGATATGCGATGATACGGCAACTCAGACTATATAGACACATCTCTACTTCAGTGCCAATACCATCGGGGAACAGTCAGCAACCACCTCTATCCGTTCCAATCCTTAAAACTCCCTCACATTTTGGGTATGCATCTAATCGAATGACAAGATTGTATAATGAGGATAGATTCAGTGCAAACTTCATCGAAATTCCCACAACTCAATCGATTTATGGCAAAGAACGAGCAGTGATGGTTGATTGTTTCGTTGCATCTGTGTTTGATGGCCATGGAGGCAGTGAGTGCAGCGAGTACCTGCAAACTCACCTTCATGAAGAGATTGAGAAATGTAAAGGTGTGTTAAAAAGTGAGTCCTTTACTGATCTATTATACCAGTACTTCAAGAAGATCGGTGGGTACTGGCGAAGAATCTACAAAAAGAAAGAAGAATACTACGACAAAGTTGTAAAGAACTACGAAGATTGCAACTTCAACAATAGTCTTGATTCTTTTGATGACTTGGGGCTGAGAATACCTAAGTCCTCTCTGGAGTTAGATTTAAAATTTCTCATCGAGCACAGACAGTCAGGCTCAACTGCAACATCCGTTTTCCTCTACAATCTTGATTTGCAAAACAACCAGCTTTATTGTGACAAGAACACAGTATCCAAAATGGTCATCTCTCACATCGGTGATACCAAAGCTCTCATATGTGATCGGAATGGTATTGCGCGTCCTTTGACATCAAGTCACCACCCCACCTCTACTATTGAGTCGCAGCGTCTCAACAAGTACACAGCTGGTTTTATGACCGATTCCTTTGGTGAAAACAGATATCTCAACTTCGCCAACACCAGAGCCTTTGGAGATCTAACAGGTAAAAACAAAGGTATTAGTGCCGAACCTGAGGTGTTTTCTTATGTCATTGGTGACTCTACTATGATTTCACAAGAAGGACTGGAAAAGTACACCGTTGCGGAACAAGGAGGTGATGAGTGTTTTGTGATGTTAGTCACTGACGGTGTTACAAATTTTGCTACTGACCAAGAAATTGTTGATGTTGTTACTTCAACCAGTAAGAACAAGGGTCAAAAATATGGGAACCCTCATGCTTGTGCCAATGAGGTTTGCAAATACATTGAAGCGATTGGTGGGGATGACAATGCAACTTGTCTAGTTATCAAATTAAATAACTGGGGTGGATGGCCAGAAAATGATCGGACTGGACAATTACGCGAGGATAAACTCAAAGAGGGAGCATCTCGAATGGAGAGAAGGTGATAACATATGCCAGTTACAACATAAATAAAAATACACACACACATACATGTATAAGTATAAGAGGGACTTTAACTATGTAGAATGTAAAATTTCATTGGTAATACGGACTGAAATATACTTGCATGTGTACTATATACATGTTGGGCTATGAATGAGCAAGTCATCAATCTATTTGTTCTTTGTTTGTGTGTAACTGAATCTCTTTCTTGTTGGTGAGAATTCACCAAGTTTCGAGCCAACCATGTCCTCAGTGACTTCAAAGCTGACGTATTCTTTGCCATTATGAACCTGAAATTTCACTCCCACAAACTGTGGAAGGATTGTACACGATCTGGCATTCGTTCTAATAGGTGTGTTTGTTTTCAATGCGTTGTTAATGGGTAAAGGAACCACATGTGGACCTGTAAAATGTTAGCAACGAAACAGGGTTGGAAAAGAAGAAAAGGAAGAAGCTCCATCAAACGACTTCATACGTACCTTTCCAGGCAGAGCGGCCTTTAAAAAGAACGGGACTTATTCTCATAGCAGTATGTATTTAACTCAGGTCAGATGAAATGTAAAGACGTCCGTACGCTTCAATTATCACATAGTGAAGGCTCTCATTTTGAAAATTTACATAAAATATTTGGTGTCTGGATGTTAATGGGTTATGAGCGATATACTATTGAGGGTGGATGAATACGGAATATTGCCTATTATGGAATAACTCCACACTGTTGCATTATTGCGCACCACAAAAAATAACAACGTGACCTGATAAGCAAATATTGACAGATAGACCAGGGATGAAAGGAGCACACCACTTAATGTGCTGTTGTTAATTGAGTTAGTCGGGCTACAAAGATGAAACATGTACATGATTTTTTCAATGTGTTAAGCTATACACCAACCAGGGCATATACAGGCAATAAGACCTTGCATGCCTCGCTACCCTTAAAAAAACATGATACTGTTTTTCACTAACTGAATGGAAAAGAAATAAAAGAACCGAACCTGCCACAAAACCACACAGGCAAGGAGCTATTTGGATATATGTATATGTGAAGTACCTGTGTGTGTGTGTGTGTGTGTGTGTGTGTGTGTGCACTCAACAAATGAGTGCTATAGACCAACCAGTAGAAATCATTTATGCAGATCGGCCTTATTCAAAGTGTATCCTTGCTCGTTCAAGATACTCTTATTCTCTAAAGACTTCAGTCTTAGCTGAAATGCGGAGTACCCGGCTAGCGTCAATACAGAAATTGATGCGAGGGCAAGGCCTGTTCTGAGTGGATGCGACTTGAGGAGTGACATTATTGTTTATTTAACTTTGTATTTGATGGATGGCGAAAACACTGAGAAGGGAAAATTTTGGAAAGCCCCAGGTCTTTTTATAAATGTATCACTCAGTAGTGGTGTAGGGAAAATATCAGCCAACAAAAAATACAACCGACCCGACCCGACCTCCGACTTGCCGGCCCCCCACGCGTCAGGGAAATGTGGTGTGGTGGTTATGGGCCCTGTATTTGTACAATCTTATTATCTCACACCCATACCTACTCAAACAGGAAAAGTAGGTATAGTATAAAGAAGACTGCAGAAGAGGATATCTAAGACTGTGAGAGTTGCAGTGAATCAAATGAGTTTGCCTATTGATGACCTTGTCGCTGGTGGGAGTGAGTTTGAGTCGCCTGATAGGGATAGAGAGTTCTCACCTGATAGCGGAATAATTGCAAGCCCAACATTCACAGTCACTGATCTTCTTACATCATTGGGAGAACGAGCGCAGGATCCAGACTATCTTGTTAGAAAAGGCAATGATCTAGTGCAGTTACTGAAGAAGTATCCATATATCAAGGCAGACCTTGTATTTAGTGCGTTTGGGCATCGGTTACAGACACTATTAACACATTCTAAGAAAGAGGTTGTGGCGACTGGCTACAGGATCTGTCGCTATGTCATCAACGGCGTGGAATCAATTAGATCGCTGCTTGCTCTCAGGTTGGATGTAATGATTATAATTTCACTATCTAAGGGTAACTCCCACCACATTGAAAGAGAGCATGCCCTGAAGCTTGTAAGAGCATTTATCGATACCATAGAGGGCATCAACGAAGTCAGCAAGGGGATGGCGAACGCCATTCTTTCAATTGCGGAACAACCAGATGATAATTTGAGAGAGATCTGTATTGAAACCCTATGTGAGATGTGTCTTCTTAGACCAGAACTAATTTCACCTCAATGCCTCCTCCAATTTATAGTCGAAGGGCCCTTCAGTATATCACCATTGCCTGCTAAAGTATTTATGTTGTTGCTCAATTCCCCTCAAGGGAGATCCTGTATTGAATTGTGTGATATGCTGAAACTAATATCTCCGTTCACTGACTTCCCAGTCAAGGGTCATATAAATAACGAAAAACTACTCAACAGCGCGTCAATATTGTCCATGTTCATGAAAACTCTCCCTGGTTTGAATGGGTTTTGTCTGAACAGAGGCGAACCCATGCGAGAATTGATAAACTGTCTCAAATACCCAGTCAATAGCGTTGTATCTAACCTCTTAGATCTGTTTCTTGATGTGCTATTAATATCCCCCATGAACAGTAAAACCGCTGCACAGAAAATTGTCCTAGTCCCATTGAAGATGGAACAACAGTTTCTGTTGAATACCCAGTATCTATCATATTTGATAGTTGTGATGTTGAATTGTGGAATCCTTGATAACTTGATAACTGTGCTGAAATATTCCAGAGATGATGTCAATCAAACGAAGGCAGGTTTTCTTCTAACAGAATTGATCAACCTAGTCTCTAACCTGGTCCCAGATGACATTTTTCAACCAACTCTAAACAAATTTTATGAGAACCAAGACTATCTTGACCAGCTTTCCAGAATATCTTTCACACTTGAGAGACTCAGTAGAAAATCTAACAAGGGTAGACTGAACATCGGTTTACAAAACATGAGAATACTTCCCAAACCATCAATGGGAGAGAAAGTTCGCAAAGCAGTGGCAGAAAGCTCAAAACTGAACAAACCTCCTTCTTTTTATTTTGTGGACGATATAAGATTGAAGCAGATGATTATTGACTCCAGAGTTTTAACTACCAAGAGCTTTTCAAAATGGGATTGTGCAATCATAACTGATCTCTTCAAGGGTGCTTTCATGAGTGGGAAAAAGTTGGAAGAAATCAACAAGACCACCAAGTTTCTAAAACGACTTTTGTCTTTCTTCAGACCTTTCAAAAGAAAATTCTCAAATACAAAGAAAACAAAGCATTCAATCAGATTTGTGAAATTAGCGTGTGACATTGTAGAGAGCTTGCTCTCTACAAGTGAGGGACGCAAGCTTCTTAGTGAAAATAAGATTGTGCCACAAATAGCAGAGTGTATTGCGCAACTGGATCCTTATAGTGGGTTTTATGCCTCGGATCAAATCTTCAGCAAAGAGAGGTTGGCTACCACCTTAAGTTATGGATATTTCAAGATTCTTGGTGTTCTCTCCAGTGATGAGAATGGAATCAAGATGTTGAAACAATGGAAAGTATTCACTATAATGTATCATATCAGTGACGATAGCTTCAAGAGACCAGATGTTTTGATGCTGTACATGGACGAAATCGACTTTACAAAGAGTGGTACACATTCTAAGATTCTCCTTTCTAAATTCTTGAACTGTGAGAACCCAAAAATTAAAAATCATGCAATTACTTTAATGTCAAAGCTGATCAATGACGTGGATCTTCCTAATATGTACATAATTGAGCTGATGACTGATCAGCTTTATCATTTAGACAAGGAAGTTATCTTGAAAATTGTGAAAGTTTTAAATACTTATTGCAGTCTTTCTAAGGATAACTTGGAACAAATAATACAGAAGGCGCCAAATGTGAACATTCTCAAGTTGTACCATAATGAAGAATGTGATAAGCTGGTGATGAGTTTCTTATCAACAGAGTTAGGTCTACAGTACCTCACTGATCAGGGCTTCATTGACCAAGAGTTTGAAGAGTGGACCATCGGGGGCAAAGATGTCAACTACTATTTAAACATAGAGAAAATAGCAACTACAAGATCGCTTAGATCTCGAAGTCTTCCTCCGAACTTTTTTGGTCAGTTGGTGAAGACCCAAGAAGGTTTTAGGCTTTTCATTGAGTCCGGAATGATGTCTCAGTTCATAAACAGAATTAGGTTATACGCTGATATTCTTGATTCTCAACCTAACATGAAAACCATTCACCTCACAAATGGAGATAGCGAGAATAAAATCAGAACAACGGGAGAAGATGGCAATGATAGCAATGATAATGACGATAATGATGAAGATTATGGAAGTGTTGATGGTGACTACAGAAATAATGAGAATGGAGATATTGAAAGTGGAGTTGGTGACAGAAGTACTATCAGTGAATGTAATGTTTCACAAACCAATCTTCAGAGCTATGGCGAAAATAAAACAAGCAGCAGTAGTGGGATGTTCAATCTTGACAACGAAAAGTATGCCATTGATTTTTTGCAATTGAAGACTGATATGTGGTCCATTGGTTTCATTGGAGCAAGTGAGTACGGAATTGAAGCTCTTGATATTGAAGGAACAATTGAAGATCTAGTCAAAATCGCCAGGTCTTCTGGATTTATTGATGTTCGAGAGTGTGCGTTTCATGTTCTTGGGTTAATCTCTACAACATCTCAAGGCATTGAGATATTGGATGAGCTTGGCTGGAGTACCAAGCTGGATGTCTACAAGAGGTCCATTATGATTAGTCTGCCTAGAGACATTGGAAGTTTTATCGAGACTTGGGAGTGGAAAGGAGACCATGTATATGACTCTGACGCCAAGGTTGATGTGATGGCGGAAATGGACCTTGAAGCTGGAAACAACCCAAAGCTGGAAAAGCTTTTTAAAGTTATTGGAAACCTGTGTAATCATGTTTTCTTGAACGCATCGTCCAAAGAGTTGACCTCGTTGTCCAAATCAAACCCTGAGCTCTTCCAAGACCCTGTCATCTTCTACCACGTCCTTAGGTTCCTGGGGGTTTGCCGGTACAGACAGACAGTGAGAAGAATGATAATTGAGTTGTTCACTACCAACGGAAGGATGTTAGACACACTGGTCAAGAGAGATAAGCGCCGTATAAAAGAGATTGGCAAATGATTCTAATACCAACAAACTCCTTCATGACAAGTGTGCCATATCACGTGTCTTAAACTCATAAAATCATTCATCTTTACCTATCCAGGAAAATATCCCAATATGGTAGTTTTCTTTTATGAGCTTAATTTAAATGCCATGTGACTCTGGCTACTCGAAGCCGCCGCCGGAGAGGGTTTGTGTAAACGGAGTTAGATCTGCAGCGGTCTTCGAGTGCCTCAAGCAGTTTCAATACTATCATGCCCTTTCCTGTCATCCCGTTAATATATAGGTGAACTTGAACTGAGTACTACAGGCATCGGCCAAACTCTACTCCAAACTCTGCTAAAATCACATGTGAGATCCCACCACTTGCAGGCGGTAATAAACTCCGATCTGACATCAATACAGAGAGACTGGTGTTGCCCGTACCTGATTATTCCTGCCTGGATGGTAGTCGTACTGGTGCCACCCGCAGGGCGGCATTGGCATTAGGATTGGCATTAGACGGTTTTCTGCTGTGTTTTTGTCACATGCAACTTGCTCGTGCACAGATGGAGGATGGTACCCTGAAACTCAGAAAGAGAGGCACATGGCGAAGTGAAAGAATGAATGGACGGTGAAGCACTCTCTCGTTGCACAGAGATGTGTAGAGAACGCCAAAGAATGAGAAAGTAATCGCAAGCCTGCGCATTGCATTTAGGCGATCGATTGTCTGTTTCCTCGCTCGCTTCCTCGTTTCATCATTTCTTCGCTTGTGCGTTCCTCGAAAACGTGAAAAAAAATTTTCTCTGTTGGGAAGGAAAAAAAAACCTCTTTAACGAGGATGTACGTATAGGTGATGAATATAAAAAGGGAATCAATTTCTTCATATAGGAAGAGATGAAGGAAAATTTTTTTCCTTTCCCTTTTTGAATTTTAATTTTATTATACCTCTTCTTCTTGTTCTTCTTCTTGACTATCCAGACGAACTTGATTAAAAAGAAGTTCAAAGATTTCATAATGGTTCAATCATCTGTTTTAGGTTTCCCACGTATTGGAGCTCAAAGAGAGCTTAAGAAGACCACCGAGGCTTACTGGTCCGGTAAGGTCAACGTTGAGGAATTGCAAAAGGTTGGTAAGGAAATCAGAACTAACAACTGGAAGTTGCAACAAGCAGCCGGTGTTGACATTATCGCTTCTAATGATTTCTCCTTCTACGATCAAATCCTAGATGCCTCTTTGTTGTTCAATGCCATTCCAGAGCGTTACACCAAGTTCGATTTGCAACCAATTGACGTTTTGTTTGCCATGGGTAGAGGTCTACAAAGAAAGGCCACTGAAACTGAAAAGGCTGTTGATGTCACTGCCTTGGAAATGGTTAAGTGGTTTGACTCTAACTACCACTACGTCAGACCAACCTTTTCTCACTCCACCGAGTTCAAGTTGAACGGAGACAAACCAGTTGCTGAATACTTGGAGGCTAAGGCTCTTGGTATTGAGACCAGACCAGTCTTGATTGGTCCAGTCTCTTACTTGTACCTGGGTAAAGCTGACAAGGACTCTTTGGACTTGGAGCCAATCTCCCTTTTGGAGAAATTGCTACCAGTCTACGCTGAGATTTTGAAGAAATTGGCCGACGCCGGTGCTAAAACTGTTCAAATTGATGAACCAGTTCTAGTTTTGGACCTTCCAGCCAATGTCCAAGCTGCCTACAAGACTGCTTTTGAATTCCTAGCCCAACAAGAAGGATTACCAGCTATCACTTTGGCTACCTACTTCGGTACTGTTGTTCCAAACTTGGACGCCATTAAGGGTTTGCCAGTTGCTGGTTTCCACATTGATTTGACTAAAGCTCCAGAACAATTGGAAGCTTTTGCTGCTGCTTTGAACGCTGAGCAAACTTTGTCTGTCGGTGTCATTGATGGTAGAAACATCTGGAAAGCTGACTACGCCAAAGCTTCTGAACTTGCCAACAAGGCTATTTCTCTTCTTGGTAAGGACAGAGTTGTTGTTGCTACTTCCTCTTCTTTGTTACACACACCAGTTGACTTGAACAACGAGACCAAGTTGTCTGCTGAAATCAAGGACTTTTTCTCTTTTGCTACTCAAAAGTTGGATGAAGTTGTTGTTGTTGCTAAGAATGTTTCTGGTGAAGACGTTTCTGAGAAATTGGCTTCTAACGCCAAGTCTGTTGAGGCCAGATCTACTTCTTCTATCACCAACGATGAAGCTGTGCAAGCCCGTGTTGCTGCTATTGAGGACAAGGACGGTCGCCGTGCTGCTGCCTTCACTGAAAGAATCAAAGAGCAAGCCCCAATCTTCAACTTGCCATTGTTCCCAACCACCACCATTGGTTCATTCCCTCAAACCAAGGACATTAGAATCAACAGAAACAAGTACACCAAGGGTACCATTACCAAGGAAGAGTATGAAAAGTTCATTGAATCCGAGATCGAGAGAGTTGTCAGATTCCAGGAGGAAGTTGGCTTAGACGTTTTGGTTCACGGTGAACCAGAGAGAAACGATATGGTTCAATACTTCGGTGAGCAATTGAAAGGTTTCGCCTTCACCCAAAACGGTTGGGTTCAATCTTATGGTTCCAGATACGTTAGACCACCTATTATTGTTGGTGATGTTTCCAGACCGGCACCAATGTCCGTCAAGGAATCTGTCTACGCTCAATCCATCACTACCAAGCCAATGAAGGGTATGTTGACTGGTCCAGTTACCATTTTGAGATGGTCTTTCCCAAGAGTTGACGCTTCCCAAAAGACCCAAGCTTTGCAATTAGGTTTGGCCTTGAGAGATGAAGTTAACGACTTGGAAGCTGCTGGTATCAAGGTTATTCAAGTCGATGAGCCAGCTTTGAGAGAAGGTTTGCCTTTGAGAGAAGGTGAGGCTCGTCAAGACTACTACAAGTGGGCTGCTGAGTCTTTCAGAATTGCCACTGCTGGTGTCAAAAACACTACCCAAATCCACTCCCACTTCTGTTACTCTGACTTGGATCCAAACCATATCAAGGCTTTGGATGCTGATGTTGTTTCCATTGAATTCTCCAAGAAGGATGATCCAAACTACATCAGAGAGTTTTCTGACTACCCAAACCACGCTGGTTTAGGTTTGTTCGATATTCACTCCCCACGTATCCCATCCAAGGAGGAATTCATCCAAAAGATCAAAACCATCTTGGAAGTCTACCCTGTGGAGAAGTTCTGGGTTAACCCAGATTGTGGTTTGAAGACCAGAGGTTGGGAAGAGACCAAGGCTTCTTTGACCAACATGGTGGAGGCTGCCAAGTACTACCGTGAACAAAACAAATAAATTGTTTAGTTTACTATGTTGATACTGCAATCCGCTGACTGTTTCAGCGCTTTGTTTCTATCAACAGAAACAACACTCATTCATAATTCAACATTTATGGTGAGTCTTTTGATGATTACGAATTCTTTTTTTTGTTAATGATTATGTATAGCTTTTATTCTTCACTACGAAGGGAAATCTGGGATTTCAACATCGGGTTTATTAATATACGCACGGTCGATGCATCTACTCGCTAAGTATGGTGAAAAGGATGTCTCTGCTTTGTTAGATAAAATTTTGAATTCCTGTTTGTCATGTATTTATTGCCATATCCACTTGCTCCTACAAATCTCGCTTTTTTGGGCTTTTTTTTAGTTAGTTTTTTCGGTTTTTTGACTTCTTCAACCATTGTAAAAACATGAAGTTTCAAGAAGAAGGTTGAGTAAAATGGCAGACAAATACACATCTATTGCTCAATTTGTTGAGCTCACAGGAGCAGAACAATCAGTTGCAGAGTCTATATTAGAGAGAAATAATTTTGAAGTTGAGCAGGCACTTGAGGAGTTTTACAATGGACCAACAGCGTCAGGAACAAGAACAAGTACAGGCCAAGGGGAGTCGGGTTTGCCACCGCCTTCAAACGAAGGTGAACACCAGCGCTCCACAGGATCTTCTGCAGAAAACGGGAAGTCAGGCTCAGGACAGACACCTCGTTTCAAGAGTTTCAGTGGGTTAGTTAACAGCGAAGACAACGACGAGGAGAAGAATTTCTACTCTGGAGGTGCTGAAGGGTCTGGTATCAACGTGGAGAAACCAAACTCTGGAGCAAGGAATTTGATAGAGAATCTATTAAGGAAAGCTGAACAAGGTGGCGGCCATCCTGACCGCATGGCAAAAAGCGATGATGACGAAGACCAGGATGAATCTCGTGGGGCTGCGGCATTTGACGGAGTTGGGTACAAACTTGGAGATTCGCTTACTCCGTCTCAGCAAGTCGGTGGTACAGGAGTCGGATCATCAAACGCTGGACCAAAGAAGCTAAGTAAAGCAGTAAGAGAGATCACATTTTGGAAAGATGGATTCCAAGTCGGTGATGGGAAGTTGTACCGGTATGACGACCCTGCCAATGCGGCATACCTTTCAGATTTGAACAGTGGTAGAGCACCACTATCGTTACTAAATGTTGAGTACGGTCAAGATGTTGATGTCAATGTATCAAAGAAGCTAGATGAAGAGTATAAGCCTCCTCCAAGAAAACTGGAGGGATTCCAAGGGTCCGGACACAGACTGGGTTCACCTGTTTCACCAGAGTATCATTCTCCGCGCCAATCACAGGACAAGGTTAACGCTGTCCAAAGTAAAGATGAATCGGACACTAAAGAAGGCGAGTCGCAGCCTGAAGAAGGAGATGCCAGCGTCCAGATTAGAATGGCAGATGGTCGTAGAATAGTGAAGAAGTTTCAAAGCTCTGACTCTTTAAGAACTGTCTTCAAGTTTGTGAAGTCTCAAACTTCTGGATCCAGAGACTTTTCCTTAAACCATGCTTTCCCTGTCAAGAAGATTGAAGATATGGATGAAACGATTCAAGAAGCTGGTCTTGTGAACTCTGTTGTCGTTCAAAGATGGACATAGCTTGCATATGTCCTCTCTTGTCAATTCCATTGCTATTCATCACTGTTTAACTTGTAGTTATTGTTAGAAACGTTTCCGAAGGTATATCAGTCGGAGTGACAACTTATAGCAGATCTACACTTGCTAGTTTCCTACGTGACAAAGAAAGATACGTAGATATAGAATGATGTATGCGCAGGGTAGAAAGCTGTTCACATTGAGAGATGTGAGAGGGTTTATGATCTGGTAAATATTGAAGAAATATAGACAATTTTGACAGAGAGTAAATGTCAATGACATGCTATGAGTTTTCAGGATGCCCATGTGAAATTGATTCTTCCTGGTGTTACTGAGAAAATGAAATCACAGGACCTGTGGCGGTCAGTCTTTCAGATTGGAAGAACTACTGGATGCAGAGCTACTGTGCTCATACAGCCACGAGCATCTGATCCCACTTGTTGCTATATTCTTCTCTCGATAAAATGTTAAATTTCATGCAAATGGCTTCTCCACAACAAACAGCACTTTTCCAAAACTAACAAAATCGCATCTTTGGCCGAGTGGTCTAAGGCGCCCGACTCAAGATCGGGTTCCGTAAGGAGCAAGAGTTCGAACCTCTTAGGATGCACCATTTTTTTCTTCTCCAAATGATTCCATTGAAGGTCAGTGGCACATAACCTTAATTTAGTATCTTTTTGTGGTTTGGTTCTTTTCAGTCTTTTTCTTGCTCTTCCTGGAGATCAACATAGTTGAGGTGGGCACTTCTCTTCACTGGCGAGAGATTAGATACGTGAGTGGTCGTGTGAGTGAGTACGTGCTTACGATAGATCCTGAACCCTGAAACTGCTCTTGTGTTCAGTGAAGAGGGTTTGCATTTGTCATACGCACATAATGTCTCCAAACTTCAACCTTTTAGCTATTTGCACCATTTCGCTACTTACAGGGATATACATTGGAAAGCATTACTCGTCATGTTTGTTGGGGAGACATCGATCGGGAAAGAAGAAGATATTTGGAAAGAGAACTGGGCATTGCTCAAGGTATGGTAGTAGCGAAAGTGTGCATCTGTCGCCAAATGGAGATGCGACAACAGAAGATACATCCACATCTAATGATTATATAGAGTCATCTGACATCGAAGAAAGCGACGAGGAGGACTACCAGGTTGATTCAACCTCATTGAATGATTTTCCAGGAGAAACAAGAATGGCGCTTATTGTGAGAACTGATCTAAAAATGGGTAAGGGAAAAGGTGCGGCACAGTGTTCTCACGCAGCCCTCGGATGTTACAGGCTAATGCTTGAAGATGGCCTAGCGTCTCAGAATTTGCCACTTTTGAGACGATGGGAAAGAAGTGGGCAAGCAAAGATCACCCTCCAAGTCAAATCAAAAGAGGATTTAGATCTCCTTTTTGCTACAGCTATATCATTGAACGTTAACTCTTATATAGTGCATGATGCTGGGAGAACTCAGATAGAGGCGGGAAGTGCCACAGTTTTAGGATTAGGTCCTGCCCCAAAGTCAGTTCTTGACCAGATAACAGGTGATTTAAAGTTGTATTAATTGTCACATGTGTATAATACTAGATATATAACAATGATAATATCCTGAAAGGTCTGATGAGAATATATGCTTGCATGTAAATGTTTTCAGTTGCCCAGAATGATCTCCGATGTTATAGGGTTCAAACTGATCACTTGGTTACAGATTATTTGATCCCCTATTTGATAAATACCTTCTCCAGAATGATTTAGCTTCACATCAACTTGGATATCAAGTTCAAAGCACCACGCCTGAGCGACATCATGAGATACAAGGTTCAAGATGATACACCTGTAAATGTTCAGATAATTGTTCTGATGAGGTGAGCTTGAAAGCTCCTGCTCGATATAGCACAGCTTGGTATGTCTGTTTTGATGACTTTCCATGTAATGTAAAAAGGAGTCGAGAGGCTTTATGTTCAGACTGTGGTAAAGGACCAGCTCCTTTGATGAAAGACTAGACGGGATTGTCGACTTTGGGTACAATTTAGAGAGGTGGAAAACCTTGAATCTATCTCGGTGATTAGTTAATCTGCTGAGAAAAGATTCTTGTAGATGGTTCAGAGTTTGCCAGTGGTTTAGTAGTGTTTCGAAACTCGACATGGGCTTCAAAAATTCAATAAACCCATTACTCATTCCTTTATTCACGTACTCAGCATCAAGTGCAGTGGTGGATATTTTTATTGGTTCAACAAATTGTAAGGCTGCTGCATAGTTTTGTAAAGGAGTCAGCATTAGTTCATCTTTTAGAAAAATGATCTCATTGAACTTTGAAGTATTGTAATCAGGGAAAGAAGTAGTACTCTTGATATTAACAGAGTCTAAAGGATGATCTTTAAGAATCGATTGTGATTTAGACAAGAGAACAAGATCTTTATTAGCCCTAGTGTATTTCGACAGCTCACGGCTGAGTATCAGCTCAAGTTCTTTGGTAACGTAATTCACATAGGAATATTCATCATTGTGGGGTAATTTGTTGATAGTCATGGATGAGGTAGTGAAATCTGAGCTTATGATCTCAAATTTTGTTTTTGGAGGAAAGGGATTTTCCAATGAACCCTTTTTTTGTACCCTTTTGAAGAACCAGTAATCTACCAAAGTCAGAAGTTTGTTGATAGACTCAATATCATGTTTACTCAAGCTGGTGTTTTTTTTGTCTCTAGCACTTTTTGAAAAGAGCTTTCTAAAAAACTCAGCGATGTTCAAGGAGTTTAAATTTGGTGTTCTTGATTTCCAAATCTCGTTAAATTCACCAAGGGGAATGACTTTCAAATTTTTTAGATCAGTTAGGGATATATCTATGTAGGTATTATTCCACCCTTTGCCTTCTTTGAGGTCATAATAAATAGTGATAGTTAAGGCTTTATTGTTAGCACTATTTTCTTTAAAAGAAAACCCATCAAGAGAATGTGAATTGAGCATAGATTTATTCTCTAGAGGGGAAGAAAAATCTCGGGGATTCTCACCAAGCTTGGAGAGAGTCTCCGTTTCGAAGCCAATGAATGACGCAATGTCTGGGATGTGAATACTAAACTCCCAAACCTTGGAGTTGTCAGTGTTGAGAGAAAGGGCAAATTCTGCCCTACTTTCATCGGAAAATATAGATGAGAGCTTTGAGCTAGGAATTCCATATGCTGTGGTTTGATATTCACGTCTTAAATGTTGAAAATTGTCTTTAGCTTGTGGGTTGACTTGAACAGGAGTGAGTTGAATCTGCGTAAGTAAGGGGGAAGGAGGATTTTGTATGTTGACATGTGATAAGAGGTTTGATACACAATCTGGGGTGACAGGCACAGCTAAAAGTTTTGTAAGAATGTCTTTGATCTTAGGCGATCCAGGATTTTTGAGGTACTGCTTCATTAAAAGAATCACTGCAGCGATATCCCTTTGAAATGTGTTGGAATCGTATTCAATTTCTGCGTTTAGATCTTGCATAAGATTTCTCAATTGTGAGAGTTGTGAGTCTGATAAAGATGAGAAAGCATGGGCTAAGAGGTCAGCATCATGGATAGAGTTGGCAAAGTATTTCACATTATTAGGTATTAAGGGACTATAGTTTTCCTCTAGTATGTAGTTCGATGTTTTCAGCACCAGAAAGTTAATAGGGTCTGATTGTAGGCGGCAATGGAGCCCATACATGAAATACTCCATCGCTGGTTCCTTTTGGAAATTAGGGATTTTGGATGCCATGAACTTTGTAATAGTCAGAAGGTCTAGCTTCTGTGGAATATTGGGTTTGGCAAAAAATGCATGAATGACTGGGATAAGATGCGCGTGTGCTTCTATAGCATTATGAGATGTTTGGATGAATTCTTTGAGAGTTTGGCTGAGCAGAGCAGTGGAATATCCATCTGTGTTATTCACCGAATGGTACAATAGTTTTGGTTTGATTATGCTCTTCAAGTAAAACGTTATTTGGCTGGATGTTATCGTGTGGTGCTGATACTCCAAGCCATTGATATTGGTAATGGAATCATCACTGACGCTGAAAACTTCGTAGGTATTTAGCCTGAAGAAGTTCATGTCGTCGGAAACGATTACACCAAAGTGTTTTGTCAACTGGCCGTCTTCATTTAGCTGATATTCCACTAACGAGCCTATCGTTGGTTTGCTATTGACACGATTGGGGAGACTTTTGTGGTTGAAATACTTTGAGTACATGGAAGCATAGTCCACATAGTTTGGTCCTTTCCTGTTAATGAAGTCTTTAGCTGTTGGCTTATTGTCTTTATGATGGGATAGTGGAGTCCCATGCTGTCCCACCACATTTGAGGCCCGATTGCTTCTAGATAGGAGTGATGAGGATGGTGAGACTTGCCATTGCCGTTGCCGCAGACACTGCCGCCGATGTGCTTCTAGCGCTGTCCTGCTGCGATACGAGAACAAGGAGGTACTTTTCATAATGCATGCATCCGAACTCTTCACATACGAAGTATATGGTCTCAGACACTCACAGAGGGAACACGCTGACTCTGCCCTGCCTTGTGCTTATGATAGTGCAGCACCACCCACTACTGCCTCACCATGTATGGTTTTACATTCTATTGGTCTTACTACCACACACATTCCCTTACCTAAGCAGCACAGGGATACACAACCAGCGCGGACGATGACATAAGCGTAAAGAACACTCCAAACCGCTAATTGAAACACGCAGGAGCAGGGTAACGAAATAATTCACACCGAAAATCCCGCTCTCCCTAAACGAGGTTACATAATCAAACAGGACAGAGGGTCTCCCGCCTGTCCGCACTGCCTCTGCACGTAATTGGGTGAGAGTGGCGTGCACCAACCCGAACGGAACGAAAGAGAGAGGGGACCCAGAAGAATGAGCCTAAAGCCAAAGACACAAAACACAACACAACAGAGAATACATCACCAGAAAAATCAGTGCAGTTTACCAATTAGTAAGTGGTCAAAAAAAGCCAAATTCAGAAAGAATAAAACGGAGTAGCAGTGGAGAAACTGTGGTGGATTGAGTTGCGGACTGAATTCAACATACACTGAGAGAGATAGAGTGTGTGAGTGAGTGAGTGAGAGTGTGTGTGATCGTGTCTAAGTGAGCACGTGAGTGAGCGAGTGTACGTGCGTGCGTGTGTCTCGACCCTGGATACTTCTGCGTTAAGGAGCTAGATAGAAAGAAGTGTAGAGAGATACGGATACGACTTCTGTCATCTCCAGTTAAGCGTTTTGCGAAAGAGAGCATTTCCCAGACAAAACAGTGATTGTTGGACTTAACTTCACGGATTGATTGATTGACCAAGCAACCGAAGGCAGCGACTGAGTGTTTATGTGTGCTCGTCTTAATAAGGTTCTGTTTTCTGAGATAATCGAAGTACAAGAGATACCAATATCAATACAATACTGTACAATAGAATACTTATTCCACCATGGCAAGTAAACTGAATCTGTTTAAGTTTACACAAAAGACACGCAAGGCCGCAACAAGTACAACTGAGTCTGACGATGAAAGCTCTCCATCTGGGCCGTTAGAGTTAAGTGCCAGAAAGGGATCCGGTGACGATGCAAGCCATGACCCCAAAGTTGGAGAGGTGCAAAAAGAGGAGGCGGATAGTGGGTTGAGTTACATTGACTCGGGAATGGAAGAACCTTACTCCCCCGACCTATCCGGTTCTTATACTGAAGAGGGCGGCGGGATGATACCGGTCCGTTCGCCTTCAGAAGCTTCTTTAATATTCGAGCGTTCGGTGGAAGACCCAAGTCAAGTATTTCAACAGAATATTTGTCCTCGATGCGGCTCAAAAGCAAATAGTGATGCTACGAGTGGTGGTGGGCTAAAATTGAAATGTACACACCAGTCCATCGTCAATTTACCGTCTCATTACTCAGTGGAGAATTTTGTGTCTCCTTGTCTTGATGCTAGCACAAAGATTCTTACAGATGAAACCGCCGACCTGGATAGTGTGGATATGGTCTATTCAAGACGCCCATCTAGTGTGATGAATCTCGGTATGGCTTTGAATGGAGTTGGAGCTAGAAGTAAATCCTTCATTGGATCAGAGAACAACACAATTTCCCCTTCATCACCTCAACAGAGAAGTGGGTCGTTCGCTAGCATGAAGGACTTAGACTCACCAGGAGGTAGTGGAAGACCTCCCATTCTCAGCTTTTATTCATACGCTGATATGATCAACAATGAACAACCAAACCCTAGAAGACCGTCCATATCACAATCCTTATCATCTTCATTTTTAAATTCAAGGTCAAATTCATTGAGTTCCAACTCTCATAAACCACTCGTCCGAAATACTCTCACACCCAAAAGAGATTCGATTATTGATTACTCAAGTGGAAGTTTTGGGTCTCCTTTCAACCTGGCCAAAAATCCGAGAGTACCACAACCAGCTAAGAACTTCTCCTTGAATCCAGATAATGTTTCCCCAAACTCATCCGATGATGATAATGACGATGATTATCCTTCAGTCCACCCTCCTCTATCACTATTTCCCAGATTATCAACTTCTTCATCTTCTAGAAAACAATCTATTCCTGCAACAATAGGTTCATTTGACAGAAGATACAGTACACAACCTTCTGTCATCAGTCGTACAAAATCGAATCAGTCTAGTTTACTATCAGCTGCCTCATCTTCAAGACACTATATCAACGATGATGAACTTCAAAATGATGGAGATGAGATGGTTGTAAGTTCTATCGGGGATAGGTTGAGAAAAAATACTGGTGAGATTATTTCAAACTAAAAAAGGGTTCCAGCTTCAATCTGGTTGTGCGAGTATCTTACATCAGTGGCCAGGAACCTAAAATACCTATCTCTTAGAATTTTCCTTTTGATAGTGATATTGCTTTCTTTGGTACGCATTAATATTCCCTGTTTTCTTTTCTCACCTCACCTTTTTCGGTTGGTTTCTTTACTGTATACTATTATTCTTGAATTATTATTATTTTATTCACATGAAGTATATGTCTGCTGCTCTACTTCACTCTGAGAGGTAGTTCTTTCTGTTCGCTGTTCTTACAAATCTTCTGAGAGCCCACTCAACATCAGCATCCTTGTTTTCCAAAGTACCAAGTCTTAGCTCGTACAACCTCATTTCGAATCTGGGTCCAATCTCTGCTATTTCCACTCCATCTCTAGTCTTAACATACACATGTTGTCTCACGCTAATAAAATCATCATTGTTGACAAATGTTATCACACGCGGTGAGTCCTTCTTGACCCCAGGAGGAAATAGATTTTTGATAATCGTCTCAACTCGCTTACCTAGTTTTGATGTGAAGTTTTCGAAGATAAGATGAGGATGTGCCTCACTCTGATTTCCAGCGTTCAGGATATCATGTCTCAGAACGACATTATGTAATGTGAAGAATGCAGTAGGTCCATGTGGAAAATGTGAGATGGTTAGTGAGGTTGGAACACCACGGTGCTCATGTAGGACTAACAAGTCCGTGGTTCCAGAGCTTTGGCAGGAAGAGACTAGGTTTTGCATGATGTAGTTACCTCTATTGAGACGGATACTTGTCGGGAACATAAGCTTAATCTCTTTGGTGAACTGTGAGAGTCTTGTCGAAGGGTCTCTTGACGTTGTTACTATCAATTTCGGGTCTGCCAATCCACTCAGCTGGGAATACTCATCATCTATCGATTCTTGAACTGACTCATCGTACAGATAATCCTTCTGTAGCTTGGCGTCCTCCGCGATCTCTTTTGGGAGAGGTTTACCACTGGCGAGTGCATGCTTGATCTGTTGGCGCTTCTGCTGCAGTGTGGACTCTTGCAGCTCAAGAGCCTTTCTGTACAGGTATTCTCTTCTCTCTCTTGCTTGTTTTCTTATCTATTTAGAATTTGGTGCTTGGTTAGTAGCAATTCCCACAATTAGCATTCTAGAAGACCCCATCAGCTAAGAAATTAATAAAAACATACCATTTATGTTCAATTACTTTGAACTGCTCACACACGCACTGTCTCTTTCTTTCCTTCACTCCCAACTCATCTCATCAATGATTTTTTTCTATAAAAGCAAAAAAAAAATTTGTGTATTTTTGTGTTTCCCAGAGAGGAAAAATTCGCTATTCTGCCATTTTCACGGCAAACAACCGACTCTGTTCTTTTTGTGACAAACATACTAACCAGGCCGGGAATTACCGGGTGATAATTAATGAATGAGATGAGATGAGTGAGATTGAGAGATATGAGTGTGTGAGAAGTTTGAGTAAAATAATACAGTACCCGGGTTATAGATACAGACATGGATATGTTTAGGTATCCACCAAGGAGGGAAATGCAGTTACTTCTCAAGTGTGGCTGGAATGAGAAGCAGCTACACCCTCCTGTCTCTTGAATCACACTATATAACACCCACCAGAGAAGCTGAGTGTATGCTCGATTATGACATTGTTGTCAAGCAGACATGAACATCTGGAACATCCTTACCGCTATTTGTGTTGTTCTTACATCGGTGTGCTGTACATATGGCCTGGCAGTCGGTGCAGGGGTTGGTGATGATGCCAACAACAGAAACTTAGCCTACTCAGAGTCTGTATATGACACGTTCTATGAGCTCGCTAACTGGTCAAAGGTATCTTACTGTACAGTGCTGAATCCAGGCTTCAAGGAAGGTGCGTTGTCCGAGTCTTGTCCAGCAATGGAATTCTGTCGTGATAGTGAAGATGTCTTTATCAAGAAGATCTTCACTCCTTCTTTGAAGGAGAAAGAGGTGACAGGAACTGTGGTCGTGGCAGTTGACAAACAGGAGAAGATTGTATACCTGATTTTCAGAGGGTCAATCTCTATAGGTGATTGGGTGACCGACTTCATCTTTCCTCTATGCCCTTATGCTCCAGTTTTGCAACAGAATAGCTGCATCAATAGTACTACTTTTGAAAACGTCACATCTGACACAGACGCTGCAACCATCTCTTCCCTGATTGAGGAAAATGCAGATGAACTTGCTTGTGAAGACTGCAAAGTTCATTGCGGTATTTATATGGGATACATCAAATTCATCGAAGAAGTTGAGGAAACAGTCAAGAAATATACTGACAAGGGATACCAGCTAATAATCACAGGTCATTCGCTCGGTGGTGGATATGCCACTTTGGCAGCGCTGGATTTTCAGCTGGCTGGTTACAACCCGCTTGTTGTATCGTTTGCCTCCCTAAAAGTGGGAAACCCAGCTTGGAATGAGTTTGTGGATGAACAATTCAATACAGAGGAGAATGTCAAGATTGTTAGCAATGGAGGAGACTTACCAATACCCTCGATTTCTAGAGTCTACCAACGTGCCGATGTGACCCCAAAGATACCACCAAATTTACCTGGTTTCCCAAAATACACCCACTCTGGGTTGGAGTTTGTCATTGATAAGGTGCCCCTGCCACAGAATCAAGAGAACATCATTTTTAAAGGTGCTTCTGACACTAATGATGAAGACAAACTTTTTGATTTAGACTTATCAGATCCCAGAGCTATAACTGGATTGTACCAACATGTGCATAACCTGGTTAGATTATCCCCTCCTTGCAATGATTGGGAAGTCCCTTTTGTTGCGTGATGGGCCTGTTTATATACAATGCCTATTGTGCGATTGAATGCAGTTTATTGAAATTATTTAGACAATGGTCTGTTCCCACATCGGTCTCATACCGAACATTTCAAACACCTATACATATTGTCATCACCAACCTCTTGTATAGAAGTTATCTTCCTCTTCCTCACTCCAGCTATGGTTTGCCTCTTGCAAAAACTTGTCATTAGTTATATCAGCACCTAAATCTGTTGCGGTTGCATTACTCTGCTCCCTAGAGCTTACTTCACCATTCCATTGGACTTTGGTTTTCGGCAATCCTGTCTTGTTCGGGGTATAGCTTCCATTCAAATCTTCACCTTCATTAGCCATACTCTTCTGTTTAATATATCGCTTATCTCTCTCCTTTGACTTTTGATTTTGGTTATGCTTAACTCCATTTGCCGGATAGCTTTGCTTTCTGTCCCAGAGAATGGATTTTCTAAGAGACTCTGACAATTCAGTTGCAAGCATCTGCCTTCTTGTACTTTTCGGTGATAATTTTCCAGAAATGGGACCGTCGATACCATCAATATGACTTGGCCCTGAATCAGACACTGTTTTTGATGGAATTTTCAGAACAGGTATGGTGGAGAGCGGTAAAATTGCTTCCTCTTCCACAGACGCAATAGCACTATCTAGAGGTTCCATATTTAATTCGAGCTTATTATCAAGTGGATTCCGCAACATGTGCGAGTCCTCCGTAACTGCTGTAAGTTTTGATTTAGCTCGTTGATGAGTATTCGGTAAGAACATGTGGGTGGACAGAGCAGTAGGTAATATCGTCGAAGCAGTTGGAGGTGCATTAGATTGATGTTTGAATTTCAGCCTAGAGCGATCTGTAGCAATCGAGCTGAAAGAATTTTTGCGTCGATCATTAAAATAACTTGTTAAATTTAAAGCTGATTTTGAGATTAGGTCACCTAGACTAGTGGAAGGTTGTGCGGAGGTATCATTTTCTGATAATCTGGCCTTCAAATCAGTGTGATTATCAACATACGGATCATTATGATGTGGTTCGTTGAGCAGACCTGCAACGTTGATATGAGAGGCAGAAGTAACACTTTGTGATGGAGCAGCAGTAGATACTTCGAGAGTACCAGAGTTGTTGCAACCTTGGCGATGTTTTATCTGTACATTGGGAGAATGAACACTGGTTGTAGCTTCCTGTCCATGTGAAGGGTATTGTAGGTTTTGAATGGTGTCATCATCTTTAATATGATGTGGATGATGATGATGGCGGTGGTGGTAGTGATGAGCTGGATCCATCTCATTCAAAAACAAGCCACTCAATAAACTTCTTTTGATAGCTGGTTTTGAAAGATTAGCTTCTCTCCTTTTGAAATCTAATTTCTCCCATTGTTCTTTTAGCATATTATTGTACTCTTCATCATCTGATTCTGATACACTTGACCAGTCACTCTCGTCGCTCAAAGAGTCACTATCAGATGGAAATTCAATCTGTCTTGAGCTTTCCTTGAATAGAGAAGCTGACTTCTTCTTCATTGACTTGCTTGAATTCTCTCTTGATGACCTTTTTTTGGTGTCATCATCATTCTCACGGTGCTTTGTCGTTTCGGACTGTTCGCAGGTAGCGAAGTCTTTACCATTGACTTTCAGCTGGCGGTTGTTGATGGAAGAGGCGTTAGAGCTTTGAGAAGAATGGCAATCTCCAAATAAACTTGGGGTTTTAGTCCTTTCTCTTGAGTCGGACATTGTATGATCAAGATTTCCAGGGTGTTTCTTATCATTTGGAAACTTTGCCAGTGATTCCTTAGGAGAGGGGGAGCTCTCAATAAAGAACATTTTCTTATCTTTAGATTTGGGACGATTATCGGTGGTATTTGATGGCGGTGACTTCAGACTTGTCATTCCCAGATTGTTTAGGACGTTACCTCTTTTGAGCTTCTGAGACGGCAGAGTCTTCTGGAGCTCTGGACTTATTCCCACTTGCTCAAACAAAGTTTTGGGTCTTTGTGATGTGTGTTTATTTTGATTATTATCAACTTTTGTGTGAGGTGGTAACTGCGATTGCTGAAATAGTGAGGTAGGCGTGGTTCGGTTTTCTGATAGTTTGAAGTAGTCAGTAGAGTCCTGTGATAATGGAGATACTACCCTTTCGGACTGCGGAACTCCACTTTTATCCTTCTTTGAATCAAATAAAGATCCTGGCGTGTGAAATTTGGTGTCACCGGGCAATAAAGCTTGCTCCCCATTCTTAGAAGGAGAAGATTCATTGGAGAGCCCTAGTGGCTTTTGATCAGTATCAAAACCTCTTATGATTGAGGTATTGGTATCAGCTCTAGACAATGGAGGGCGGTCTTGTTGGGCTGAAGAATTGGAGGCCTTATTATCCACAATGCCAAATGCCAATCTCGGATTGGGCTGTTCAAATAAGTCACTATCACTTTGGACTGGAATTAGAGGCGGTGGTGATGTTGTTTGGCGTCGTTGTTGTTGTTGATGCTGATGCTGTTGGTGTTGGTGTTGGTTTTGTTGATGGGTAAGCTGGTGCATGCCAGCAAGGTCAAGAGCTGATCTCCTTTTTGAAGCCCCCTGTTTCTTCAACGATTTTCCAGAGTTGGATGAGGACTGTCTAAACATTGGTGGTCTATTAAGCGATTCATGTGACTTGTTCCTTAGTGTCAGGTTTTTGCTTGACGATTTACGTTTAGTTAAAAGCGGTTTGTTGAAAAGTCCTTGGTCCGCAACAATGCCCAACAGACTCATGAAGTCTGCATCATTCAGCTTGTTCTTCAAGGGCTTATAATTGCCTGGAAGTGGCACCTCGATATCTGTCTTATGCTTGGATGATTTAGCCGCTGCTGATCTCAGTTGGTTGGAGTACACCAGATTTCTATTGACGATCCTCCAGCTCATATTCTCAAGGCGCTTACCGTTGGTGATAAACTTAGAACACTTAGTTAGCCCTGTCCAGATGGACAGAACATTCTCAATGTCAAGATCGTTAGTGTCGAAGTTCTGGATAGTGGATTTCGACAGTTCCAGGAAAGGTGGTGCCTTGTTTATCTGTGACATGACCCAGGATTTGCTATCTTTATCTATCTATGCTAATTTGGCTCAACTTCACTTGAGGGCCTTCTATCTCAATATCCCTATTGTCTATACTCAAAATGATTCATGTGACAACCACTTGTTCACGGTCTCGTTTCGAGCTCAGGTGCGCACAAGAAGAACTGGTCAGCAGACACAAACACACACGTACAGAAAATACAACAGCCTCCTAAGACACGACAAAACACAACACGACACAACACAACACAACTCAAACTTAACCACAACACAAGTTTAAACAGAAAACAGACAAGAGACACCTATCACTGACTCTACTCGGTCCGCCTCGTCACACTCTGTTGTCTGCCTTACAAACAGGGTGGTAAGCCTCTCTTCAAAAACAATAGAGCCTGGCCCTCTTGTCCACTACCGTTTTTTCAGTTGATGTATTTTTACTACACTAAAGGAGAAGAGGATTATACTAAAGAGCTGAGATTTACTTATTATTTTATTTGTTCTATTTCATTTAGCATTATTTTTACTATACATTTCATCGTTTTTTCTTTTCTTTCAGATGGTTCTTCCGGGCAGATCATGGAAGACCAGAGCGAGCGTTGTGCCTGTTCCTTTGAACGGATACTGCGACCACTCACGGACCTGGAACAAACGTCACTCCGCAGTCAAATACGGGCGAGCAAACATGACACACTGTTGGGCTAAAACCACGGCGATATGAGCCTACAGATTGTTACCCGGAGTTGTCCATTCTATTGGCTTTAATTGGCTTTATACTTGTATTTACATACTTTCTTTTTACTCTGTATAGTCAGACTCACCATCGTCATTCTCATAGACATCAATGGAATCATCTGAAGCATCATCAATGAAATCGTCAGCTATATCTGTAGTGACATATTTAGCTTTCTTGGCAGCTGGTCTCGTAGTTCTTCTTGTGGTAGTAATAGGCTCTAGGTCGTTTGATCCCAGGGAGAGATCCTCATCCTCATCATCACTAATTACTCTTTTCTTTAAAGCTTTTCTAGCAGCTGGTTTCTTGGCTTTTGTTACTGGGGCTTTCTTGGTGGTGATTTTACCAGTTGTCAGAGGCGCAGCATCATCTTCGCTAAGGATGTCAATGACCTCGTTAGTTTTTGCAGCAGACGACGGCTTCTTTTTCTCAGGCGAATCGATGGAAAATACATCGTCACTGTCAAAAATAGTGTTTCCTTTGCCAAATATGGACGTGAACTTTGGTTTCTCTTCCTTCTTCACTGTACTGAAAGGAAGAGTGCTTTGAGCTGGTTCAGCCTTTATTTGCTCGGATGTAGCCGTAGCTTCCAGGGCATCATCATCATCATCAACTGACTCAAGCTTTGGTGCAACTGAAGACGATTTACCCTCTTTCTTAACTTTGATCTTTGGTGCAAAGTACGCTGGCATTTCAATCAACTCTCCCTTTCTATTATCAAGTATTTTCTTACTCTTGCTTTTTTTCTTAGACGTTGTTTCCGATCCCCATTCACCATCATCGTCACCCTTCTTTTTAGTTCCCTTGCCTTTCTTACCAATGACAAGAGTAGTTCTTTTGATGTAATCATCTTTCAAAAACTTATCATAAGCTTCCAAGAAGTCATCCAGATCATTGTTCCAAATTTCCTTAGCACTTAACTTCAAAAGTTCGGTGAGTTCGTCCTCTTTCAAGGCTTTTTGTGCCAAGAGCTTTTCATATCTCTCTTTGGTTAAAGACCAAATTGGCATTCCCAATAGGTAATCATAGCTGGAGAACACATTTCCTCTTTTATGAACATCGTCCCCATCATTGTTTTCTTCTTCACTTTCCTCGTCCTCCTCTGCAATAATCTCGTCACGGCTTAGTTCAGATTTCGTCAATGTGTCCTCATAATATGGATTTCCTGATTTGTCAAACTTAGGGAATCTCAAATCCTGAAGATCTTCAACCAAATCAACCCTCTTTCGGTTGTTAATTGATAGTTTCTTTTCGATTACCATTTGAATGAATCTGGCTTGTGATGTGATCTTTTCCAGTTGGTTGGAAAGCTGTTTAGCCAAGTGATCTTTACGGCGCTGATAATAGTCCAATCTTACCCAATAAAAATCTTCAATGATCGCTTGAGGTGACATATACTTTTTTATCTTCCCATTTGCGTCGAATAGCATCATATTTCCCAAATTGATGCTTGAAGCCAGTTTAAACCTTTCATAAAAACCGATAGCTTCCGTCTTTCTCATCTCTTCATCACTTAATGTGATAATGAACCTGATACCCAATCCATGCTGTTCAGTCATATCTTTTATCCATGCTGGTTGCTTCTCTGTACCGGAAAGACCTTGTAATAACATTTCCTTGATATTAGAGGTCCATGTTTTGATGGGTAGCTCAGTAATGGCCAAAGTGTTTTTGTCTAATCTCTCGATCTTACCAAAAGCTCTGAACTTGTCCAGACCAGCTTTTTGTATTTGTCCTTCCCATCCTTTGTACCATGGAACCATTGGGTCCATTTCCTCATCATTCATGAGTTTCTTAATGTTTTTCACAATATCTTTTGGATTGAACTGTGGAACTTGGGTGGACCAACCAGTACCAATACCCTCGGCACCATTCACTAGCACCATCGGAATAACAGGCAGATACCAGGTTGGCTCAACTGTATCACCATCATCTTCCTCATATGAATAGAGAGGGTCATCAGCAGGATTGAAAATCTTTCTCGTGATCGCAGTCAATTCGGTGTAGATATATCTCGCAGCAGAAGCATCCTTACCACCCATGTTTCTGGTACCAAAGGAACCGTTCGGTTTCAAGACATTAATGTTATTAGAACCCACAAAGTCTTGTGCCAAACCAACCACAGTCTGGACAAGGGACTGTTCTCCGTGATGGTATCCGGTGTGCTCTGAAACATAACCCACCAGTTGCGTAACTTTGATTTCCTTTTTCAAGTTTCTTTTGAAAGAACCGTAAAGAACCTTTCTTTGACCAGGTTTGAGACCATCTAAAACTGATGGTATAGATCTAATATTATCAGCCATTGAAAATAGAATAAGTTCTTTGTTAATAAATTCACTGATAGGAATTTGGGTCAAATCAATGTCCAGGTGAGTGCCAGGAACAAAATTCCGTAGCCACTCTTTACGGTCGTCCGCTTTCTTCTTAGAGAAAGCCAGGTCAAGCAATCCTTTATCATCTTCCTCCAATGTGTTAAAAGTCTTCAAATGTTTATCCAAGTCACTGAAGTACTCACGGCCATCTTCTTGTGATGAGGTACCCAGACCCTTGAAGTACTTGTGAGACCAGGTGTAATTTTTACTCTCATTAGAAACCCATTTCTCATACTCTGGCATGTTGTAAAATGACAAAGTTTCTCTTCTAGGTTTGGTGATGAACACTTTCACGATTGGGGTGATAAATTCTAGTAGGAACCCAGGGATATTTAATAAACCTGGAAATGAACTCTCCAAGAAATTGATAATCAATCCCCTAATGTGGGAACCATCAGTATCTTGATCTGTCATAATCATGATCTTTCCATATCTCAAAGACTTTGTATCTTCATATTTCTTTTTATGTTGGAGACCCATGATTTGTTTGATGGCTTGGATTTCTGTATTTTTAGTGATTTGGTCTGCAGAAGCTTCTCTGACGTTCAGCATTTTACCTCTCAGTGGGAAACAGCCGTAATAATCTCTTCCAACAACAGCTAAACCCGCTATGGCCAAAGACAAGGCGGAATCACCTTCTGTAAGAATTAAAGTACACTTATAACCCTCCTTAGTACCAGCTTTGTTTGCATCTTCTAGCTTAGGATGGTTTGTGATCCTTGACTTTTTAGCACCATCCGTTTTCTTCAAAGCTTTATCAGCATTTGCCTGAGCAATATCCATAATTCTTTCTATGAATTCCGTTTTGAGAATAGCTGTGATAAAATCATCAGGAATTTTCGGATCTGAGCCAAACTGCTGTCTTTTGGTAGTTAATTGTTCTTTGGTTTGAGATGAAAAGGCTGGGTTTTCAATTAAACAGTTGACAAAGATAAACAGGTTGTTTTTAATTTGAAAAGGTCTGATGTTGGACTGTTTGTGTCTCTTTTTCAGGATCTCTCCGATTTTATCTGCGATTTGATCCGAGATGTAGTTAATGTGGGTACCACCGGTGGTGGTTGCAATAGAATTGACAAATGAAATTTGATTGAAAGAGGTGTCTGACACGCCGAATGCAATTTCCCAGCGGCCTTTGGACTTTGCATCATCCAATTTCTTGTAGATTACCTGGGGTTTTTTGTCAAACTCTTCTTGTGTCATTTCGCCACTGGCAAGTTTCTTCGCATTCTGTGCTCTTATATAGAGTTCCACATATTCTTTGAAGTTTTTTATCTTGAGCCGTTCACCGTTTAAATACACAGCAACATCTTTAACTGTACCAGCCAAATCGTAGACACGACGTCTCAAGACACCAACAATGTCCTCATCTAGAGTTTCCATATGAAACTTTTCCAGGTCTGGGTGAAATGAGATTTTGGTATATTCGGTTGGGTTTTTGGTGGTTTGGGCTTTAATACTAGGTTTATGCACTTTACTCATATTATCCTCCCAGATTTGAATGTATTTATTTGCCGTGTTCTTGTCACAAGTTTCCACGATAAACTTTGTTGAGAAGATGTTACAAAGCTTGGCACCATAACCATTTCTACCACCTGTGACTTTCTTCTCATCGTCGTCATAGTTGGAGGATGTTAACAGGTTTCCAAAGATGAGTTCGGGAACATACATTTTTTCTTTCTGGTGCATTTCAATAGGGATACCTTTCCCATCGTTTTTCACTTCGATAAGATTCTCCTCTGGCTTGATTGTCACTTCAATTTTTTTCATGGATGGGTCTCTGATCTTGTTATCAGCGGCGTTTACCAATATTTCATCGAAGATTTTGAACAGACCAGGGACAATGTTTACTTTCCTTTCTTCCATCTGCTCACTTTCCTTGTTGTAAATCCACATAATAGACTCCTGATGCTCTGTAGAACCGATGTAAGTATCTGGTCTTTTCAAGATGTGCTCCAGTTGAGATAGCTTCTGATACTGTTCTGATACGTTCTTCTTCTTTCCTGCAGTCTTGGTGTTGTTTTCAGCACTGCGGCCGCTATGACCGTTCATTGCCAAAGTGTCCTCATCATCACTGCCTACGTTGAAGGTATTTTGCTGTAAGGTTCCCGACATGTTATGAAACCTTCTGTAGTGGAGTAGGGAGACAGTCGGTCTGATACTCTTACTGAATGTCTGAGGGATGCGAATAATCTTCTGGAAGTTGTTGATCGCTGAACCTGATGCTAAGGGTAAACAGTGAAAGACCTTGATGGGCCTAGTAGCGGTTGCGTAAATGGTTATGAAACACGCCTTCACCGATCGGGCGTTGTGTTTATTGTATGGGTCTTGGTTCCAAAATGAAAAAAAGCCCCAAAATCACGAAGACTAAATAAAATAAACACACTAACGTAAACAAACAAAATCAAAAACACGCGAAAGGTGCATCCAAATGAGGAAACACATTAGCACGTGATGTAATGATATAGCATTTGAAAAAGCGGCGGTCGGGACAGGACGTAGAAATATGAGATAATTGTCCTGATCGGGAAAAAGTAAGTTTTTAAGACCAGTGGCAGGCAGGTGAAGCATAGCTGCGGGCGCATTGATGCAACAAATGATCTCTTTATGTCAGCCAACTCATCCAATTGCTGTGAGTATGTGGAGGTGAATCGAAGACTGACCAGAAGCTTTCTCACTGTCAGCAGTGAGGTACCGCCCCTCACTACCACCAACGACCGTACTGACGCAAAGGAAACAACGTACATTCAGTAGAAAATATTCAGTGCAAAGAAGGTGACACATTTTTATGTGCATGTTATAAAGCTCACACCCAGTGATACAAACAAGAGGGCATCACATCACAACATCTACATCGACAAATCAATGGTATCATCGTATGTTCTGTGAGTATGTGTGTGTATGGTAATAATATGTAAGTCACACAGAATAGCGCACACAACACCTCTAAGTTTGCTATGTTGTTGCTTTATTGTTGCTATGTAATTGGTAGGAAAAAATAAACCGACAGGGGTTTTTCTATAGTATTCTAAAGATTGCTCTCATAGCAAACCCATGGTTTTAGCAAGCATTGAGTTCCATTACATCAGAGTGGGTGAAATGATTGGTGGACAAAGTCACGGTGGAAAACCTACCAGGCACGGCGACCGAGCGTGACTGATAGATGTCGTTGGAAATACTGTGTTCATAAGTCAAAATGCGGTATGCATACATATATATTTATATACGGCTTTCCCACCTTTCTAGAAACCACCACAAGTTGAACCCCAAACAGTAATAGCACACCATTGTAAAGTAATGACAGGAAGATACATTTTGGCGGGTACAGCCATTGCAGGAGCAACATACTACTTCTACCAGAAGAGAGAAAACGAACGTCAGATCGTCAATTTCAGAGAAGGCCCTGGCCAGTACACTGGCCGTAAGGTTGACGAAGCTGTGGGGCAATCGGTAGACAAGTTGAAATCCTTACAGGAGGATGGGTCTCGTAAGATCAACTCTGGGTTTCAGAAGATCAACTCAGAAGGACAGGAGGCCAAACAGAAGGCTGACTCGTTGTACCAATCAGCTAAAGACAATACCAAACAAATGGGCCAAAGTGCCAAACAGGCTGTGATTGACGCTAAAGACTCCACCGTCGACTCTTTGTCTAGTGCCAAAGACAAGATGTTTGCCAAGGAAGATGATCTTGATCGCAGAGCCAGAAGATCATTGGAAGGGTGGTCAGAAACCGCCCAATACAATGCAGATGCATACTATGACTCTGTTCACAGCAAGGCACAGGATGCCAAATCTTCTTTATTCAGTTGGGGATCTGATACACTATCCCAATCTGAGGATACATTGCGAAGAGCACAGGATGAGGCTCAAAAGCTTGTTGATGATGCCCAGAAGAGATTTGATGAGACTAAATCATCTTGGTTCAGTTTGGGTGGAGGAGATGACCAAAAGAGAAAAATGCACGAGGAGGCTTCTAAACAATTGGAGTCAGCTAAGACTAACCTACAATCTGCCATTGATGACTTCAAAAAGAAGAAGGATAGCTTGAAGGAGAAGACAGGTCGTCAAAATTCCGGGTTTTATACCTGGTTGAGGGGCGACAAGATTTCACCAGAAGAAGATAAGAGGCTTGCCCATGCAGCTTCTCGCTCTTTAAGAGGTTGGGGTGAATCAGCTGAACAATTCGCTCGTGACGAAGAGGATGAAGTCAACCGTCGCTGGGGGCTTGGCAAAGGGAAGGTGGATAACAAAATCCTAGGAGATGCTCCTGCCCGTCAGTTTGATTCATGGTCGAGATGGGCAAACAAAAAGTACTCATCTGACTCCAAAGGTGCTGAAGAATTCTACAATGATGCGCGTGAGGCATTACAAGATGCCCAGAGAGAGGTAGAGAGCTCATCTAAGTCTTGGTACAAATGGGGTTCTAAAAAGTCCAAAGAGCTCGAGCAGGATGCTAAGAAGAACCTTGAGGATGCCCAAGAAAGATTACAGAAAGCATCTGATGATCTTTCAAAGTGGGGAATTGATGTAGTCAAGGATGTTAACAAGAAGTTTTGGGCTGGCGCAGATGGCGCTTTACAAGAGACGAAAAAGGGACTTGACTCTTTACATAGCCAAACAAAAGATGGTTTGAATGATGCTCAAAAATGGGTCAAGGACCAGAAGTAAAGCACTTCTACAGCACAATGGACCTCAAAATCCTCTTAGCCAATTTGTATGGATGTATAGTTTAATATGAAAGGTATATTAATACAAAATGTCATCATGATCTTTCCTCTTCAATATTATGCAGGTCTTTCTTACCCCCAAAGATAGACTTTTTAACCTTCCCAACAACACCAATCGCACTCTTTCCGGCACCAAGTCCTGCACCCAAACCTGTACCAACACTCTTCAAACCTAACTCACCAATTGATGTGTTGACTTTGTTCACAGAAATAATGAATTTTGGTCTAAAAGAAGTCTTCACTTTCAAGGTACCACCATTCTCACCGTCAGGACCAACAACATGAACGTCATACTCACATGGATCAATAGGATCGATCTCAGCCAGTTCCAGTGTTGCCGTTCCCAATGGATCATCCTGACCCGCACCAAAGTCCCAATCTCTAATTTTGAAAATCAACTTTGTATTCACACGATTTGATACTTCCATCGTTGTCTTTTCATTCCATACCGGGTTCAAGGTTTTCTTGATGGTCTTTGTTTTGAACACAGAATCACTTTCTAATGTATTGAGATATAGTTTCAGGAATGGATCAGACTTTCCATTGGAGTCGGCACTGATCAAACCAGAAGCACTAATAATTTCAAGATCCAAAGTACCTGAATTGGTAATTAGATCAGAGGATGGCAGCCTAGAGGCAATAACTGGAACCCATTGGGTTTGAATCTTGATTTTGTTTTGACCAAGTCCAGTCAACGTTAAATATTGAGGTTCATGATAGGAGTTCTTGAGTAAACTGAGGGTAGGGATGGTGGATTCAGCAATGGACTCAGCTATTCTTGAGGCTGTTTTCTGTTTGACTAATCGGAAGGTTATGGTGGACCATTCTAATTCTTTGATCATAGTATCTCCAGTGTTCGGGGTATTATAGTCTTTTCGTGAGATCAAAGGTGTGACATGAGAAGGATATCCCTGAGCGTCGGAATACACTTGAAGATAACAGTCTGTATTGTGAAATTCTCCCGATAATATTGTGAAAACAAAAAGACCTGTGCAATATTCTGTGAGCTCTGGAAGAGTGAGTTTTGGTTTGTACGAATCTTCAAAGTCATCATCCTCTTGGAGTTCGCTCTTGCTGTTTTCAACATCCTTCACTTTTCCTTCTTTCTTGACCTTTTCCTTTTCTGCCTGTGCTTTTTGTTCATCAGCAATATCTTCCAAAGTCATAACAGGCATAGTTGGGTAGAAGGATAAGCCGTAAGTAACCACACCTTTTGGTCCTTTTTTATGAACAAGCCTACCGGTTCTCATATTTTGGTCCACATACTCAACATAAGCTGTATCTTCTTCGTTTCTCTCAATTAGGTCATTTGTCTTGACATCAAAAGAGCCTAATGTTCTGTCCTTACCGTTCTTCTCAGCGTCCATTACTTCGATAGTCAGTCTTTGGTTAGGAGATGTGACAGGAACGTATAAACTTTCATTCCATACAGGATCCAGACAGTTTTCCCTCAAATCAGTACGGCACTTGTGAATACCATTGACAAGAATGCGTACATATGGATCACTTTTACCAACTTTCTCAATGTTTCTTAACCCTTCTGCTTTGTTCAAAAGAACACGTATGACTCCTATAGGTTCTGTGTATCTACCAACACCTGGAACATCTTTCATTTCCACAGATTTCCAGATAGTATTGATTTTAAATTCACCTGGTCCTTTTTTGAAAGGAACCCATTCTCTACTGATTTCTGTACGATCAATCAGTGAGTTCAAACTTTGAATGGATGCAGAGATAATAGACCCCTTTTGATTCTTGACTAAAATTTTGACTTTTGCTTTACCGCGATCAGTTATGATAGACTGCTGCTTGAATCCAATCGTAGGATTCTCCGATTTCTTTGATAGTGAAGTTTTCTTGACAAGAACATTGTTCAGATATATCTCTGTGTAAGAAGACAATGGGGAATTATTTGAATCCTTCAAATTTCTGATTTCTGAAATTTCAATCTTCGTCAAACCTGTATTCAAATCTTCAGGGGTTTCGGTTGAACCATCAGGGAGTTTTCTAGGCTCTAGAGTTGGATTGAACTCATAGTCGTAAAGAAGTTCACCAACTGGTTTGGAGTTTCTGAGAAATGTACCAATTCTATTAGCTCCTGATGGAGTATCATCAATATCGTTAAGGTCAATTTGTAATTGACCCAACTTTTTGTCTTTCCGATTGTCATTATAATCGTAGCAAGTAATCACTAACGGTTCACTGAAAGAGTTCACTAAAACGCTCAAACTTTCATTCCATATAGGTCTTAATGTGTCTTCAATAGTTTTAGTCTTTGCTAATACCTCTTTTCCATCAAAGCTCAAGGTTAGATAAGGATCGATGGTGTTTCCTAATATTCTATCTGCAGCTTTCAAATTCTTTGCAGACTTTGCTTTCATAGTGAGAATACCAACTGCTGTGTTTGAGCCTGACAATAGCTGTGGGACGTTTAATTGGAAAGAGAAGGGCTTGAAAAGGATCGGCCCTGCAAATTTCAATATCATTTCTTGAGTTAAAGACAACAAGCCTGGAATGTTCATCACTTCCCAGTTGAATATTGTTTCTCCAAAAAGCTTCGTCACAAAGTCAAACTGAGGCATCTGCATAATGGAGACATTGATGGTCTCAACATGTGGAAAGGATGAAGTCATTTTGAGGCGAATACGGACCCAGTTTCTGAAAGAGACGTCTTGAACAATGACAGGAACAGTAATACCAAAAACCTTGGCTTTTATTACAGCACGCTGATTCACTTTATTTTTTAGTTGTTTAGCACTGGCATCGGATAATGAGTTTGGAGTGAAAGACAATGACCAATCCATCACAACAACATCATCTTTTGGAATTTCAAGAGTTTTAACAAAATCTATTCTTGGTGGTTTGGTTCCCATAGTGAATTCATCAATCCAGATTGCCTTTACGAAGGCAGGAATAGATTCGTGTGAAGCAAGCATTGGATTAACCTGCTCGCAAATCATTTGAGATATTGTTGGTTCCAGGTAGATCCAGTACTTGTCTAGGAATGTATTGAGCCAGTCCATACTTTCATAGTCATCTTCAATATGTTTCAACACAAATTCTTTTTGAATCTCCTCTCTGATAGTGGCTCTGTAAAGCTTCACTGAAGTTCTATAATAGATACCTGATATGAGCATTACAAAGAAAACGGATGCAATGGAGAATTTAAGCCAACCCAGGATAAAGGAGACTAAACCTGCGCCGATAATGGCGGCAGCATTGTGGTACCAATCACCATAAAACTTCTCAGGTAGGTACGAATCGAGAAGAGTTGGTGTTGCAAGATCAATCAGTTCATCATCTGCTGTGAGTTTATCAGCTTCCTCCCACTCGCCAATTTGTTTCCATCCCACAGAGCTTGCATGGACTGGTTTTCGAAGCTCTGTCAACGCGATTCTCTCAGCTTCCTTGATGCTTTCCTCCCCAATGGTTTTCGTCTTGTCAGGAACGGCACCCGTAGCTGCACCCTCTTGAACTATATCAGATTGCTGTTAACATTAAGGTGTGGTTAGTATTGAGCAGTTTGTCGAACTTGCACGCCCTGGATAAAATACGACAGCGGACCTCGGTCTCGGTCTATTTAGTATACATACTTGAGCAACAGGCTCTATTGTTGGGTCCTGAGGTAACAGTAGACTGGCATCTTGGTCACCCATTTTTCAAATATCAGTACCAGTCAATTCAGATGTAAGCCTTCGTGAGTCACCCCAATCGCTTTGTTTTGTGCGTTGATGAGCGACTAGAGAAGGTGGGTTCTTGTACTTTGTATATATTTCTTCTCAGTTTGCTTGGACCGAGTGTTTTTGCTTTAACGCGAGAGAATAAATATATATGTCCGGGTAAGTTTATGGCAGCGAAGAGACTGTCTGAACTTGGTGCCGTTACCACCGCCTATGTATCTTCGAAGCAATCTAACCACAGTGAATAACAATTGAGTTCTTAAATTGAAATATGGACTACAATTAGACTTTAGACACTCAGCTTCACCAAGCACTTACGTTTACAGTCAGGCTATCTATGATACAAGCACATTTACCTCACGGTTCAGTGGGTGCTTCTATCACATCCACCAATGAAAACAATAACACAAGCGAAAATTTTTTAGGAACAGCACTAGAAGAAAAAATTTTACCACAAAAAAAAATGCCAGGATGGCATACTGATTTCTTGGTTTTAGTTACTCGCCCTTCTTTTATCAACTCACACATACAAGTCTAAAGTCAACAAAAATGTCAGAGGAACGTACTTTCATTGCTATTAAGCCAGATGGTGTCCAAAGAGGTCTAATTTCCAACATTTTGGGCCGTTTTGAGAACAGAGGTTACAAGTTGGTTGGTATCAAGCTTGTCACTCCATCCGAGGACTTGTTGAAGGAACACTACTCTGATTTGACCTCCAAGCCATTCTTCCCATCCTTGTTGTCCTACATGTTGTCTGGTCCAATCTTGGCAACCGTCTGGGAAGGTAAGGATGTTGTCAAGCAAGGTCGTGCCATCTTGGGTGCTACCAACCCATTGCAATCCCTTCCAGGTACTATTAGAGGTGACTTTGCCATTGAGACTGGTAGAAACGTTTGCCATGGTTCTGACTCTGTTGAGTCTGCTAACAGAGAGATTGACTTGTGGTTCAAGAAGGAAGAATTGGTCGACTACAAGCACTCTTTGTTTGGTTGGATCTACGAATAAGTTCATTACACTCTGTCTCTGCTGATGCGATAGTTTCTTGTATATGTAATACATCATATCTAACTAGAGTTCCTCCTCGCTCTTTCATGTGCACTGTAGATATCGTAACCTCAACTGTTAGAGTGTACGGTCCTCCTATCCCATTCTTCTACTCGTCCGGGAGCCAGAAGTTGATGCTTTCATCTGCAGTGACAAATTGTTGGAACTTTGGATTGAACAGCACCATGCGAGGCTGGAAGTCAATCTTGCTTTCGAATACTTTTTGTGGTTCAATCGATCTGCCCTTCATTGATTCATCAATAGTGAATAGCTGTACAAGACCTTGTCCATTTCCAGCAAGAACATGCTTCCCATCCGGGGTAAAACAGGAAGAGCCTGAGCTGGGCCAATCAATACCTGGTATTTGTGCTCCTATTTTCAAAAGGTTGATAAACTCACCACTGAATGAATCGTAAACCAGATGATCACCGTTGACGCACGAAACTAGGATATACTTGTTGTCATTGGAGAACTCAATCTTATTGAACTTGAATCCATCAGGCAATTCAATCTCTAGAAATGGTAACTCAGTAAACATTTTGATGTCTTTCAGCAAGATCATTGTCTTTGGTGCACCACCTGTAAGAGAAGAGGACTTGTGCGAGGCTATTGCCACCACGGAGCCTGAGGGATCAAACGCAACATGTGTGGGGTGTCCTATCGATATTTGAGCTTGTGGGTTAGACGTTCTGAAGTCCCACAGACGAGCAGTTTCGTCCATTGAAGCTGAGACCATTAGGTCTTGAGTTGGGCTTATTTCAATGGCATTTACTAGTGCTTTATGGCCCTTGAAGTATCGTATAAATGAGTTATCATGTAGAGATAGGTGCCTGATAGTGTGATCATCGGGCTGAATTGTTGACGCATATATACAATGTTGGCTATTATGCGTGAATTTCGCACTGTGGCATCCGTATTTCTGTGACTGAACTGATTTAATGAAGCGTCCTCTTACAGTATCGTAGAGCTGGATAGACTTATTGATAGATGTCGCAATGAGATACTGCCCCGAATCGTCAAAGTCCAAGGTGGTGATCTGTTGTTGCTGTGCTCCGCTGAATCGCTTCGAGAGACTGAAGTTGGGATACGTAGCCATTACTGCACACCACCAGTCACGCGCTTTCCGATCTTCTCAGATTTACTATTACCTCTTGCTTCGTATGTTTGAGAGTCTTTTGGTACAAAGATCTACAATCACAGGGCTACAAATGTACCAAAACATCGGTTATTATGAGCTAGAGCTAGCGACCACTGTGTATCCGTGTCAAATATCTCGTTATTGGTTTGTTGGTACTCCTACTATCCACACGTTTGACTAATTTCTGTATCGCGGACATGAGCGAGTGGGTGTGTGAGTACGATACCTTCAATCGAGCGATACCTTTCCTAACAATAACCCGTTTTTGTAGTTTGCGTGTCACTTCTGTAGCAGAAAATTTTAACTTAGAGACAGGCCAGGGCAGCTTAATTGAGTGTGAGAATTCTATTCTCAACTAAACGTAGACGAACCTTTGTCTTTTCAACTATATCCATATATATATATATAAATATATATATCCAGTGAGGCCACATGATTTCCTCAGGTACGGGATCAAAAGTGAGAATAATCATGTACAATGGTAACCACGTGATCTATTTTCATCATTGACATTTAAAACTGATGATGTGTGTTAGTTCTTGCACCTCCAGCTCCACAACAGACTTTTGTAACTGCAAATTAAATCATGGGGGTATGTGTCGATACATGTATACTAGAAATAAGCCTGTTTCTTTTCTAACACAGCATGCATACAGTTCGGCAATCTAGTACACTACTCTGTTGATGTTCTTCTTATCTCCATGCTTCTCGCTTCACTACGCAAGAACTATCATCTCGAACTAATCCATCAAAATACCTATCTTGGAAAAATCCTAGCTCTTGGTGAAGCCTGTTATGATAAACTCGTATGGCTTGCAGCTGGATCAGACTGGTTCCGCCCTAGAGCGCGCTAACGACCAAACAACTAGGATTGCCTTCTATTTGGTGTGCCGGTGTGTGCCACTCTGGTTTTTCCAGTATGACAAATGGGTCATAATTCATAATATCACAGAAGGCGCAAGGGGGTGGGAGGCAAAGTATATGAGCGAGTGAGAAATATAGGACGACAATAAATTGAACAAAAATGCTATATAATCCACCATTTAACAGAAACTCGCAAGCATATTCACTCTTCTGAGGCTTTTTCATCAGCTCCTCTGAACCAACCTTGTTCGAGATGGGAGCTAAAAGGGGAATACGTGACTCATTCATTGAAATTTTGAAGATAAACAAACTGTCGAACAGAAGTAGGAGAGACTATGGCTCTTGCACAGACCGACTGGGAGACTTGATATTGTTTGCCTTGATTTTGGTATGGCAAATGTACGATTTCTATGGGCTGTATACTGATAATATCGTGGCACTTTTTGCAATGGTGCACGAAGAAACTAGTAAAGGACTGGGTAGACCTCACATGGGTAAAGTAGTGAATGAGATTTCCCGTTTACTTGCAGCGCTTGAAACTCACATGAAACATCAGTGCGGGAGAGAATCTTGGATTGACCTATATGCATTGGACACCTTCAAATTCAAGCATAAAGTCATTCCACTGTTAGAAGTTTGCGTTTTTGATGAACGAAACCCAGAGGAGTTGATTCCATGGGTGATATATGAACTCAGTGACCTCCAAAACCTCCTCAAAAAGCACTTTGACATCATTGTTCTCACTGAGAGTGATCCATTTACGAATGTCCTAACTATGAAGAACTCTTTAAGTGTTAGTTTCATCAACTTCACTCCTGAACTGGAATATCACATCTCAAGATTTCCAGGTGTATATACTCATAAGGGCACAATATCTATGCTTACAAAATCTGTGACTACTGATTCCCTCAAGATTTTGAAGCTCATATCTCAAAGCTCTTCTTTTCTACTGAATCACATTGAATCTTCCTTAAAATTCTTCTTTAGAGTGAGTGATTTGAACTCAAGCTGTAACAAAAAGATTGAGTTTCTCCAGGATGATGGCAATCTATCACTTGACAATTTGCATGATTTCGAAGAGAGTGTTTCCAATTTCACGAAAGAAGGCCTAGAAGAGTATTACAATTGCATTTCAGTGGTTAAAAACTTTAAAGAGTTCGAAAGAGTCAGAAGAACATTCAAAAGCATCGAACAGTACACTGACTCTTTGGTTGGATGCTTTTGCCACTTAAAAGTTCTGATCAAATCAATGGATACTGAAAGGAATTTTGTGGACGGTCAGAAACAACCAGGATTCAAAAATCGCCTCAATGTGTTTGTTGATATGATGGGAGTCTGCATATCAGCTCTAAATGAAGAACTGAAGAACTTTTAATCGATCACCACTCATATCAAGCACATACCTATACTTACAAGACGCAGCACAGTGCGCAACTCAAAAATATTCAGCCTATGCAATAATTGCTAGCTTTTTTGATATTTCAGGGATATATCAAATCAGCCTCTTGACCCATATATTCTACTAATTTGGATAAATAAGAGTTTTTGCTTTTCTCTAAATTTTCCATGTCACCAACCACCACAAGTTGTCTCTTTGCTCTGGTGATTGCCACATTCATCCGTCTTTCATCATTCAAAAAACCGACATCATACTCATCATTACTTCTAACTAGTGATATGATTATAACCTCCTTCTCCCTACCTTGAAATCCGTCAACTGTACTAATCTCCAATGTGTGGGAGGGGCTTGATTCATAGAGTGGCCGCAACTCTTTTTTCAAAAGGGATACTTGTGCACTGTAAGGAGATATAATCCCAATATCTTCAATGTCACATCCTGAGTCTACCAATTTCTTCAAATGTTCTGCCACAACAGAAGCTTCGTCATAATTGAACTTGGATTGGATTATACCGTCATTCGCCCCATTGTCCTCAGATCTTTCAGGAAACAATCCACCTTGAGTGTCATACCAGACAATTGACTCTTTGGTTGTTTCATTATCCTCAACTCCTGGTAGATCTGGCAAGGTTATCCGGGCACATGAGTCATGTGATTTTAACTTGCCCCCATACATAGTCTTGGAGGAGAACTCAATTATTTTAGAGTTCATTCGATATTGTACATCGAGAAACATTTTGAATGGTGAGTTTGAGCTATAATGGGCAATAAGTCTATCGAACATTGTATATTCCAATATGCGTTTAGTCTTTGGGTTTGTCGTTTTCACTGTTGGTGGAAGCTGCTTATTGTCACCAGCAAGAATGAGTTTTGGCGTTGATCTATGGTGCACTAAAGGTATCCAGCATTGGGGTTCCATTGACTGCGAAATTTCATCAATTATCAGGGTGTCAAAAAGCTTCAGCGATGGCTTCTCCTTATATATATTGGTGAGTTCCTGGGAACTTGAACCATGTAGTGTTGATATTATCACCTTTGCATTCATAATCGTAGTGTTAACTGCGTTACGCTCCCGTAGCTTCAGGTCCTTCCTTAGATCTTTAACTTCTGCATAAATTGAACGCTTTTCTTTATACGTTTTAGACTTCTTGATTCTCTTCTTCAAATTGTTGTCAATTTCTGCCTTCAATTCCCTAAGAATAATACCATCATCTGCATCATCAAGAATGAGGTCCAGACTGTGTTTGAGGTTTGTCTCCAATAGTCGAGAGGGATGGCCTATTCTGATTAGCTCATTGGTTTTATAATGAGGAGACAGTCGTTCCAAAATTGTGTCAACAGAGATATTGGAAGGTCCACAGACTAACACCCTTTCGCCTTTGGCAGAAAGTTGAAGAATTATTTCTACTAGTGTGGTAGTTTTACCTGTGCCTGGTGGGCCATGAATTAAGGTCAATGGCGAAGCTAAAGAATATTTGATAGCATCTTTCTGGGAGTCATTGAGTTGAGAATTGGTGAAGTCAAGGCCTTTCCCATTCGAAACATTTGACGGCGAGTGTGTATATTCCCTTGAGCAAAGTAGTGTTTGAAACAAAGGAGGAAGATCATCATCAGGTATCTCTGAGAGCTTCCGCATGGTTGATTCCATCCTTTTATAAGTTACTGAGTTTGCTAACTTGACAATCCACACTTTGTTCAGATCAGCACAGCGGTCAGCGTTAGCCTCTTCAACACTCAGAGTTACTGTATCCTGGGAAACTCGAGATATCACAGCCTCAATCCCTTTGATTTCCTTCTCCTTCTGTTCTGATGAAACATGCTTTTTGTCCCTCTTCTCTCTAGTGGTGTCTGTCTGTTTGGTCATGATTTTGACAATGTCGCCATTTCGAACCTCTCCTGGTCGTAAAACCCCTGTTGCAGCGTCATTCTTCAGTTCTATAACTACACGGCCTCCCAATCCTGTACGTGTTGATTCAAACACTAAGTTATTGATTGCGAGCTGCGCATTGACCAGTTCTTTTACTGAAAGGGATTTTAACAATTGCTCCGTCTGAGCCAGGTCAGCATCCTTCTCCAAGGATAAACAATCGAGGAACCTGGTGGCCAGTGCCACTTGTGGGTGCATAATTCAGCTGAACTGATAGCTTATTATGTTAGTTTTAAGGCCAAGAGAAAAACTAAGTAACAATCCAGTTACTTTTCTAAAGTTTCTGGATTTACGCTCGACAAAACTGTAAAGAAGAATTTAGAGGTGGTAATCAATAGATACATATGAGATAACATTACCATTAAAGTTACTCTCATAAAAGGTTTATGATCCTGCTATATCCAGATATAATCCATAATTTTATTTATTTCTTTTAAATCTCCCTCCTAGTATGTATACATACTCTCTACATAACAGTCAAGTCACCAAACTTCTCCTTGTAGCCTGGTGCAGTCCAGATACCCTTCTTAACCATCAAGGAGACCTTCTCATCAATGTCTGGTCTGGCCTTAGCAACGTCATCAACAGTCAACTGGTCGAATGGACGGGCTGCATCAATGTTTGAGAGGGTCTTTTGCAAGTCAGCCAATTCCTTAGCAACAACAGACTCAGTGGCTTGAGCATTTTCAATGGCTTTTGCTTCAAAGGCCTCAATGGATTTCAATTGTTGGGAAACATCCAACTTGACTGGGGAATAGGCCTTGACCTCCTTCTCGATCAAATCAATCACCTTCTGGTTCTTCAAGATGGATCTGTAGTGGGCAAAGTCTACTTCAGTGGATTGTGATTCCAATTCGACAATGGATCTTCTGGCTTCATCGTTTCTTTTCTTAAAGGCAGAAAGAGCTGATGCAGTTTGTCCTGTTAAACCCAACTTGGTGATGACTGAGGTCCAGTCCAGTTTGGATGCAGCAGATGAACGCTAGATATCATAACTGTGTTAGTACAGGCAGTCTTCGGTCTGAAAATACTGTGGAGACAATTGAACAGCAGAATGCCTCTGCTCCCTCCCTACACTAAGGGGCAGTTTGGGCGAGCGAAAAGAGGGTGCACTTGTGTGAAGTGCGCGAGTGCTGCTGGCCTTGATCTAAAAGAACATGCACAACAACCATCAGCTTTTCGATATCCATCGTGGTTCTAATGTTCACAATATCTCCAAGTTGTGTACTTACTAAGACAGAAGACATAGTGTTGTTGTTGTTGATCTCTTCACAATGGTAAAGTTCGTTCTATGTTTACTTGGTTCTTTTTTTTTAACTAGTCGAAGTTTTCAGGTTTTTTTATTGGCCCGGGCGACACTTTCGACTTGGTCGCCGAAGGAGTAAAAACAGTTGAAACTTTCCACATATTGCATTAAGTACATAAGCGGCGTACTGGATAGATCATGCATACTCTAACACGTGCCATGTCACGTGAGTGTGAACCTACTATTTTGGGACAGATAACACCCGTACCCCATACCTTATGTACCCTCAAAAACTTAAACGGACTTGGTTTTCCGACGATTTTTTCTCGGATGCTACTACTTAGTCTAATCGATCTTGAAGGTTATCAACATCTGTAGACGGTGTGCTTCAGCAGCGTATTCGTTTCTATTTGAAGAGTTGGAAATCCTCTGCAACACCGCTGTAAAGAATTTGGGTACAGCGTGGCACCCCTCTGAATCTTTTTTGTCCCCTTTTGTCTCTCCAGTTTAGTCATTTTAAAGCGTCAACGATCAGCGGGAAGAGAGGGAATCCAGGCAAGTGCGGAACTAGAGGATCTCTTCACCAAAGCAGAAGAGGCTAGTATCAGTCAGAATGCCGCCAAAACAGGAACAGCCAAAAAGAAGCTCTATCAGCGAGCCAACGAATAAGCAGACTAGATCATCATTGGCATGTGCACGCTGCCGACAGCGTCATATAAAATGCCCTGGAGGTGAGCCGTGCGCTAAATGCATCAAAGCTGGAACCGCTTGTGAGTATGTCGAGGCTGAAAAGAAGATCGTCGTTTCAGTGAAATACCTGCAGAAGCTACATGATGATATTACCAGACTCAAGAAGGAGAATTCAATGTTGAAGACCAGTGCAAAACCCAAGTTCGCCCTTGATGAAAATATGAAAAGTACCGCTCCCACTCCAAGTGCAATAAATAGTAGTAGCACCAACGCTGCTCGCAGTAACGAAAACGACGCTGCTTCTAATGGAAAAAGTAAACCGAAAGATAATGACAGCGATAGCAATGGAGACGTATTTGACCTTGAGAATGTGGTAGAAGGTTCCGATATGGGAGTTGTCTTGAATGCTACATTCCAAGATAACACCACATCAAACTCTGGTGAGTTCAACAAAGGTGAATATATCACATCTTTTGTAAATCAACAGCATAAGTTGGTCTACTCCAGAACTGGTCAGAAATTTTACGTTGGATCCTCGTCCATGACATTGTTCGGAATCCAGGTCCAGAATATGATCTCACACACAAATTATGATGAGGTGGCTAATCCTGAAGTACCAAGCTTGACAATCACAGAAACTGTTTTGGAAAGAGAAGGCAATGCCTATAGAATTATGTTGGGTAAAACAAAGAACAGACCTGGTGTGTCTGTAAATTTCACAATGCCCTCATACTCATACGCTATGCTTCTAGTAGACACATTTATTCAATATAATGACGGATGTTTTTACTTCTTCAATGAAGGTGTTATAAAGGAAAATCTGAGAAGAGTCTATGATGGAATTGGTACAGCTAATAAGTCAGATTCAATTATTGAAACTATTTGGTTCTGTAAAGTCCTTCTGATATTCTCAATAGGTGAAATGTATTTAGGAACAGCTAACAATATCAATGGTAATAAGCTGTCTCAAGATGATGCTAAGCTTCCAGGATCAGGGTTTTTTCACCAAGCATCAGAGCTTTTCACAGGTTTATTCTCCTCTGGTGCCATTGATAACCTAGCCAGAGAGGGTGGTATTGAGGTGCTGTTGTTGTACGCATTCTACCTCCAAGTTGCCGATTGTACAGTAGCATCGTACTTCTATTTTGGACTTGCACTCCGTGCATCATTGATACTAGGAATGCATGTCGATGCTGACAAAGAAAATGTCACTCGTTATGAACTTGAGCACAGGCGAAGATTATGGTGGACCGTGTACATGTATGAGAGAATGCTTTCTTCTAAAGCTGGACTGCCTTTGTCCTTGAACGACTCGAGTATAGCTACAGAGCTTCCTGACGATTTTGATATGTTTAATCCACCTCCGGGCTGTGAACATTATATATTTCCTGAGGCTGAATTTATTACAAGCTGTGTCAAGATCACTCAGATCAACGCCAAAATCTTATCATGTCTATATCAGAAGCAACCAGATACAAACATTCTTCCTGTTCTTGCAGAGCTTGTGGGTCAATTAATAGAGTGGAAACAAAATCTCCCTGCTTTCTTGAAACAAGACTTTTCACAAAAGGAGTTGCAGATATCCCGACTTGTCACTAACATTATGTCTGAATATTTCCAAGGTATTAACCTTGCAGTGAGGCCTCTCCTTTTTCATTTTGCATCCAAGCAGTTGAAGATAAACCAAAAGAGAAACAAGTATATTGATTTAAACAACTACTCCAAGTCTATCATTACTCTTTTTAACTCTTCCTTCCAAGCGTCTATCAACACAATCAGAGCTCTATGGGCGTTAATGCCCGATAACATGGTAGCATTGTTCGGTTATATGGATAGAGAGTATCTGTTCACTTCTGCTGCCACTCTAATTCTGTTCAATGCAGCTTTTGGAGTGCATCATGCAACCTACGAACATCTGGACCATGCTATGCAGATCTTCACAAAGATGAGAAATCTGGGAAATCATCCTGCTGCATTAAGACGCGCTCAGCTATTTAAGCTTATGACGGCATTAGATTTCAATGGGCTGATGGAGGAGCTCATCGTCAAATATGAAGACGACATTGCCCCTGAGAGAGAGGTTCACTTAAGAAAGAACAAATCAGTAAAAAGAAAGCGTGAGATGAGCAATTCCACTAAATCAGAAAGTGCACTTCAACAACAACAACAACAACAGCAGCATTATCCCCATCAACTGAAATCCCTGCCAAATGATGTTAATGTGAGAAAGCCAAACCATATCCAATCTTTCGCTAACGCAGACTATCTAACACCAAATTACAAGAACAACTACCCAATTGTTTCTCAGCACAGCGAATCATCTGTACGTGGTGAATCTCCGTCACCACCAACACTGCCACAACCTTCCCCAGCCCAACACAACAGTGTACAGAAGCACCACAATAATTACCAACACCAACAGCAGAACCAGCGGTTAGACCAGGTACCCAAGAGAGTCAAGTTGGATCACAAACCTCAACCGAACGTGGCCAAGTCACCAATATTATACCCAACTACAGTATCTGAAGGCAACGATGTACCCCTAGAGATGCTGCACTTACTTCAAAATGAAACTCAAATTGACGGTGAAAACGATTTGTGGAAGGAAATCTCCAATGAGGCCATGTGGCTCAACTCCCTAGGTGACACTGATGGATTTCAAAGTCTAGTAGATGATTTCTCTCTTTGACCATATTCCTCTACCAGAGAGATTGTGTGCTTACATTTTTCACACCTATATATATATATACATATATATATATATATATTATTCAAACCACTGGTGCGTCCAGCAATGTCCCCTGTATGCAACAAATAGAGCCATTGATCTGATATCACTGGTCCATTGATGACGATCAATCATGCTGCCTGTCACCAATTATGGATACAAGAAAAAACGGAGAAAAGAAAATATTCCCCACCCATTCCCCGATTCCCCGCGTGTAGTGCTGCGCAGGCAGTGGGGGCACGGCTTGAACAGTGCAGTAGGAAACAACTTGTAGCTGCAGGTAGGCAGCAGGATAAAAGAGGCAGCAGCAAGGACATATAAATAAGGTTATCCCTTGCTTTGTCGTTGGTAAGTTTTGAGCGACCGTTTTCTCTCTCAGGGGTTCATAAAGGCAGCAACAACCAATTTGAAGGAACAGATCATAAACTGCTGAAGCTGTTCCAAAGGCAATTAATCTTTCTTTTTCCGATAGGAGTCAGAGTAGATTGAGCGTGTAGTGAATCTGTTGCCAGAGAATAAGAGCAGTGAAACACGGAGAGAAAGGGAGAGCGTGTTTGTGTGTGCGCGGAGGAAAGTGAGTGCAAGAGGTGTATGCGAGAACAGCGAGCCGTAAATCAGAGTCTTAAATCAAAGCCCAATTAGAAGGAAAAGATGGACTCAACAACGAAACCAAAGGCTCACATCCCCAAAGTAGCTATTCCTAAACAGACTCGTTTTCAGCAAATCTTGGGATATATATTCTATGACTGGTTGATTCTGTTTGCTAATATTGTTGTCTACACATTCTTTCGGGAAGTGAGTGTCCGTGGATCGTTCAATGTCCCTAAAAAGGGATCTACAATAGTTGTTGTGGCGCCACATGCCAACCAGTTTGTTGATGGTGCTGTTATACTCTCACAAATTCGGGAACTGACAAACAGAAACTCACCACCGATCATTGCAGAGGTGTCTTATAAGAAGAAGTTCATCGGAACATTAGCAAAGCTGGCTAGTGCGATTCCAGTGCCTAGAGTGCAGGACAATCTCAAGTTTGTTCAAGGTGAGATTTGCATCAAGAATGGCGACTGGAAAAGAATATATGGGAAAGGTACAAAGTTCAGCAAATTCACAGTGAAGTCGTTGATTGGACTGCCAGAATCCGCAGGAAATGCCGAGATAGAAGAAGTTATTTCAGATACTGAACTCATTTTGAAGAAGCCTTTCAAAAAGACCTCAAAAGCAGATTGGTTCCTCACACATGGAACCAAGTTCAAGTATGCAGCAAAAATCTCTAATGATATAACATTTCAACATGTCTTTAATGCTTTGCATGAAGAAGGTATCATCACAATTTTTCCAGAAGGAGGTTCTCACGATAGACCGGAACTGCTTCCTATCAAAGCTGGTTTTGCTATCATGGCTCTTGGAGCTGTTGCTGCGGATCCAACCAAACCTGTGAAGATCGTACCAACAGGATTGAATTACTTCCATAGACACAAATTCAGATCGAGAGCTGCAATCGAATTCGGAACTCCAATTGAAATCACTGCCGAACATGGTAGATTGTACAAAGAGAATCCCCGTGCTGCAGTTGCTCAAGTTTTGGAACAGGTGACTACAGCGTTAAAAAGTGTTACAGTGAATGCACCTGATTATGATACGCTTATGGTCATCCAAGCTGCAAGACGTCTCTATGCTCCGAATCTCCCGCTCTCAACGGTGGTAAGAATGAACAGACGGTTAATTGAAGGTTACACCAAACACAAAGACAATCCAAAAATTATTGAATTGATGGATAATGTACTTGATTACAACACAAAATTGCAACAATTGGGATTGAGAGATCACCAGGTTGAAGCTGCTGTGAGAAATCCATGGGAAAGTTTAGGTGTTCTCATTTACAGAAGTTTTAAGCTCCTGGTTTTATTCATACTGAGTTTCCCTGGAACACTACTATTCTTCCCAATCTTCTACACTACTAGCCGTATTGCTAAAAAAAAACAGAAGGCTGCTTTGGCTGGTTCATTAGTGAAGATCAAGGCTGTGGATGTGATTGCCACCTGGAAAGTGATTGTTGCTACAGTGTTGGCACCAACTCTGTACTCAACATATTCTTTAATTGGAGTGTACCTTATCAAGCGATTTTCCTTATTTGGACTAGCTCATTTGAGAAGTGGCTATCTCTTTGTGCTACTCTATTGGGTCCTTCTGAGTACCACATATGCTGCTTTCAGGGTTGGAGAAACTGGTGTTGATATTCTCAAATCTTTGAGGCCATTGTTCCTCGCTGTGTTCTCTTCAGGAGAGGAGATAGTTGAATTGAAGCAAGCAAAGAAGAGACTTCAGGAAGAGATTGATGAAGTGGTGCACGAACTGGGTCCTTCAGTTTTCCCAACATTCTTGAAAGGGAATGATGATGACGATGATGAGCAATACTATCAAGATGAAGAACGAGACGAGGATATGCATAAGCCCGAGAAATTCCCTGAAATTAGCGACAATAAGAGTGTGACACATCATGTGGTTTCTACAGAAAAGATCTTCAAAAAGAGTAAGAAAGATTTAACTTCCCAAGAGATGGCTCGTCTAAGGTCTACCTCCTCTTCTTCTGTACTTTCACATTCATCCGTTGGAATGTCAAGAATTGATTCGGAAGGGTACATGTCTGATGTTCCAATTCTTGGGGACGGTGGCTATTCGGACAATGAAGCTCCAGGGAGTAGTGACTATGACAAGATATTTGCAGGCTCTGGTTCCTCAGGAAGCGGCTTAGCTAGTGAAGAAACTCAAATAAAACTAAGAAAAGCATTAAGGGAACGTATGATGGCGCAAAAAGTAGGTGATGAATAGAGAGTATGTGAGTACTACGGTTTCTCAGTTATTATATGAATAAACAAGTGCAAATATGTATTGGATTGGCGTATTATTCGCTTTTGCAGACTGTAGATTGATAAATGGCGTTTGGATGAAGACATAGACTCACACCGAAACAGGAAATCCTCAGGCCGTATGCGGAAAAGCCTTTCTAAATGATCTGTTCTCTGCAGCTATGCCGTCTCCCCTTATTTTGTTTTGTTTTGCAACAATCGCTCGCTCATATGTAAACATTCCCCAGTTGAATTCATGAAAGCCCACGGCTTAGGACATGAACATAAGATGGGTGGGTTAAGAGGCGGGCGTTAATTGGTATTTGCTGAACGAATAAAGTTTTCTTGGAAAACTTTTGATCATTGGTTGCAGAGTAGTTGAGGTGGATCTACCACTAGAGAATACCTGAACTTGAAATCGTAGACTAGCACGACCAGGAGATCTCTGTTTTGCTGTATCTTAGGACGGGGATTTGAAAAATCGGCCGAGCCTCTTGGGGTAGAAAGTGCATATAGCACTCCTCACATTGGTGAGAGCAGATTGGGCCACTCGCATCTCTGACACGGTTGTATTGCTTGTGTTCTCCCCAATCAAAAGAAAAGAGAAAAATCTCATTCAGATCCATAACAGTAACATAACCACATCTCAGATCACAAAAACAAGTGATACATATACTGAACCAGACTCCTATATATAGAAACGACCCTCTGTTTCTGTTATTGCTTCTGTCTGTGTTATTGTTATTCCCTTTACAGGAAGTGATACTTCCGTTTCCAACAATATGGCTGGTGTGATGTATTTGAGGGAAATAAAGTGCATGTGATATGCATAAGGTGGAAGTCGTCGTGCTATCACCCGTCATCTTGAAATCAAACCTTTCTATTTATGGATCAATCTCTTCATATCTGTTCAGCAAGCAGCATCAGCAAGTTCACTCAAGGAGTTGGTGAGTCTTCATTCATCTCCTATCCCACTCGAACAACTACTCCACCACACAAGTCCTTGAGCTCACTAACAGGACATTCAAACTCCCCTTATAATTACTGCTTCGGTGGTATCCGAGAGTTTTCTTTTGTTTTTCATTGGAATTTTGTATGTATGATGATCTGGACTTCTTGGGCTATCATCATACGGAAAAAGAGGTCTTCACATGCATGTTCAAGCAGTATTGCTGGTAGTTGGCACTTCCCGTTATGCTATATATACATACATGTATATATATATCTGTAGCTCGAAACATATGCTGTCAGTTGTGTATAAAATGGAGTAGATATCCCCTATTTGCTTTGCACCCCATCCGGTTGCATTCGATAAGAATAGGTTATCTCAAGGCTTGTATCTTTACCGCAACAGATATGAAGTACGCACTAGCTTTCGCTGTTCTAGCAGCTGTTTCTCACGCTGCATATGTGCCAACTGAACCGTGGTCAACGCTCACTCCAGGACGCCCGGCTCCAAGCGGTGCCATAGGGCAGTACACCAAGAGCTTTGGGATCGCAGTAGTTGAGTTGGAATCAAAATCAGCTAATGGTGAAAAGAATGTTGTTTCTCAAACTAGTAGTGGACAGGTCCATCCTACTCACACCGCGCATGTGGTCACTCAGATCTCAGATGGTCAGCCTCAAGCTAGCACCAAAGGTAAGCACACTGTGCATCCAATCACCCAAATCACTGACGGCCAAATCCATGCCAGTGCGACAAAGAAACATACCAAATCAGTACACACTACCACTCTGACCCATGTCAGCACCACTAAACGTGGTGTGACTCAGATTACTGATGGTCAGATCCATGCTAGCGTCACCAAAAAGCCAACTGCATCACATCATAGCACTGCAGATGGACATAACAGTGTCACTACAAAGCACACTGAGACCCACCACGGTGGTGACAGTCTTATCACCACAGCTGCCAAGACCGATGCCAAGCGAGTTGTTGATGGGCAAGCTCCAGTGAAAACTTCGTCAAACGGTGAGTTGCACGCAGTCTCTTGTAAAGTTAATGGTTCCCTAGTCTTGACTTTGCATAATGGTGTTTTGACAGATGCAAGTGGTCGTATTGGCTCTATTGTTTCTAACAGACAGTTTCAATTCGATGGACCACCACCTCAAGCTGGTACAATTTACGCTGCAGGTTGGTCCATCACTAAGGATGGGTATCTAGCACTAGGGGACAATGACATCTTTTACAAGTGCTTGTCTGGTGATTTTTACAACTTGTACGACGAGAGCATTGGTGCTCAGTGTTCAAAGATCCACCTTGAGGCTGTCGATCTCATTCAATGTTGAATCTCCACACACAGCCAATGGCCCAGCCCTATGCCAGACTGAGTAGAGAGTAGAGAGAAGAGCTAACACTCTTGGTGCCTATTCAGATGCTTGTTCGCAGGACCTTGTCTAACAGACTTTTGAAAAACTGCCACATCAATACCTCTCCCTTCATTGATGTTCGCAGATATCTATTCTCATCAAGTGCTTCTTCCTTTTTTTCTTCTTCTTTGATGTGATTGGTTTTCCATTCTTTAGTATTGGTATTATGTATACAACACACGCAATAAATGTTAAGTCCTACTGCACCTACAAAGTCCAGTTCTCTCTATCTCAAGACCATCTACTATGTGCATCACAGCATTCTGTTTTTGTTCCCACTTTTTTCTGAAGATTGGTACCGTTAATGCTGAGGTCGGAAATTATTAAAAATACTTGAAAATGTCAAGTCACTTTTCTTCATTTCTCCACTATATCCAGGATCAACGTCTAACATCAAGTCTTACCAGAGAGTCCCAACTGTGGTTAACCTCTCTTGTTGGCGGATAGATGGTTAAATCAAGATTCAATAGTCTTGTGTTCAAAGCAAGAGTTATTCAAAGGAGATTTAACAGCACAAAGCCATTCTATATCACCACACCTATCTTCTATCCTAATGCGGCACCGCACCTGGGTCATCTGTACAGTATGCTTCTCTGTGATATTCGTCACAGGTGGGAGCTTTTGAAAGGTAAACCATCGTTTTTCACTACAGGAACGGACGAGCATGGCTTAAAGATTCAAGCTGCGGCTGAGAATAAAGGTCTCAGTCCATCTGCTTTTGTCGATGAGCTAGCTGTAGTGTTCAAAGATCTTGCAAAAGAGGGCAACATCCAATATGATCGATTCATAAGGACAACTGATGATGATCATTTAAGAGCTGTTCAGCACTTTTGGCAAGTTCTGCAGAAAAAAGATCTGATATATGAGGGTAATCATAGTGGGTGGTACTCTGTTTCGGATGAGACTTTCTACCCAGAGTCACAAATTGAGAAAAAAGGGAATAAGTGGTTCTCCATCGAGACAAGCTCAGAAGTTGCATATACCACAGAAACCAATTACTTCTTCAAGCTTTCGCAGTTTCAAGACGCACTCATTCAGCATTACGAAGCTAACCCTGCAGCTGTTATTCCTAAACAAAGACATACTGAGTTGCTGAACGAACTAAGAACAACCAAGTTGCAAGATCTTAGTGTGTCAAGACCAACATCCCGTCTAAGCTGGGGAATTGAAGTGCCTGGTGATGAAACACAGAGAGTATACGTTTGGATCGATGCTTTGGTCAACTATTTGACATCTGCAGGCTACCCATATTCATCCTCATCCCCAAACTTGTGGCCAGCAACACATCTAATCGGTAAAGACATCACTCGCTTCCATTGTATATACTGGCCAGCCCTGTTGCTTGGTGCAGGGGAGCCGCTTCCAGAGCAAGTTGTTGTACACGGCCATTGGTTGAGTGAGGGTTTTAAAATGAGCAAGTCTAGGGGTAACGTTGTAGAGCCATTGAGCATGATGTCCTACTATGGAACAGACCCAGTTCGCTTGTTTCTTTGTGAGAATTCTGTGTTGACTGGTGATGGAAACTTCAGTGAATTGGAGTTAAGTCGCTCAAGAGATCAAATTGTTGATAAGTTCGCCAATTTGACGATGAGAGCATGTGGTAAAAAGTTTGACATACCTCGTGCAATTCAAAGCAGAGAGGCCTACTCAAGTCATAAATTTGATGATACTGCACTCCAGAACGAATATGAATCTTTAGTTGAAAATATAAACTCACTGCGAAACAAGATGGACACTAAACTGTTAGATTTTAACACCGCTGGCGCTCTTCAATATTGGTGGAACGTTGTGATGCAAGCCAATCAGTTTGTCCAAACGGCTGAACCTTGGAAACACAAAGGAATAGAACAGGATAAAGTTATATACATTGCTGCCGAAGCTGCCAGGGTATCGAGCATTTTGATAAAACCATTCGCACCTGAATTATCTGAAAAGATTCTGAACAGATTGAACGCAACACAGAGTACCTGGGAGGCTGCTCATGTTGGTGGAGACTCGGCATATGGTGAAACTGCTAACAGAGCAGGGGATTATCCCATAAAGAAAGTCCCATTTAGGGTAGAATAAAAACAAATAAAACCTTTGTAAAAACCTACTGTATATAGAAATGAATTAGATTTCGCATAACGAGAAAAATGCTATAAAGTTTCACTAGACCTGTACTAAGTACATGTTATATGATAAAGTCACTAGAATCAATGGTAACCACTTCAGTTTCTAGAGTATTTGTATCTAGTATGACTATTTCTCCAGTTTCAGAGAACTTCGGTATGGTGAAGATTCTCACTTTCATACCACGTTCGCAATCAACGAGTTTTGATTCATGAGACGGCTGATTTCCAACAAAATACACATGGGGAGTTTCTGTTAAAGTGAAAGGATCTTTGTTAGGGAAGGGATAGCACCAAAGAGTGTCTGGTGCGGTAGGTATGATGTTTTGCCAGGTTAAAGTGGCCTCAATCATGGACAGGCGTGACTCTTTTATATGATCAGGGATGACATATTTATAGATATCGTTGATATTCTCACCTGAGGTTCCCAGAATGCGAAGTTCGCCTATCTGGAACCAGTTAGGATTTGTAACTGTCTGGAAAACAGGAGTATCGATGTATGGTTTGCTCTCTTGAAAGAAGGCTTTATGCAAAGGTTGCTTAGGAAGGGAAGTCTCTGCAGGATCTGACTCACCAGGCATTATCGACACAGGAATGCTGCTAAGGAGGCCACACAAGAAGCGGTCCAACTGTTGTACCGAATGGACGCTAAAGTTTGATTTGTTCTGTGCACGGTATCCATCTTTTTGTGCACGCTGTGATTCGGTCTGCTCCTCTTTGGTAACAATAGTAGAATCGCCTGCAATAATTACCTGGGATATTTGATGTGCATCACCATTTAGTTGTCCTGTAAGGTAGTCTGATAAAAGCTCACACTTTACGGATTCTTCTCCTTTAAATTCTAAACCTGAGATGAATGCAACTTTGCTGGAAGATGTTCTTTCAACTTTCTGGGCAGCCATCATTGGATACACTATATCCACCACCTGGAAAACTCCAGGTTTAGATTCAATACCTAAGACACCGACCACCACACCTGTAACAAGCATCACATCTTGTAGCAACTGACCTTCCAGTTTCACACGACCGGACTCATCCTCAAGTAAAACTTCGTCTAGGTCTAAGTCTGCGTACGACGGAACATTTTGGTCAACTTTCGGGGCATCGCCATGCTGCACATCATCCATAACGTTAGGCTTATACCTCATCTCACAGTAGACTGTTCCGACGACCCAGCATGGTTCGTCACTACAGATATCCAGCACCTTTTCCTTCTTCACGACCTGTTTTCCTTGGATTGTTTCTTTTCCCCACTTCTTGTTGCCTGATGCGAGGACTCTGGGGCGTAGCTGCGACAGACGATTGAAATAAATGGATGCAAACTGATTCCCGTATGGTCTGTCTTTGAATTCCAGCGTGAAGTGAGTCTTGGATTTGTAGTCACTAGGAATGGTTGCACCTTCCCGTATTTGCTGATGGTGACCAGATACTGCAGTTTCATCATACTCAACCAAGAAATCAGTCATTGTAGGGGAGATCGATGGCATATTCCCAGGTTTCTTCCCTACGAACACACACCAGTCTACCTTATTGAGCTTGAAAAGTGAAACACGAGAAAACGCCAAAGTGCACAAAATGAAAAGCGCGTGTTGAATCTGGCTAGCATTGTTTGGTTATGAGCTATGTGTGGACATGTAGAATCTGTCTTGTGAACCCAGTGGCATGTGGCACCAGAGGAGCTCACGTGGTAGTTGTACTGGTGCTGGTAGCCGTGGTTGTTGATTGACCAGTGAAGCCGAGACCCCAAACACGCAAAACATATCGTGTGCCTCGTATAGCCTCTAAGTATAGTCTGCTCCTCTGTTCCGCTTTTCGTCTTACTAGTCTTACCTTACTATACGACAGGCAACACAAGGTGAGTTTTCATGCGTTTCTTTTTTCCCCTCTTATCTACTTACTACGTTGTTGGGCTGGGCAGAACTTCTGTATACACGGCAAGCAATACATGGCATAGATTATAGATAGGAAGGAGCGGGCGACTGTTCCGCAGCAGCCCCGGCACTGCTGTTATGAGTCTTAAAAATGGAGGGAGGTTCCCAACAAACAAAGCTCTCCTCAGCTGGCCATCACCAGGCTCAGCTCGCCCAGACCTATAAAAAGCGGTATCGTATCTAGTTCCATGTAATGTCAGTCTGGTATATTCTTCACGAGCTACTGGTCCTGATATTTCCTTTTTATCTTTTTATTCCTATCCATCGGCTACAGTATCCACAACGATAAAAAAAGAAGACACAAACAAAAAAAGAACAATTTAAAAGGAATACTCGACACACAAAACAAGAACTAGTCAAATCTCTTTCTCTCCAGCCATCCTACCTGACTGTATCAAGGCAAAAATAGTCCTGGATTTCTGAAGCTAGTTTGCGGATAAGGTGACAATGCTGAAGTTTCCAATACAAGCTCGGGGTGAGTTGACCACCATCGCCAAAAGCATTTTCACTGCCGGTGGCAGAGATATGCTGAGACGTTCGTTTGGCAGCACTGATGCCCGCAGATCCGGGGCTGGATCGACTGACGCCAGCGATGCGGAAGACGCAAATGTCACAGTGCTCACAGATAGAAGGGACGCATCTATAGTTGACAAGAATATGGGGCCAAACAACAAGCCAGCCACCTGGTTGAAAGCTCTCGCTGAGAGAAAGCGTCAATTGGCTCAGGGTAAGGTGATCGACTCTTTCTCCTACAACACTCCACAGAAGCCGATTGTTTCTGATAAGACCAGAAGTGAATCGTTTAGCTTTTTGGTTCTTGCCTTCAAGGAAGATCCAAGGCTAACTGACTTCTATGTCAGTGCAGCTGGGAGATTGAGAATGGGCCAATTGTTTCAAGATTTAGATGCGCTTGCTGGTAGAATCAGTTACCGTCACTGTTTACCTGCTGCGCCAATTATTGTCACTGCGTCTGTAGACCGTATCTATATGACCAAAAGAGTTGATTCTATAGAGAACAAGAACATTGTCCTATCAGGGTCGGTGATTTGGACTGGTAGATCTTCTATGGAAATTGTAATCAAGGCGTCAGCTACGGAGGAAGATATTCCTAAGAAGGATCTAACAGAATCTGATATCAAAGAAGAAGATGTATTCTTAACTGCTAATTTCACCTTTGTTGCTAGAAACCCAGAGACCCATAAATCTTTCCCTGTTAACAGACTTTTACCAGTCTCTGAACAAGAATGGATTGATTTCAGAAGAGCTGAGTCGCACAACTCTGAAAAAAAGGTTCTTGCAAAGAGGGAAAATTTGAACAATAAGGCACCAACTCAAGAAGAATCGCAAATGATCCACAACATGTTTTTACAATCTAAGAAGTTGACTGAGTTTTCAGAGCTTCCAAATAATGTCAGCTTCATGAAAGACACTGTGACACATTCTACCTCATTCATGCAACCCCAATACAGAAATAGACATTCTTATATGATTTTTGGTGGTTATTTGATGAGACAAACATTTGAACTAGCGTACTGTACAGCTGCATCTACCACCCGTGCTCTACCCAGATTTATTTCTTTAGATTCAACTACCTTTACTGCTCCTGTACCTGTGGGATCTGTTCTATACATGAAATCAACCTGTGTTTACACTGAACATGTTCATGGAAACGATGTTGAAAACTGCGATAGTATCTTGCACTTTGACACTGCAGCAGCGAATAAGCTTGCTGATGATCATAAAGACCTTTTGTATCAACCTGGAACTTTAATTCAAGTCAAAGTTGATACCTCGGTGAGAGATTTGAACGATGTCAAACAGAAAAAGTCTGGTTCATTTATTTATTCTTTCTACGTGCCAAGGGAATCACCTGACGAAGCAATTGCAGATCCAGGCTTTAGTTCTGTTATCCCAGAGACATATTCCGAAATGATTGAATTTATCGAAGGAAGAAGAAGAGCTCAGGACACTGCTCGCTATGCGCAACATATCAAAGCCTCCAGAAAGAGTAAATTGTGATCAACTCAACATCACCCACTCTTTTATCAATAGTTGAGATTAGCAAAGTACAGATATAGAATAATACTAATAATACACATTAATTAATCAAATACAAAACGCCTAAATAACCACAAGTAACCAGAAATCAAAACAACTGTTCTTTCGACCACTCCAACAGTCAAGGTAAATCATCACATCTCAAAGGGAGAAAGAAATCGTTCAAACAGACTCAACCTCAGCTGTTTCATATGTTGAATCTGGATGCGTATTATCTGACGTATCTGCTCTTCCCATCTGGTCAAACGTCTTCAGCTTGGCTTTAGAATGATTTGGATTGTTGGTGAACTGCAAGTCTGATTTATGCTGCTGTTCCCATTTAACTTCACCATTATGATTGTTTACTGGAAAGAATTCCTCCCCACCTGAGGAATTTGAAGTGAAGGAGTTCTCATGATCGGCTATTACTGGTGTGAATCCATGCTCCTCTTCAGCTAAGATATCTAAATCTGTGGCCCGAGAAACTCTTTGCCTTGAGTTATCTTTCAAGGTCTCCACCAGGTTACCATCTGAGTCCAATCTTTGGAAATTCCCACTATCATCACGAGTAAGTATAGTAGATGCACTGTGTCCCACAAATGCAGAGTCTCTAAAGTCCAAGTTAGATTTTCTTGGATCTTTCTGAATGTCATCATCTTGAGCAATTCTCATACTCAATAGCTCATTAGTTGACACAGAAGCCAGTGAATTTAATGACTCTCTGTTGATATTAGAGTCTATTGTTTGTCTCCATGACCTTGTGGGTACAGACGAATTCCCTTTTTTTAAAAGCATCTCTGCACTATTAGACTGAATTGCATCTTGATAAATACTTGAAACTGTGTCTTCAACGTTAGTTGTTGATGAAGAGGTGGCATCAGAGAAGTAGTTCTTTTCATCAAGCTTCAGCACATTCAAAGCTCCAAGCCTATGTGGTTCATCCTTTTCATTGAGGTCACCTTCTAATGAATCATTACTCGAAGACGAGTTTTCAAAGGCATCTGGTGAAATCATATTGTGCTTGCCATTGGATGGGTTTCCTAGCATTGGCTTGGAGATCTTTGGAGTTGTGCCTTGTTCATTGTCATCACTTTTGTTAGACCCGCGTCTCTTGACACAACAGCACAGTAGGAGAAGTCCAGCAACAATAATGAAGAAGACAGGTATTCCAACACCTAGGCCTACGGCTAATGCTTTCTTATTGGTCCCACTATTGGTGGATTTAGCTAATGCAGTCATACTAGGTTCTGTACTAGATGTGGTAGGAGCAGGAGTAGCACTGATTGAGCTCAAATTTTCAGTAGTTGAAGAATCAGATGATGAAGGAGCAGAGGAGGAAGAGCTAGTGGTGGAATCAATCGGATCTATACCGTATATTGTGAAGCTGAGTTCATTGTGCTTCTCATTGTTCGTTGCTGTAACCTTCACATTCAGCTTATCAAAGTCTCGCGGTGTCAATCCATTGATTGTTAAGTTCTCAGGATGATAATTCAACCAGTCTCCACCTTCGAACTCAACAGATATATTGGTATTGGAGTAATCTGTAAAATCAGTTTCTAGAAAGTAATACTGAAAGAATTCACCTCTTGTAGCATTTGAATATCTGAAAGAATTGACAGCAAATAAAGAATCAATGGATTCAATTTCAAAAAACAAGGTAACCATATTAGAATAATGATCGAAAATGGTAACATTGAACATAGTATCCCCATTGAAGTTCTCTGGTACTTTACCAGTCAATGTGAAATTGTTCAAAGACAACCAATCAGGAGCACCTTCGATTAAAACTCTAGAAATTTGATTCTGCTGGATAGGGTCCCTGTCTTCGTAGACAGAACCCAATGGAATCTCGAAGCTGATTTCATCGCCTGCTGTTCCATTGATATTGATAACAGACTTCAAAGTGGTTGACAAAGAATGAGCACCGACAATGATGTTGAAATCAACATAAGAACCAGTGAAACCTGAATAATCCGTGGCGATGAAGTTAAAATCGTATGCAAATCCTGGGGCAATCTCTGAATTTACAGCTGGGGCAACACCGCTGAATCTCAAGTTAGAAGGGTCGAAGAACATCCAGTTAGGTAGAGGTGTTCTGTCAGCTGATGTTCCGTAGTATGCAACAATTTCGTCGTCTGATACGAAAGTTTTCGTGTCAAAGGTGATATTGAAGACTTGGCCGGGTGTCAAAACTAGAGAGTTCTGGCCATTTGTTTGTCCAAAGTTAGTCAGTTGGGACAAGACAGTGTAGTCTGTTGAAGGGTTTGGCCCTGCTTGGCCAGAAACAACAAGACGTTGATCCACCTGTAAAGTCAGCCCTGACGGGTCAGTCCCAATAAGTGAGAACACCACATCGTTTGATACATCACTGGAGGATGGGGTTCCTGAAAGAATCCTTGCTTCTGCATCGAAAGACAGCCAAGTTGGAAGGTTCGCAACAGAGTATGTTACTTGACCAGCATCTGACTTGTAGGTATTCTCAACAAACTGGAAGTTGAAATTCTCATTAACCCTAGCAACAGGTGGTAGCTGCTGAGAGAACGGGAAACCAATGTATGGCTGGCAAGAGACTATCGTCGCCAGGATGGCGAGAAGATTCACTGCGATTAAAGAGGGCCTCATCTTATCGTACTGTACTAATTACTAGAGTAAGGGCAGCTTCCTAGACAGAAAGAAGTTAGAAGTGAAGGAGAAAGATATACATCTATCCTTTTTTTTCCTTCAGATCCCATGCTCCAATGTTACCAGCTCACAATTCAACCAGGGTCTAAATTATACCTCCTGCACGTAAGGCATCTCCAAGGTGAATGTGTGTATTTGATAATAGCGCGTCATTTGATTACCTATTTAGTTGAAGTATTTCAGCCTATTAATCGAAAAAGGCACACAAAGTACGCGCATTGGGCATAAGAATAGGAATAGGCACAAAAAAATAATCTTTGTATGCGTTTTGACGCGTCTTGTTCGTGTCTCTGGTTCACTCCTTTTTCTTTTTATATTTAGAGATTTAGAGAAACGCGGAAGAAACGCGCAGGACATGGTACGAACACGACTCTACTCTATGTCCTAATATAGGTGGATTTGAACATCAAGATCTGCATACTAATACTTCCGTTTAGGGTAACCTAATGATGGTGGGGCCTAAGATAGATAGGTAGGTATCCAGATACCAACCGCCGCATTACCTTGCCGTATGGTACTTGACCTTAGTTTCGCGTTCTCCCCTCGTTAGCTATGGGAACATTATGCGAAGGATCATCGATTATTTGTAAGGAAGTTTGCGCGAAGACAACTGATCTGCGCGGCTGTGCCGTCGGATTGTTCATTAGGTGTTCATAAATAGCACTATAAACTACGGGAAATCTAAAAAGTGATATGATTATAGTAGAGTAAAATGCATATAATAGAGAACATATATCTGTGCTCTGTGCTCAACTGCTTCCATGAATATTTGGATAGATACAGGGATACATTACACACCTTGCACACCAATGGATTATATGCATGTTGTTTGAAGATAGTCTGAGCTTTGACCGCCAAACAGAAACCTAGCGGTCGTTTGTCAAACAGACACACCATTTTCTGTCATTGTTCTTTGATAACCAATTGTGGAACCGATGCGAGAATTTTCAATCAGATCCACCGCACTTCAATACCAAACTGACAGCCCAAAAGAATACTTCGAATCTAGAATTACTGTTCTTACTTCAATAATATCATCACCAGTCTTTCTTGTGAAGACTCCAGGGGCTTTTATTTTTGTGAATGATGTACGAGTTTCAGAGAAAATACGGGAAAGAGCCCGTGAATGGTTCAGCATCTTCTTAATATTGCTCTTGTTATTCAGGATTGATTTTATGGACAGATTATCGCCATCTTCAATGTTAATGAGATCAGAGACAAGAGGTTTTTGTTCTTTTTGAGAGATGTTTTTATTATCTTCCACTTTGCATCTGGAGGATAATGATGTTGTGGAAGTTATGCCCATATAAGCATCAGCTTCCTTGAACAAAAGAGAAGGTAAACAGCGCTTTGGTTACCAGGCGACATTGTACTTCTTAAGCCATTGCATAGAAGATAGGGTCTAATCTGAGCATTGGAAGCTGGCCTGGAACAATAAGGTAGAGTACGTTGAGGTACCAGCCTTCACAGATTTTGAGAGGGGTTTATTGTTTTCCATTGGTCACCAAACACACTGTTTATGATACAGCTTCTCCAAAACGATGCATGCTGTATCTTAAAGTTTTGACGCGTCAGATTTCCGATCCGGCGATACTGCTGCACTGAACTGCAACTCATCTATCCTTTGTTGGTGCATTCGCGAAAATTAGCGACCGATATTACTAGCTACACTCAGCGTCATCTATTTTGAGTGAGACTCATACATTTAGGCGGGGTAACACCTGGGTGACCGAACCTAGGCTAGCCAGCGAGAATTGGAATGCCACAAACAGAGATACACACCATGTCGACACGAAACAGAATGAAGATGAAGCGCATCCTACAATTTGATTGGAGTGTTAAAGGCGGCTGCAGCTGCGCATATGAACAGTTCCTCACACTGCAGTGAGCTGACAATAAGGATTCACCCACACCGTTAGGCTAAACCTTGATACACTGACCAAATTGACCTAAACTACTGAGGCGCCATCATTCCTACACACATAGTAAGAGTGTTTTTTGGTTTCTTTATTAGTATTATTTATACTTTCACGTGTGAAGATAATTTGTTTGGACGACAATTATTTTTGTTGAGTTATATATGGTTTGAGCCACAGCATTCCGGTAGGTGTGTCAAAATAAACACCAGAACATAGTGGAGTTAGTTTCTACATTTTACACACAGAGGGTAGGTACCACCACCACCAGTTTTGTGAGTTGAAAAGGGTTGGCGGCAGGCTGCTGAATTGTTAGAAGTTCGCATGACCCTTGATAGTTCTCAACACTTGTGGCAAGGGGAAAATGACAAACTAACCCTTCCTTACTCTTCTTGTGTTTATATAGTTTCTCGCCACCTCCCCATGTCATCATTCATCACCCAACTTTTCTTCCCACCACCCCTCTCGTGCCTATGTGTTCGCCAATCAAAATTAAATAAAACTTATGTTTTTCTTACTTTATATTTTTCCTTCTTTCCTTTTCTTCTCTCTTCTCTTCTTTTTCCCTTGTTACTGTAAACAATCGAACACAAGTATTGAATAGTAGGTTAGTTTGGTGGGATGGTGAACCAATGCTCAATTGCATGGTCAATTGAGCGCTGGCTGCGCCAGCTCATTAGTTGTTTGTCCTTCTTTCAAAAGTCTTTTCGGCGCTTTTAGAAGGGAAATAACAAATAACTCCAAAAAAAACAACAAACAAGAACACATGTTTACTAACTAACTAAAATCACAAAAGAATAATAACAATGGCTCCACCAGCTTTCTCTGATATCTCCAAGAACCAAAACAATGTTTTGAACAAGGATTTCTACCATGCTGCCCCGGCAGCAATTGAGGTTGAAACCACTACTCCAAACAATGTTGGCTTCACCGTCAAGGGTAAGGTTGTCAAAGACGCAATTGCCGCCAATTTGGAGGCCAAGTTCACTGACAAGGCCACCGGTTTGACTTTGACTCAAGGTTGGAACACTGCTAATGCCCTTGATACCAAAGTTGAATTGGTTGACGCCTTGGCTCAAGGTTTGAAGCTTGAATTGTTGACTTCCGTTGTCCCAAACGCAGCCAAGGGTGCCAAGTTTAACGTCTTGTTCAACCACCAATCCATCAACGCTAGAGCTTTCTTCGACTTGTTGAAGGGACCAAACTTCGTCGGTGATGCTACCGTTGGACACGATGGCTTCACCGCTGGTGCTGAAGTTGGTTACGACATTGCTTCTGCTAAAGTCACTAAGTACTCTGCTGCTATCGGTTACGCCCAACCACAATACAACGTTTCTGTCGCTGCTACCTCAAACTTGTCTGTTATCACTGCCGCATACTACCACAAGGTTTCCCCTCTTGTTGAGGCTGGTGCTAAGGCAACTTGGGACTCCAAGGCCGACTCTACAGCTGGTAAGGCTGTTGGCATTGAGTTCGCCACCAAGTATGTCTTGGACTCTTCTGCCTTTGTCAAGGCTAAGGTTGCAGACTCTGGTTTGACTGCTTTGTCTTACCAACAAGTTTTGAGACCTGGTGTCAAGTTGGGTCTAGGTGCTTCTTTCGACGCTTTGAAGTTGGCTGAGCCAGTCCACAAGTTGGGTTGGTCACTAACCTTCTCTGCTTAAGTTTCATGATTAAGCATAATCAGTAGTGAAGGAAAGTGAACATGAGGGTAGTTCAAACATTTCAACAGTTTATACCACCCATAAGCTGAGTCTGCTAATGAATGCTTCTTCGTTTTCTCTCCACTATTTTCCCTTTTTCTCTTAATATTATATGTTCTTACTCACTATGTATGTAGATGATACGCATCAGGAGAGAACGGGATCCATAGCAAAGAATAGACCAATATGAAGCCAAACAAATCTCTGAGTCAGTAATACTACAATTACACAAGCATGGAACCTCGTGGGGGCGGCGGCCACAAATCGCCGATCTCACAGAGCGGTTTTGTGTCAATTCCAAAAACGAAAGAATAACAACTAAAATGCCCCTTAAAGGAAAAATTCCAAAAGTAGATATTGTTTATTTATGGGATATAGTATTTACAACTTGTAGACACTCTTGTTGAATTTGTTATCAGCTAGTGGAATGACTAGAGCTGGGTTTTTCTCAAAGAAAGAAGAAGGCGACACCAAGAACTGCATAAAATCAGAGGACATCACAGGGAACTGTTCTGTCGATGGTGGGTGTGTCAACGCTAGAGTTGGCCACACTACCACATCAGAATCTCTGAGGTTATCAGCACCATTGGCAGAGAGAGCAAGACCAGTATCCTTTGTTGACTGATTAGTGAACTCTCCTGCCGCGTACAAATCGTCATCTTTGTATTTAGTGGCCCAGAATTGCTGTGTTGCAAACTGTGCTCTTCTAACATTGGAGGAGTCAGGATGGGCTAAAATCATTTGACGTGCTGGCATTTCGAACTTGTAACCCACTGGGGCCTCAGTAACCTTGTTGATTGAGTTTTCATTGATAACTTTGTACGTTCTGTTAGTGAATGGAGACTGCTCGATATAACCTGACTTGTTGACAATTGTTCTTTTGGAGACGTAGCCAACATTGTACTTGTTTATGCCACCTTCTTCCATTGGAACGTAGTCATCATAAACGACAGTGTTTTTGTCACCGTCCAGTCTAGTATCAAATCTGAAAGAGAGCAAGTGCTGATGGTAGGCTGCCATGACACCAGGTCCAACTTTGGTACCCCATTTCACCTGAATGTTATCATCAAATGGCATGGTAGACAAGATACCTGTTGCTCTTACTTGAACTGTGATAGCCCCGACTTGATCAAATATGAAATTAACAATATATTCATAATTACCAACAGTTGCAACAGTTTGAACAACAAGCTCTCTTCTTCTCGTAACGACAGAGTTCCCGTTTCTGTAGTTGACGTGTTTGAACAAGATACCGTAATCTTGTTCGTGAATACAAACTGTGTTCTTCAATGTGATGATATCAGCATCTTCATTGATTCTTAAAGTGTTCAAATACTTGATGACACCAAGACAGTCGCAACCTAAATCCAGCTGGTTGGCTGTAACACCAAATCCGCAATCACCCAAATCAAAGGCCTGCTTTCTATGGAATGGAGCTCGAGGGTCACCGTAAGGAACGGTCATTTCGTTCAGTGCAATTCTGTAGAAAAGAGAACGACCAAGGAACCAGACATCGTATAGAACGACTCCTTCACGGGCATTAGTAGCAGCTCTGAATTCCCACCCTTGCCACTCAATTTTTCCAGAGGATGATACGTCAAAGGAAGTTCCTTCAGGCTGACGAATAATCAACGGCTTCAAATCAGTTCTTTGTGGAATTCCATGTAGATCTGGGTGGTACTCCACAGGATCAAACTGTTTCCACTTCTTGGTAGCTTCAAGTGCATCTGTGACACCACTTGGTAAAAAGTCCATTCTCACGAACTCTCTACTTAAAAGCTTGAACACTGGCGAGAACTTGAGAGGTATCGAGTAGTGGTTAGCATCTGGATGGTTTCTTTTCAAGTAGACGTAGCACTGGATCAAAGGCTCACTGGTGTCCAGGGTATCGTCGTTTCCGTACATCCAAGGATCGATAGCAACTGTCCAATTGTTATCCTTTGGAAGTTGTAGCTTCTGAATCTCTGCAATGACCTTCGGGTGTTGGAAAGCACATTGCTCGATTGCGAGCAGATCTTCCGGAAGTAATGGACCGGCTGCTACTCCTTCAAGAGATTCATTCACGATAACATGGTTGTGAGTCACGTTGAGGATCGCCTTGTACAAAGGCATTTTATTATCAACATAGTAGTAGGCATAGGTTCGACGAGGAATGAATGGCAGATTATCAGTTTTACCAGCTCTCTCCAAATCCAGGTATTTGAGCATGTCATTCTTAGGAGGGTCAAGTCTGTCCAGTTGAGTGAAATGGATTTTTTTGCCCTTAAACAGTCCTTGGACTAGTTTGGCTGTGGTGCTAATCTCCTGAGGAGTTATAGAATCAAAAGGGTGAATCATGTTTGCTGATAGTGTCTTTAGTCGATCCTTTTGCTCATTCTGATTGCATTGAATTGCAGGCGTTAACACACTCTTTTATATAATTTCGAAGCAGTAATGGGTCCACCGCATTCGAACCAGGATGAAGTACATCTAGTTCTGGGTGGTTGATAAACGAAAGGAGCACATTCCGCTTATCCAAATTGGGAAATCCGCTGAAAGTGTCTGATTTTTTCTTTTTGATTTCTCTATTTTGTGTCAAAAGATCTTACCAGGACATGAGAGAGAGAGAAAGAGAGAGAGAGAAAAAGGAGAGGGAAGAGAGAAGAATGTGGGGCTTTGCGGAGGAGAGGAGACAAGAGGAGGAAATGAAGTAAAGTAAAGTAAAGATAACAGCGTGCCGGGCTGGGAGTAAAATACCTGTGGGGGCGCTCACAACTGCGCTCTTAACTGATCTGGTTAAGCTGAAAACTGCGGTGTGCGATAACAGCTACTACGCGCGGGTAGACTCTCAAAAGATATATTGCTTATTATTTAATATGTATGTGGTTTGAGTGTACTCATTTGTGTTGGCGTATCACATCAAATAGCTAGGTGCAACAAGTAGCCTCTGGTTCGCCCTATATCCGGTGCAGGGTGTAGTTCAGATATCGCTTCGCCCAAGACTCCTTTTAATTGAAGAAATCATCGTCATCTTCATCGTCATCGCTCAGACCATTCTTCCTACTAAAGACTATTTTGGTTTCGTTTCTCTTGGCCTCGTCACGCGCCAGTCCATCCAGGATTTCAACAATATCGCTTTCTGTTAGTTTCCGTCTAACCTGTCCGCTTTGAGCCAACCGAATTATATACTGCTCAACCGCTCGTGCACGATCAGATCTCACAAGATTAACTCTACTCAGACGAGCACGGGCTTCTGGTTCGAGAAGTCTGTCCAGCATTGCGCTCATAGCTTCATTGTCACCGCCACCGCTGTTACTATTACTCTGTCCGCCAGTAGGCCCCTGCTGTCCAGATCCTGAGCTTTTACTTTGTAATTCAGCTAAGCGCGCGGCTCTAATGGCAGCCAGTTCTGCGTCCTCCATCTCTCTGAGATTCTTTTGAGTATGCCACTCGTACGTGGCGTATTCAATTTCCCATCCTCATCTTTCTTCTTTCCGCCTGTTTTTTTTTCTGTGTGCCGATCAAGAAAACAAGAAAACAGTAAGGGACACATCGCTAAATAGATAGATTTAACGATTACATAATACAGGTTCTGCTATATCGACACATTGTATACAGAGTAATGGAGTAGCTAATGAGCTGTAGTCTGCGATAATATTAAATATTAAGCCTCTATATGACAGACAGAAAGACCTACTTAGTCCTTATTGGTGGGAGAGTGAAGTTATCAATTAGTTTTCGTTATGTCTTGCCCATATCTCCCTTCTCAAGCGTTCCATTGGCCTGGAATGGCTGTGTTCCTCCACCTCGTACACAACGGGAGAGTTGGTGTCCCCAAATGGCCTTTCACTTCTTGCTATGTTGAACTCTTCCAGGTCCGTAACATATTCGATATCCGTAGAAATGTAATTATCTGAATCCTCTGCTTCCTCCGGATCACTGTAGTCAGATCGCTTCATTGGCAAGCCGTAGTTGGTCACTGATTTAGCATAGTTGGGAATCATTGATGATCTGGAATTTATCGATTCAGAGCCTGCTCCTGTTCCTCCACATACACCTGCAGTTCCAGAGAGCAAGGGTGTATTGTAATCAACGAGAGTGCCTTTTCGCTGAAGCCAATATTTACCTCTTTCTTTACTCACTCTCAAACCTTGATTGAACCTCTTCATTCGGGAACTCGACTCGGGATGCGCTATGATAGCTTCTACCGAGTCAAACTTTCTATAATCGTAGTCATCCCCCACCCAAACCTTCTTGAAGTCATAAATCAAATCTTCGAAACCGAATGGGTCCCTTATCGCCAGCGAATATGGAAATCGACCGCACCCAGGCAATACACTGGCTACATACTCAGTGTATGAAAATGCATAGTAATGCCCTATTCCAAAACCAACTAATTCAATAGACATTGCAAAATTTTGGATTGCTACCCCAGAAGTGACGAAAAGATCAAAATATCTCAAAATTGAAATGATCATACCCTGCCAATAGCTTGCAAAAATAATCAACTTAACACATAGAAACTTTCCCCAGGGATTGAACAGTGATAAATCTTCATATAGACACTTCCAAAATATTGCTAACTGATATAGTGATAGACTTACACTGCAATTGTAGCCAATATTAACCCACACTGTGAATGCGTCCCATCCTATCAGATCTGCTATCACCAAAGACAGGCAAAGAAACGGCTTTAGCCAAACATATTGTAGTATACCTCTTTTGATCCAGAGCAGGTCCAAAGGATCACTTATATCTACCGGTCGCAAGACTAAGCTCATTGGCCAAGGATGTGTCACTGGTGGCCTTCCTGACGCCATCACGACTATATTGGTCTCCCCGCCTAGGAGATCCGTTAGTAACGAAAAGAACGTGTAGATAACAAAAGCTTCATAAATCTCTCGTAGCGGTTCAATTAATGGAGCCAGACGATGCCATCTTAATGATAAATAGCAGACAATCGAATATATGGGAATGATGAGCAAAATCCTTACAATCAATCGTTGTTGTTGTGGTTTACGGTAGTTTAAGAAATGACAATGGATGGCATAGCAAGCGATCGACACTGAGAGAACCGTCGGTAGTATGCTCAGGTTGGAAAGATTCATTAGCCTACTAGTGGTGAATTCATGTGAGCACAACCACTGCTTACAATAGATTATACTTCTCTGTTCCTATTTTACTTTCTCAACTTCAACTGCTTCTCTTCCCGCCATCCTTTTTTTTTGGTTTTTCTTTGGATTCCCAGACATCAGCAATAATAGAGCCCATCACGTATACGCCCGAAAACAAGGTGATGAACCGACCAGTAAACAGACTACAGCAGGAGAGAAGTGGTGATATTGCCATACCCAGGAATTCGCTAAGAATTGTTGATAATAGCGGTGGTGGCGATGGTGGCGGAGAAGGAAAAATGTCGAACAACAGCAGGCGGAGAAAAGTTGTGCTGGCACCAGGACACTCGCCATTGGATTGGGCACGTCTTAGCTCATCAAGGGATGTCAATTTGAGAGGTGTAGACCAAAGGGCATTCCCAGTACGAGTTAACAAAGAAATGCTAAGCAAGCATAGAGGGAAAGACGACTGTTGGACTGTTTTGGGCGGAAAAGTTTATAATATAACACCCTATGTGGACTTTCATCCAGGGGGAGTAGAGGAGATAATGAAATGTGCTGGACGGGACGGGACTGCGTTGTTCAATAAGTACCATGCATGGGTTAATTTTGAAAGGATGCTTGAGAACTGCCTTGTGGGGTTTTATGTTGGCGGCTGAATCAATCAACCATCAATATATGTCTGTCTATTACTCTTTTTTACATTCAATCTACCAAAACTGGGAAAATGTGTTGTATTTGAACTAAGTAGATTTTGCAGAGCGGCTCTCCATTGCTTTCTTGTACTCTTCTAGTTCCTTCAAGAATTCCTTCTTATACTCATCTTTCTCAGATTGTTGCAATCCCTTCCAGTACTGCCCAGCTGTTCTCCCCAGTTCGCCGAATGAGGCAGATGGGTTTTGTGCAATCAATTCTGGTCTGATATCAGAGAAGAAACGAGCATACGCATTTGCAGGACGTTTTGGCGGAGCATTCGCGTCGACAACTGCTTTCTCAGATTCATAGCGCTGACGGTCTTTGCTAGCAATATCGTGGAACCGCTTTGCTTCGGCCTCAGAGAGGTTTCTCCACTGTTTGGAGATTTCAGATGAACGCTCAGCGAACTCGAGTTGCATCAATTCATCCCTCTTGTTCTTGTAAATGTACGAGTTGAACGCAGCGTAAGGCGAAACTGGCGACTTGATATCACTGTACTTGTTGCGGCGGCGGTTAACAGCACGGCGTACCCCACCGCTAGCGCTTTTGAAAAGGGCTGAAGAAGTAGAGAAGAACGATCTTCCCGATGTCATTCCTGTCATGTTTGTTAACGAATTGATAAACATTGTACTGTTCTGGTGTTATTAATGGTGATAATGATGTTGTTGTTAGATGATATTGAGGGGAGGAATTATCAAAACAAAAGCAAAACACCACAAAGATTTTGATTACTTGATTGGGAAATATCCTCAACTAATGAGAAGCAAATTGACAATTTGATGAGACACTTTAACTATATTATATATTATACAAATGAAACTGATATCTGGTGAGATTAAACTGTCTGTATAACAACAACTAAATCGCCAGCATCAACCATTTCCCCGTTGACATGAACAATCTTTAACACTTTACCATCTTTAGGAGCGTTGACAACCATTTCTGTTTTCATGGCCTCAACGACAACTAAGCCCTGGCCTTTGTGAATAGTGTCGCCAACTTGGACAAGCGGCTTCCAGAACCTACCGCAGTACTCAGAGTAGATCAACTCTGCACCATCAGGGAACACCTCCTCCTCAACGGTCTTTGTTCCAGACTTCTCTAAGTCGTCGTTCGCAACTTGAATCAGCTTAGCAAACTCAGCTGCCTTCTCACCATTCTTTTTATTCTCGAACTCCTCGATCGACTCCTTGTTCTTTTCAATCCATCTGAGATATTCCTCGTGATCGAATACAGACTCTACCACATCCACTTTGAATTTCCCGTTGTTGGCGTCCTCGGTGAACTTGTCGATTTCCTCTTCAGAGACAGGGTAGAACTCTACCTGGTCAAACGGTGTCAGTAACCATGGATTTCCATCGCTGCTGTGCTCACCCAATGTCAACTTGTCCCAAATCGGAATAGTACGTCCAACTAACTGATAACCACCAGGAGAATCCATAGCATAAATGCACATGTACATACCGCCGATACCAACAGTACCATTTGGTGTGTATGTTCTAGATGGGTTATACTTAGTTCCTAGTAGTCTGTGGCGTGGATCTAGTGGTGTAGCACATGGAGCTCCAAGGAAGACATCACCCAGACCTAGTACCAAGAATCTAGCTTGGTAAAGCATGTCTCGTACATCATCACGCTCAATATCATTGACATCTGCCATAAAATCGACATTATTAGGTAGCCACGGAGCTTCGGATCTGATTGTCTCTTGATAACGAGTCACAGCATCCAATGTCTTTTTATCCTCGAATGCCATTGGTAGCTTGAAAACTTTTGACTTGATTTTCCACTTGTTCTCAAAGAGTATCTCACGTTCGTAAGCAATTAAGGTGTTGATCAATTGTTCTTGAGTTGTCTTGTAACCATCGAACTCCACTAAGACAGATCTGACACCTTGTGACATTTCCACAATACCAACAGTCTGATGAATATCAACAAACTCAATCAAGCGGTGAACTCTATATGATAAATTCAAGTCCATTTTCAATTGACCGTACTCCACAAGGACATAGCGATCACCTGCTTGACGGTAAATAACTCGTGGATTTGATTTAGTTTGCTCAAGTGTAACTAGAATAGGATTTTGTGGCTTCGCAAGGACAAGTTCAGAAGAACAGTTCAGTTCAGGATACTTACCTTCAAAAGATTCCACAGTTTTATCTTGCTTGATTTTCAGATATCTAGCACCTTCGTAAGAGATTGGCACGAACTTTATCATATCACCAGGTTTCACTTGTCCGATTTTCCACATTTCAGAATCTGCAACAACAGCTTGACAGACAAATCCACCAAGAGAGGGCCCATCACATGTCAAAATCACAGGTTCATCACCTGTGAAGTTGATAGCTCCAAGAGAATACACGTAATCATGTTGATTAGATGGATGCAAACCTCCCTCACCACCATCTAACCTGGCCCATTTCGGCTTTGGTCCAATCAATCTAACACCAAATCTGTTTGAGTTATAGTGAACTTTCCACTTTTCAGCAAAAAATTCTTGAACATACTCCTCTTTGAAGAAATCAGGACTTCCATGAGGGCCACATGTGACACCAACAGTCCACTCTTTCAACTGAAATACAGGAACTAATTCTTTTGGCAATGCTAGTGGTTCACTGACAGGTTCTGGTAAAGTGCTCGAAGGCAATTTTGGCTGACCCAAAAATAATACGTCACCTAACTTCAAGACTCGTCCATTGTAACCACCCATATTACCAAGAGCGAATGTCGATCTAGAGCCCAGATATTCACTTACATCAACTCCATTTCTGATTGCCAAGTATCCTCTAACACCTTTTGTAATCTTACCAATATCCAGTGTGTCACCTGCTTTAATGTGAATAGGTTCCCACTGTTTCACACAAACACCATTTACTTTCACTTCTGCCTCACCACCTGTAACAGATACAATGGAATTGTTGTGGAATAATATAGAAGGACCATTGATAGTAAACTCCAAAGCAGGTGCCTTTCTATGGTTACCTACGATTCTGTTCGCAAGTCTGAAGCAGAAAGTATCCATAGCACCCGATGGTGGCACACCAATTCTCCAGAGGCCAGTTCTACCTGGATAGTCTTGAACAGTGGTATACGATCCTGCTTTCAAAATTTCAATAGCGTTTGGAGTGTAATCATAACTATCTAGGATCTTGGTATGCATCTTAGCTTCTTTGAACATCTCTGATGAGGCAATTGATCTTAAGTAATCAATGTTGGTGACAACACCGTACACCACTGTTTCATTCAGAGCCTTATTCAACAATCTTAGTGCATCTGCACGGTCTTTACCATGAACAATAATCTTAGCAAGAGTTGGATCATATTCCGCAGAAATATTCGTACCTTTCTGGACCCATGTATCGACTCTAGCCCAACTTGGAAATGACACATCTGTAAGCTGACCAGGAGATGGTCTGAAGCCTTTGACTGGATTTTCCGCATATAAACGAGCTTCCATGGATGCACCTTTTGGCTCTATATTTTCAGATTTAAAATCTGAAGGTTGACCAGCTGCAATTTTCAACATCCACTCAACAAGATCCAGACCAGTGACACTCTCTGTAATTGGATGTTCAACTTGTAAACGTGCATTAACCTCTAAGAAAAAGAATTCACAAGTTTTGGGATCATAAATGAACTCAACTGTACCTGCGCATCTATAGTTCATTGAAGCTCCGAGCTTTTCAGCTGCTGTTCTCATAGCTTGTCTTGTTGTTTCAGGTAAATTAGGAGCGGGAGTTTCTTCGATGATCTTTTGATTACGACGCTGTAGAGAGCAATCTCTTTCACCAACCGCAATAGCATTCCCACGACCGTCACCAAACAGTTGAACCTCCACATGTCTTGAATTTTCGACGAATCTTTCCAAAAACACTCCCGAGTCTCCAAAGTAGGCCTCACCTTGGTGTTTTACACCCTCAAATACTTTTGGCAAATCATCCAAAAGATCAACTTTTTGCAGACCAATACCACCACCGCCAGCAGTGGATTTCAACATAACTTTGACTGATGTTTTTGGATCATTGGACAATCCTAGAGATTTTGCAAATTGAATAGCATCTTCAAGATTGTCAATAAGCCCTGATCCTGGAACAAGTGGAACGCCGGCTTTCTCAGCAATCTCTCTGGCCGAATGCTTTAACCCTAGTTTTCTGATAGAATCTCCAGTTGGTCCCACCCAAGTCAAACCTTCACGTTCTATTCTATCAGCAAAATCAGCGTTTTCCGATAAGAAACCATAACCAGGAATAACTGCATCAGCTTTAGAATCCTTTGCAGCAGCCACTACTTTCTCAACATTGATATAAGTCTCTGTTGCGGATGTACCATGTAATGGGAGAGCAATGTCTGCCAACAGAACATGGTCAGAGTACTTATCTGGATCGGAGTATACTGCAACAGACATTATTCCCATTTTTTTCAAAGTTTTTATGATTCTGACTGCAATCTCACCTCTATTGGCGACTAGTACTGTGTTGAAAGGCTTGTTTGTTGATAATTGTGATTTTGAAGTTTCACTGATATATGCTCTCCACCCACCATATAATGTTATATCTTTGGTTCCTTCTTGAGTGTAGCCAAACTCTTCACAGATAAAAGACTTGACCCATTCACCATCCTCAAGTTCTGCAGACCCAATACCTAAAGGTTCTGGGACCATGGCAATAAATTCTCCAAATCTTTCCTTAGGAATTGAGTAAACTTCAACTTGAATTTTAGAGCCTGCTTGTGTCACTCGTTTTAAACCTGGTTTAGCAACAGGTCCTGTTTTTGGTAGAGCATATAGTTTGTAGTTTTGAGATGTAGTTGTTGCTCTGATGAATGATGCATTTACCTTCTCCAGTTGCCAATGCAGGGCCATTCCACTCAAATGGGCGCCAACAACAGCTAGTTTGATAGATTCCGCAAGATTTGGACATGGAGGATGAATTAAGTCAGATTGTTCTGTCGAAGGGATGCCTGTGTGGCCCAATAACCTAGTTTCTGGGAAATTAGCTTTGATGAAACGAGATCCTAGTTCCAATAGAGCAGAATCTGTAAACTTGTCACCGATAAGTGTAATGCCAAAAGGTAAACCATCAGACCTGAATCCAGAAGGGAGAGAAATTGCAGCCATATCAGCCAGATTGACAAAATTAGTCCAAGTGCCTTGGTAAGAGTTGACTAAAATAGGCTCATTTTCAAGATCTTCAAACGTTGGGTTCAAAGGTGCTGTTGGGACAGCTAGTACGTCGATACCCTTTAGCAACTTTTTAACTCTTTTTAGAATTTGTTGCCTTTTATACTCATACCTGAATGCGTCAGCTGCGTCGAAGTTTTTACCTGTGTTGATAATTTTGAACACTGTTGGGTCTAATGTGTCCGCAGGAGGATTAGTATTAATGAAATTTCTTGTAGCTTCGTATCTTTCAGCAACCCATGCTCCCTCATAAAGACATTTAGCTAGATCAAGTAAGTCTGTGAAGTCAATCATGATAACTTGAGCTCCTGTCTTTTTCAGATTTTCAACAGCTTGGTGGAAGTGAGTAGGATTTTCATTCTCACCATACCAAGGTAGAGTCTGAGGGATAGCAACAGTTGGCTGTCTACCAAAGGAGATGAGTGGATTGGCTGGCGGGGATCTCGAGTATTCATACTGCTCAAAATCTGGATGCGTCAGGACTTCAGATGCAAGTTGTGCATCTTGTAAGGTTAAAGTAAAAACTCCAACACAATCCAGGGATTTACAAGCTGGAACAACTCCCGCACACGAAAAGAGCCCCAGCGATGGCTTGACACCAATCAAGTTGTTAAGCATAGCTGGTACACGTCCAGAACCGGCAGTGTCTGTCGTTAAAGCGAGCGGAACAATACCTCGAGAAACAACACTAGCGGATCCAGAGCTGGAACCACCAGACACATGCTTATCACTGAATGTACATGGGACTTTCCCATAAGGTGATCTGACCCCTACTAACCCTGTGGCGAATTGGTCCAAGTTAGTTTTTCCAATGATGATAGCACCCTGTTCTTTGAGAAGCTTAGCCACAGTTGAGTCCTTTTGGGGTTTATAAGCAAAAGACGGACAAGCGGCAGTAGTGTTGAACCCTTTCACATCGATATTATCTTTGATAGCGACAGGTACCCCAAATAGTTTGAGTGATGATCTATCGCTTTTGGATTGCAGGATAGCCCACTGATGTTTCAATTCCTCCTCAGTTGAAGTGGAGATCCATGCTGGATCTTCAGGCGCTGTTTTCTGCGATTTGAGCAAATATAGTAGCGCATCCAACGATTCCTGGCTCGATGATTTGGCGTGGAATGATTTCCACTCGGTGATAGTCCAGCCAGTTGTATCCATCATTGTAGAATAATGAAGCCGGAGATATGGGAACACTAAGGATCAAGCGATGGTAAATAATCAATGAAGATTTGGGTTCGAGTATCTATCTGTTCTTACTCGCTATCACTTGATTCATCGCAGTGCCCGAAGTTGCCTTTCCCTTACCTTTATATACATGTATGTTCCTGGAGATTCCAAGTGTATATCTGACCAATCATAAAACAGTACCACCGCACTACACTACTGCAAGACTATTCAACTGTGCGCATTAGCCCCTCCCGCCCAGTTGCATGTTTCTTATCAGCAGCAGCGACTTCGTTTTTTTATTTTTTTTGTTCAAGAAAGGCATTCGGTGCTGTCTCGTTGTTTGGACTCTTCGTTATCCGTGAACCTTATACACGGAGAGGAATAATTGCGGTGCTGAACCCAGATTTAACTGTTACGAGGTAGAAAAATCTGTAAACGAAATACCCCAAATCGCTTTCAATTAAGTGTGTAAAGGGTTGTGATTTTACTGTCCTCCAGCTGGCCTCTGAACGAAAACAGAATAGCTGATTGTGTCCCCTAACACTTACTACATATGGGTTGGGACACATCGCCTTAACAATGAGACCAGGGATTTTCGGCGAAAATGTAGGCCAATCAGAGTTGCTTTTGATATGATCAAGGTATCTTTCTGTAGGGGAACCAAGGCAGGGGCTAAATGCTTGTTTGGCTTGTTTACATATAACCGAACCAAGTGCATTTACCTGGAAAATTCCGGCATTGGGTATACACAGGGTAATGAATGGCGTACGCATTCATGTATCAGGGTTACTCAGGAAGAAGATAAGAAGAGTCATGTAGCTAAGGCCAGTCAAATGAATTTCTCACCTTCGAAGTGGGGAAACAGCAGAAAGGAAGGGCCGAGCAAAGGACTATGGGAATGGGTCTACTAACAAACTGTTAAACACAACTTGATTCCATTAGAAAAAGGAATATATATATAAAATCTCAAATCTGAAGATAAAAAAATGAGATTGGGATCTGATTAAGTGATTGAGTGGATCACTTTCAAGAATTGGAGAAGGAGTAACTGCAGTCAACTGATATACTGAGGTAGGATCAATCATAGTACATTACTGTTCGACTATCGTGATGAAAAGAACGGTGTACGTCTTTCTATGCCCTGATCTAACTAACAGATTTCAACAGAGAATTGTAGCAGGAAATCTTGAAAGTATGAAGCAATATTTTGTTCCATACGTCTAGAAACTTTCATTACAAAGCAACCAGTAGTAATGGGAGGAGAATGGCCATACTCCATTGATAACTTGAGCTTCCATGGTTGATTTCAGCTTGGAAAGGCACCACATCTATTGTGTCTGATTGTATGGAAGAAGACGAAGCAAATGTGACACTAGTAACTGTCAATAGGTCTGCTCCTGTCACCAAATCTGTCTCTGTTCCATCAATGGCGTGTACTGGCGAAATGACTGTTGTAATTGGAGGAGGAGAAGGGATGGTGACTGTTCTAGGAGGAACAACTTCACCAAGAGTTGTTAAACCATCAGGTAAAATAATTGTACCTATAACTCCAGAGAGTGTAACTGTAGTTCCTTCTGGAGGGACCACTAAACTAGTTGGTGGTAATATTTCTGTGGCTGTCACGTCACCGTTTGCTAGCGTGATAGCACTTTCGAAACCAGGAAGTGTAATTGTTTCTCCGCTACCACCAATAAGAACAGTAAACGGTGGAAATACCTCACTAGTGATAATATTGTTACCAGGAAGGGTGACAGTTGTGCCAACACCTGCGACAGTAACAGTAATCTCAGGTCCACTAATAGTGACTGTTTCTGCAGCTCCTGGTAAGGTGTTAGTTCCATCTTCGGTGTCAAAGGTGCCATCTGATGAATTTCTAGATTCGACTGTAACCGTGGTTGTCGTGACACCACCTCCACCACTTGGCAGTAATGGAATAGGAGCAGCATCTGTTGCAGTAACTAGGGATGTTGACTCAAATGATGCCGTTACTGTGACAGTCATAGTAACGGCACCATCAGAAGCCTCAGGGGATGGTTCTGGAGATGGTTCAGGTGATGGTTCAGGCGAAGGCTCTGGAGATGGTTCCGGTGATGGCTCTGGAGATGGTTCCGGTGAAGGTTCAGGAGAAGGCTCTGGAGATGGTTCTGGAGATGGTTCCGGAGATGGTTCTGGTGAAGGTTCAGGAGAAGGCTCTGGAGATGGTTCCGGTGA